>JAGPOW010002924.1:77841-88553 GCA_030014935.1 Caiman crocodilus
GAGAGCAGATTTAGACTGGACATTAGGAAGAACTTCTTCACAGTTCAAGTGGCCAAGGTCTGGAACAGGCTCCCAAGGGAGGTGGTGCTCTCCCCTACCTTGGGGGTGTTCAAGAGGAGGTTAGATAGGCATCTAGCTGGGGTCACCTAGACCCAGCACTCTTTCCTGCCTATGCAGGGGGTCGGACTCGATGATCTATTGAGGTCCCTTCCGACCCTAACATCTATGAAGCTATGAATCTGAAAGATAAATGTAAGGTGCTCCACCTAGGAAGGAGGAATCCCCTGCACACCTATAGGTTGGGGGATGACCCTTCAGAAGCTCAGAGGCTGAAAGGGATCTTGAAGTCATAGTTGACTCCAAGATGAACATGAGCCGGCAGTGTAACGAGGCCATCAACAAAGTCAATCGCACCTTGTTGTGCATTAGCAGATGCACAACCAACAGATCGAGGGAGGTGCTGCTCCCCCTCTATGCGGCACTGGTCAGGCCGCAGTTGGAGTACTGTGTCCAGTTTTGGGTGCCGCACTTCAGGAGGGACACAGAGGATCTGGGGAGGATTCAGAGGAGAGCCACTTGCATGATTAGTGGCCTCCATGAAAGACCCTACGAGGAGAGGTTGAGAGATCTGGATCTCTTCAGCCTTCACAAAAGATGACTGAGGGGTGACTTTGTAGCTGCCTGTAAGTTTATGAGGGGAGGACAGCAGGGAATTGGGGATGCGCTGTTTACCAGAGCACCCCAGGGAGTAACTAGGAATAATGGGCGCAAACTAGTGGAGAGTGGATTTAGGTTAGACATTAGGAAGACATTTTTCACAGTAAGGGTGGCAGAGTCTGGAGTGGGCTGCCAAGAGAGGTGGTGCTGTCACCTAACTTGGAGGTCTTCCAGAGGATGCTTGACAAGCACCTGGCTGGGGTCGTCTGGCCTCGGGCCTCTTTCCTGCCAGGGGCAGGGGGTCAGACACGATGATCCAGTGGGTCCTTTCCGACTCTATAATCTATGAATCTCTGAATCTCATGCCCAGATACAAGGGAGCTGGCCTGTGATCTGCAGTGTGGGGCTCTGCAAACAATCCCCCTTTATGTTGTGATAAACCTGTGCTCTCGGTAGGTGGGGGCAGGAATGGGTGAACTGCTTATTCTCCCCGCTAAAGACTTTCTCCCGATCACTCTGTGAAGGAAGAGGCTGAAGCTGTCGGCAGATGCATCTCCTTCCCATGCCCCTTGCTCACAGCCACCTGCACATGGGCATGGCCTGCAATCAGGGTTCGAATTAAACTTTGACTCTTGGAGTGGGGAGGTCTGCAAAAAGCTGTCTGAGGTTGGGGCTGTGCACACAGGTCCCAGCCAGTACCGCGGGGCTGGGGCTAGCAGCGGTGGCAGCCAGAAGGAGCCACTGCCACCGCAGCCTGGGCTGCTTAGAAAGGTGTTGGGCAAGCCAGAGGTTGTGTGTGGTGGTGCATTGGCTCTGGGCTGTTGTGGGGGGCAAGGGGTGCTGACCGGCCTGTGGCAGGTTGTTGTCTTTTGGGGGGGCTCAGCCCTTGGCAAGCTCCCCTGCAGTTTGAACCGTGCCCGGGAGGGGATGGGGAGGCAGAGCTCTGATGCACCCCAGCTGCTGCAGAAGCCCCTGGAGGCTGCAGGCATTAGAGCAGCCCTGGGGCTGCAGTGAATTAGGGAGAGAGACAAACTTTAAGGCCAGATTCAGTCTTCTGCCCCTGGGGTCTGTGCTGAGCACAACTCGGCTGGCACTCTGAGGCCTGTGGCACAAGGATAAGTGAGGGGCATCTGGAGGGGTGGACTGGGAGAGAAAATCTAATGACAAGGCTGTCGCACTGGGGACATGGGATCCACTCCCTGTTGTAACAACTGTGTTTTATCTACTGACCGGTTGATGCAAACTGCTGGTAGTCACCTAGCGCCTCCATACTGGCCTCCCCATTGCAGAGCCCTGAATCCCTCTGGGTCTCTCTCCTTCCATCTGTAAAGGGGATGGGGGCTCAGCCCTGCCTCACTGGGTGGACGAGAGTCTTATGGAAGGGGTTATGACAGTAGGGGCTGTGCCAGCGCCCTGCATGTACACACCGCCTGCCCTGGGTGCTCCCGTCCTACAAGCTCACCCCCAAGTCCCGAGACCAAGCTGGGCCTCAGGCAGCAGGGAACACCAGGCCCTTTTCAATGTGCATTGTTCGGGATCTCATTATTCGGCCAGGCCGGGCTCTTGAGACCCAGAGGCCTTCAGGCCTGGGTTTGATCTTTGTGCATAGCTCAAGCTGCATGCTTAGCTAAATTATGGTTGAGATATGAACCTAGTGAAAGGAGCAGATGGAAAAATACTGTCCCTGACTTAAAATGAATCAAGAAGTTGGTTAACCACATCGAATAACTATAACTTTGGCAAAAGAGGAACAGTCAGAGCAAAATCTACCTTCTCCCAAGAATGATAAGATTACCTCGGAATTGAAAATTCAAGGTAACCATATTTGGCAAACGAAAGCAAAATTATTAATAGGCATTAAGAGGAAGGCTTCAGTTAATTTTATGCATGTATATAAGGAGAAGTGAGAGAGGGAACCCTCCAGATTGCCCCTGAGGACAGCCTTGGATCCTGTCACTGATCCAAGATCCTGTCTTGATAGGAGACCCGGGAACCAGGAGCCCCGGACAAGACTTCATGGCCTGATCAACCAGTGAAGTTGCCTTCACAACATTACATGATGGTGAGCATCTGCTTTGATTAGCTACAAACTTCAAACGTTTTACTGCTAATGCTGCGTCAATTCTAATTAGAGTTAAAATCATAGCATCATAGAAAATGAGGGGTGAAGGGACCTCAGGAGGTCATATTTAGTCCAGCTCCCTGCTCAAAGCAGGACCAGCCCCAACTCCATCGTCCCAGCCAAGGCTTTGTCTAGCCAAGTTTGAAAACCTCCAAGGATGGAGCTTCCACCACCTCTCTGGGTAACCTGCTCCAGTGCTTTACTATCTTTCTAGTGAGAAAATGTTCTCTAATATCTAACCAAAACTCTCCTTGCGCAACTTGGGACCATTGCTCCTTGTTCTGTCATCTGCCACCGCTGAAAATAGTCCAGCTCACACCTTCTATTGTCGTCAGGTAGTTGCAGGCTGTTATTAAGTCCCCTCTCAGTCTCCTCTTCTCTAGACTCAGTTCCCTCAGTCTATCCCCATAAATCATGATCCCTAGCCCCTGAACCATTTTTGTTGCCCTCCACTGGACTCTCTCTAATTTATCCACCTCCTTTCTGTAGTGGGGGGCCTAAAACTGGACACAAGACTCCAGATGTGGGCTTGCCAGTGCTGAATAGAGGGAGGAATCACTTCCCTTGTAGGTCCAGCAACATGGTGCAGTCATTTCTGGCCTGTGGAAGGATGCAGATCTGATCGTGTCATTTTGGGAAATCTAAAACACACATTTTCAAGGCATGACTGTGGATGTAGGTTGTTAGATGATCGTGGCTGGAGGCCATCTGTTTAAGCTTTAGGCAAGGTTTTCCCCCAGGGTACAACTATGGATGTAGGTCATCAGGCAACTGTGGATGTAGGTCATTTAGATATGACCGAGGTAGGTCATTTATTAATTCCCACGGTCTGACCATGGATGCAGGTCATTTTGGACCTTGGGAAAGGGATACTTGAGACACTCACAAATTATAGTAACTAGTCCTTCTTGGTGACTAGGGTTGCAACCTGTTGCCCAGAATGACCACCCCGACCGGTATCCTCCCATTGATGGGGGCCAGACGCTGGTAGAGCAATGGGCCCTATTAGAACAATGGATTAAAAAAAAAGGGTATTTGTCCCTGGAGTCGAGTGTCTTTCAGGGACACGATGCCTTAAAGCAAGTTGGAAGGCATTCAGTGTTTGGGCTACTGCCACCAACCAAAAGTAACTGAGGAAAAGCAGAAAACAGGAGCCGCGTCGGCTCTCTGGAAGGTTGCAAAGCACTATGCATGTTTAGTTCAAAACCACAAACAACAGATAGCTGCTTTGCTCTGGGAAAGGGAGCAGCTTAAGGAAAAGGTTGATAAATATAAAGCTCAATTCTGTGGTGCAAGTGCAAAAGCACCACAGACTGCTACAGCCTGATGAGCCACAGCGACAGTAAATTTGCTGAGAAAAGGAAAACACTATATTGTGGGTGATTTTGGTGAATTGGTATCGGGAATGTATGAATCCAAAAGTTTTTGCAGCACTTTCCCCTAATGTAAAGGGTAGATTGCTTAGTGTTAAAACTATTTGTTTCCCAGGAAAGTGCTTTGTCATAAGAAAAGACAGCAGCCACTGAAAATTATGCAGGGAGCTAAAGACAGCTACAGAATTGGGCAGGAAGCTATAAAGTGTAACCAGGAGGGGAATCAAGGCAAAGCCTTGGCTCCCCCAAGCAAAGAGCAAACTTGTCTGCCCCCTCACCCTCCAAGTTTAATCCTTGCTGTCATTGACACCCATTAAACAGCTAAACTGTTTCTGTCTAGGTCAAAATTTGATACAAAGGGGGTGGCACCAAGGCAAACAATGTTAATTGAGATGGGTGCCTCATTTTGAATTGTAAGTAATGGGAAAAAAAGAAGAGGAACTTGGATAAATGTGGTTTGCACACACACATTTGGTTAGATTACAGCAAGCTGATAAGAAAGTGATTCGGTTTAATAAAAAGGGCTTGTCAGGCCTCTGAAATTAAGATTCTCTAGAGCTCTGGGCAAGTAAAATGGGCAAGTCACACTTTAAAAATGGCTCTAAAAAAGTAATGAAGCAACAAGGCAGAGATTGACATGTAAAATAGCCATTGATTCTCAGGACTTTGTGAAAACCAGCAGTTGCTCATGAAATGACTTCCCACTACTAAGCCATGACTGACAGAGAAAAATGCAGATGCCCAAGCTTTAAAGGTAAAATGTAATCAGATGGACTGGCATTTTGGGCCGCTTGAAAAACCTGTCAATGGAAAAGCTGGTGACCTGGTCATGACAGAACAAGGAGCAATGGTCTCAAGTTGCAGCAAGGGAAGTTTAGTTGAGATATTAGGAGAAATTTTCTCATGAGAAGGGCAGTAAAACGCTTGACCAGGTTACCCAGAGAGGAGGTAGAGTCTCCATCCTTGGAGGTTTTCAAAACCTGGCTAGACAAAGCCTTGGCTGGGATGATGGAGTTGGGGCTGGTCCTGCTTTGAGCAGGGCGTTGGACTAGTTATCCCTTCCAACCCTCATTTTTATGATTATATGTACCAGTTTATTGGAGAAAAGCCAGTGCTCCATCAGGGCTGAACCTGCCAGAATTGCAAATAAGGCGACTCCTACTGTATACCAAATTACAATACAGTCAGAGGGAAACGAAATCAAATTTAAATGGCTCCATACATCATAATTAAAGGCTTGAAAAGGGGGCAAAACTCCTAATAGGAATAACCAGATGTTTAGCGAGGTATCTGCCTTGGCAGTTTCTTAATTTTATTTTGCAAGTTAAACATGCATTCCCCATGGAGTATTCAGCAAAAGAAAACATCTGTGGGCTTCCAACAACTGAGTTAGTAAAATGCTTGTTACAATATGAAAAGGAAAAAAAACCAAAACACCTGGGCAAGATAGGTTGGTAAATACAGGGCCGAACATCTCCAGTCGAAAGGACGTGGCCTAGAAGGGACCCCAGCACATGGCAGGCCTGAGAGCTGCAGGGCCTGAGGGAAGGGCTTGGGGGGAGAACAACCATTTGAAAAGGAGCCCATCATTGTGGATGCCCTAGGGGAAAAATCCCAAGGGAAATCTGCTTCTCAGAGGCATAGGCAGTGGAAGGCCAGAGCTAATGGGGCTTAGTCCCCAAACCAATTTTGTGGCCGCCAGCAACAGCAGCAGGACCATGGCACTGCTGTCCCGTAGTGCCTGGCGCTGCTTCTCCACCACCGTACACAGCACCAGTGCGTGCTGGCCCTGCGAGAGGGACGAGCAGGGGTCAGCCCCCCCAAATAATATTTACTCAGCCTCCCCAAATAATATTTTTTCCTGCCGCCTGTGCTCAGAGGTATTTTAAGGTCCCCTGAGTCAGGGTTGTGGCAACAGCCCAGTGGGCCATGCCTTCCAGCAGGGGCCGGAAGGGATGTCCAAGCCTTTGTACCCCTCGGCATGGCGGCGAATGCTAACACAGGGCTTCCCAGGGGCCGACTGGCGGATCAATGCCCCGTCCTCTTCTCTCGTCCTTGGAAGGCCACGCCGGTAGCGGCAGCAAGAAGGAAACCTGGAAGGAAAGAAGCCCCGTTCTGCAGGGAGAGGTTCGCGAGGGGTAACCCAGCTGCCTGCAGGACTCCGCCAAAGACCTCAGGAGCCCCCGGACATGGGGCTGAGTCAGACAAAAGGGACCCAAAACGCTCCCCAGGCTTCTCCGCACACCCGGTGCTCTTGCCACCACCCCAGCCAGGCTTTGCTCCATCTCAGCTTCTCGCCCTGTCAAAATTATGGTAATGAAGGCAGATTTGTCCTGCTCCAGTGCAAAAGCAGCCAGCTCACCCCAGCAGTTGGCAGTGCCGCCCTCACCCTGGGCCCTGGCCGGCGGAGAGGAAACCTGCAGTGCCAACCACGGGCTTCTTACGGGCAGGGAACACTGTGCCTTCTTTCCAGCCAGCAGATGGATGGACAGATGGACAAATGGCCCTTCAGGGTGGTGTGAACGATGGGGTGAATGGGGTGGACGGACAGAAAGACGCTTCCTGGGCCCTCCGCCCATGTCTCCCTGTCCCCCTCACACTCCTCCTTTCAGCAGCCACCGGAAAAGCCAGGGAAATGAGAAAGGGCCAGGCAGGGGCCAGTGAAGTATGGAGGGCCCGGCGAGCCCTTCGCTTCCAGGAGAAGTTTCCAAACATTGACGCAGGGATGAAAAGGGCCTTTCTTGTTCCCTCCGTACTTGTTTTCTGCTTGCGGGGCCGGGGGGGCCGGGCCGTGACTCAGTCGGAAACACACATCGCTTTCTTCCCGGCCGGTTTTGTCTCTGTCTGGTTCCATTGATGTCCCCGGAGAGGATTAGCAAGGGGAGATAAAGCCCAGATCTTTGGGCCTTATGTAATACAGCCAGGCCCTTCTCTCCTCGTCATTTCTCCCCTCTCTCCGCCGCCCCTTCATTCTCAGAGGGTGAAGAGTCCCTTCAGCCCATGGGGAAAGGCAAACCGGGGCCTCCGGGCCACAAAGTCCCAGGGTTGCTAACAAGCGCAGCCCTGCTGCAGGCTGCGGTGGGGACAGGTGACTTCCAGACATGATATGGGGGCAGAGGCAGGGGGGCACGAAGGGGTCTTCTAGCAGCCAGGTTGTCCTAGGGATTTGTAGGAAGGCTGGGGAGGACAAGCAACCATCCACAGCTGTGTTGTGTTGTGTTGTGTTGTGTGTGTATGGACAGGGTTGAGCGACCCTGTACAACACAGGGTGGCCTTGGCCGAACAGGCGACAGGCAGGGGGTTGGACCAGCAAGGGGTCGGACGTCAGGACTCCTGGGCTCCAGCCCCAGCTCTGGGAGGGGAGTGGGTCCAGTGGCCAGAGCTGGAGCCTGGGCTTGGTCCCTGATGCTAGCAGAGCCGCTGGGTGAGGACTGAGTGTGACATTTCTTGGAACCTTTGGTGTTTTTCTTGAAGCCCAACTTGTGGAAGTGAGAGAGCCGCCACGTTCGTTAACAGAAGGATATGGTCTTAGCCTGCGCGGTGATGGGGGGCCCTGAAAGATGTGATCTAGGGGAACACCAGGGCTCAGGACCACGCATGAGTTCTTGTGCCCTGATGGGGTCATCCATAAGCCAGTCTCAGGCTTTCGGTCCCTGGCTCTTTCTTCTGAAATGATCAGACCTGCCGATACTTGGGAAAGGCTCCACGATGCCCGAGTCCCAGTGCCCTGCTCTACCCATGGGACCCCCTCCTCCCCCAGAGCTGGGTCTGACTCTCCGCCCTCACACTTCAGCTGCTCAATCCAATCCCGTATTTGATGTCAGGTCAGATATGAGTTGGTGTTTGAAGCCAGGAACTGAGCGCCAGGGCTTTCTGCTCTGTTCCCAGCTCCGAGAGGCAAGGGGAAGCAAAGCAGATCAAGGGACTTGGCAGACGGAGGATCTGGCAGGTCGCACAGGTCCTCTGCTCCCTGGACAGCGGGTCTCTTGGGTCAGTCACATCCCTCCTCTGCGCCTGAATTTCCTCTTTTCAGCACTGAGAGGCTGATACCGCCCGTGCTGGGCAAAGCGCCCACAGATGGAAGGATGCAATGAATGGGTGTGTGCATGGGGAGCTGGCCGCTGCAGCTTGCACAGCCTGGAGTCTCCTCTCTGCACAGCCCTGGCATATGCCACCAACTGTTACCCTCAGCCCTTTGCCCCTGAGATGCTGATCAGCTTCATCACACCCAGTATCCACATCCCCAACAGCAGAGCTGGGGAGACCGAGGCACAGGCAGGCCTGTGACTGGCCTGAGGTTCCCCAAGGCACTCAGCTGGGAACTGAGCCCCGGTCCTGCCCATGCTTCAGCTGCAAACTCCTCCTGGGTGGATCGTGGAGCTGCCTTTCATTGCTGTCTTCCATGTGGGTAACAGGAGCTGTCCTCTCCAGTTACTGCTGGCTCTGTGCGGCGCTGAGACAGGTTTCCAGAGCACTGTGCATCATGGGGGACAGGCCAGAGCTCCTGCAGGGCATTTGTGTTTCCACTCCTCCTGCCCTGCTCGCTCTCTGTGGCAGGAAGGAGCAGTGATAGTAATAAAAGAAGAGGGGTGGGAGGGGAGAGGAGCCCGATGCCCACCCCAGCAAGGGCAGCCCTGACCTCCTTAGAGCAGCGGGCATGAGGCTGCGACAGAGTGAGGCCCAGGGTTCATCATCAAGGTGACACTTCTTGGGGTCTGGTATTGGAGAGTCCCAGCTGGCCTCCTTGGGAGCAAGCAAAGCCTCATGGAGGGGCTAGTAAGGGGGCCCTGACAGGTCCTGCTAGACTCCAGGCGCTGACAGCCTGGATGGTTGCTAATACAGAAGTGTTTCACACAGTGCCCCATGCAAACCATAGACTAGCAGCAGATGAAGGCATCCCAGAGCCTAGGTGGTGGAGCTGGGCAAACTGTTGAAGGGGAGATATGGCTGGTACAGAGGTGTTGCAAAGGGCAGAGGCTGCAAAGAAGACTCTGGTGACCCTCCTGAAGGAAGCTGGAGGGGAAGCACCGAATGGGCCCTGTGGCTGGCAAGAGAGATGAGGCTCAGGGCTGCAGTGAAGCCCCGAGCCCCCCCACCCAGCCCTACAGCCGCTCCCAGGCTCTGGCTAAGGAGAGGCAAAAGCTTGCACTGCCGAGGTGAGAGGCAGCAGGTGCAGGGCCCGTGAGGTCGGCTTCCCAATGCAGAAGGCATCAGTAGTGTTCCACGTTTGCAGTTTTTGTTTTTAAACAAATCCAGGAATTTTTTGAATTTATCTTCAAAACATAAAAACCAAGTTGAAATCAGGATAAAAGGAAAAAAAAGTAGTTTAAATTGGGGGAAAATCAGCGGTGAGGGAGAGAGGCTGGAAGTAGGGAAGGGGTGCGGGGAGAGACGCGGTGCAGCCCATAGGCTGCTCCCAGGCCTGCAGCAGAGAGCAAAATGGGGGGAGCTGGCAGTGGATGCAGGGTGCAGGGGCAAGCTCGTGCTGTTACATGCCCCTGGGAGGGCTGGGGGGCTGTGCTGGGCTCTTCCTGGGAGGCGCGTGCCCCCACATCAGCGGCAGAAAACACATAGCACTGCGCCCTGCCTTTCTTCCTTGCGTTCGTGCCCCTACCCCTGCTGCAGCAGCCTGCTGCCAGGCCGCCCTGGCACTTGGGGGAAGCAGGGAGTGGTGCACGGCTGAATGTGGAGGGGGGGACCGGGCACCAGCACCTCCCGCTCCTCCTAGGGTCAGAGCTGGGAGCCCTGTGCCCCCAGGCAGCAGCTCCATCCCTGCGAGCCTATGCAGAACAGCTGGATGCAGTGCCCGCCATAGGGAGTGGGGCCAGGCTCTCCCACCTGCCCCCTCCGACAGGGCTCGCAGCTCCCAGCACCTGGGGCAGGGCCAAATCTGGAGCCACTGGGGTGCAGCTCGGACCCGCCTGCCCCAGGAGTGATTCCCACGGCCCGGCCTGCCCCACCCAGGGTCAGAGCCAGCAGCCAGCCACCCTCCCCTGTCCCCTGCGTGGCCACTGCTACCCCCGCACCCACCACTCCACATGCAGCTGCCACCACTGCTCCCCCCACAGCCAGCCAAAAATCTGTGCCTCAGGTAACCAGCACGGCAGCACTTTTAGCTTACCAGCACCACCCGTTTTTCAGTTCAAATCCCTGTGAACCGGCCATCCCCCACTCATGCCAACTGATTTGAACTGAAAAATAGGTGTAAACCAGTAAAAACTGAATGACTTAAAATAATCAGGGAATTTATCAGTGAAAATCGGTAAAACCGAGAGTGCGAAACACTAGGCATCTGGGACGAGGAGCACGAGCACTTTCCACACGTCTCATCTCTTCTCTACCCATCCTGGGACAGCCAGAAGCAGCAGGCGGATGAGTTATCTCTGGGGGCAAAGCAGAAGGGCCACAGCTTGCAGGGACTTGGTGGCAGGGTCCGTGACAGGGAGTGTCAGGGCTCTGGGGAACTGCTGGCTGCAGAAGTCCTCCAGACACAGGCTGATGCCATAATTAGCGATGTAACAAGGGGGGCAGAAAGCTCCGCACGCTGCAAAGCCATGGGG
>JAGPOW010002924.1:89039-100464 GCA_030014935.1 Caiman crocodilus
CGGCTCCTGCCCCAGGACTCATCTTGCCCTCACAGGGGCCTTTGCCTTTGATGGTAGACTCCATGGGCTGGATCCTTTCCCACTGGTTGGGCACCTAAGGGATGCCTATGTTCAGTTCACTTCCTGCTCAAGCCCTGATCATACAATTATAGAAAATGAGGGTGGGAAGGGACCTCGGGGGTTACATCCAGTCCAACCCCCTGCTCAGTGCAGGACCAGCCCCAGCTACATCATCCCAGCCAAGGCTTTATCTACCTGGGTCTTAAACACCTCCAAGGATGGAGATCCCACAACTTCTCTAGGTAATCTGTTCCAGTGCTTCACCACCCTCCTTGGGAGAAAGATTTTCCTACTATCCAAACACCAGCTTCCCTTTGCTGCAGCTTGAGCCCATTGCTTCTTGTTCTGTCATCTGTCACCACCGAGAACAGTCCAGCTCCGTCCTCTCGGAGCTACCCTGCAGGTAGTTGAAGGCTGCTATTAAATCCCTGCTTAGTCTTCTCTCCAGCCTAAATACGCCCAGTTTCCTCAGCCTCACCTCATAAGTCGTACCCCCCAGTGCCCTAGCCATTTTCATGGCCCCCCGCTGGACTCTCTTCAATTCGCCTGCATCCTTTCTGTAGTGGGGAGCCCAAACCTGGACTGGGGACGATGATGTTTTAGGAACATGCTGTCCTCTGACCCTTCAGACAGCATCACCAAATGGCAGTGAGGAGAGGGAGTACCAACCCGCCTTTGGCATTAAGTGGCTTTTAGGAATTTAAGCAGGGCTGAATTGCAATCAGGCATTTAAAGGCATGTCGATGCCCCCTTGCTGCAACAGAATCCAGCTCCGTGGATTCCTTACCATCCACCCGTACGGCACCCAGCACAGCAGGGACCTGTCCCGCTGAGACGTGCAGGGCCAGCACAGTAACGGCTGTCATTATTCCATGTGTGACTGGGACCTCCTGGGTCACTGCAGGCACCATGCCACGCAGCCACGACTCGAGGGGATGGTGGGGGCTGTTTTTCACTATGACCATTCATTGTATGCACCTGACTCTCACTGCCCTGAATTACCTACTGCCTGCTCCTGGGAGTGCTCCCTTCGTCTTAGAGAAAGGAGTCTGCTGGGACTCAGCCCCCTTCCCTTATCAGCACAGTGGACTCTGCTTATAGCTCGTGCAGCCTAAACCTCCATGTCTGGCAGCTGAGACACTTTGGGCTGTGCTCTCCTCAGCGGGGAGGTGCTCCGTTCACCAGGGCACCTCTTGGGGTAACAAGGAGCAATTGTCACAAACTGAGAGAGAACAGATTTCGGCTAGACATCAGGAAAAACTTCTCCATGGTAAGGGTGGCCAAAATTTGCAGTGGGCTTCCAGCGAAGGTGGTGCTCTCCCCTACCTTGGGGTCTTTAAAAGAAGGCTGGATAGGCATCTGGCTGGGGTTGTCTGACCCCAGCGCTCTTTCCTGCCCAGGCAGGGGGTCAGACTCAATGATCTGTTGGGGTCCCTTCCGACCCCAGCATCTATGAATCTATAAAACACAATCCCCTGCCGGAGATCGAGGTTTGGAATTAGTTCTGTTTAAATACTGCAAGTCTCCTGTGTGCTGGCTTTTTGGCTTAGATCAACTAATACCTGTGTGGATGCTGTGAGCCCAGTTTAAGAGCAATATGGTGTGAGCCTGTAGCTTGGGCTGGGATCAGCAAAGGGCAGGGACAGCGGGGGGGAGCTTCAGTGGGACCAAATTAAGACCTGATGTAACTTCAGACAGGGTAGCAGAACGAGATCAGGGTTGAACTTGCCTGTGTCTTCCATTACAAGCTTCCTGCATTGGTATGACCCTGGAGGCTGCTCTGTGGATCCCAGAGGTCCTGTTGGTTTCACACAGTCACGTGGACTGGTGTGTGTCTGTGGCTCACGTGGTGGGTGCCTGGGGCCGGGCTCAGTGAGTTTGTGGAGACTCCAGGTGCCAATCCAGGGGCGGCCAAAATATGGCCCGTAGGCTGCATGCAGCTGATCAGGTGATTTCATCCAACCTGCAGGCAGGTGCCTAGCAATTCACTGTATCTGGCTCAGCCCCAGGCTGCCCCTGCTGTGCTCGCATGGGGCTGAGCTCTACTCACACCCATGGGGACAGCACACACTGCGCTCCCACCTTCATCCATGGGATGGCCCCGCAGGTAGGGAAGCAGCTGTGGCAGCAGGCGAGCCGGGGAGGGGAAGTGGTGGCAATGGGAAAGAAGTGGCAGCAGCAGCAGGTGGGTGGGCAGGGGGGCAGCAGGCAGGGGGAAAAATAGGGAAGTGGCAGGGGAAGGGTGGAAGTGGTGGCAGTGGCAGCAGCGGTGGGGGAGTGGCAGTGGCAGCGGTGGGTGCTGGGCAGGAGCGCGGGGTCCAGCCAGGATCCAGGGCAGCAGGAGCGTGGAGCCCAGGCTGGCAGAGGCGTGGGGACCGCCTGGCTCCATTGCATGGGGCTCGCGTGCAGTTCCCAGGTTCTGCCTGAGCCACGTGGCTCAGGGGAGCCCTGCGTGATGCAGCCAGTGGCCTGGCCCCACTCACTGCTGGGGGAATGACGGGGAGCTCTGTGCTATGGAGTTGGGCTGGCTTCCCTTTCCCTGCTGCCTCAACTGAGCCTCACGACTTGCACTGCTGTTTTCATCACACACAGCTCCCCCCGGCAGCACAGGGCTCAATGGAGCTGGCAGCCTGGCCATGGGCAGTCCTGGGGCTTGCTGGGACCATGCAATGCCAATGGGGTCAGCCTGCTGCAGGCCGTGAGCACCGCAAGGGCCTGCACGCACACACCCCCACAGCCACCCTCCCCTTACAAACCCCACAGCCCCCAGACACCCCCCACACACATATCTTCACAAACCCCATATACACACCCCACATACCTTACACCCACCTACACACATGCCCCCACACAACCCCACACACACACTCCACAACCCACATCCACACACCCTCCACCACACACACCCACAGCCCCACCACAAGCCAATACCTACCTACCCACATCCCCCACAAACCCCACACAATTCACATACCCACACCCCACATACATACCACCACACCCCACATACACATACATGCACATGCACGCCCACATCTTACATACACACCCATACCCCCCCCCCACACACACAGGCCCCCACAGACGCCATACCCACCTGCCCATCCCACCCACACACCCCTACAGCATACAAGAGTAACACTTAATTTTAAGCTATGTGCATAAATCAAACACACACAAATCAGGACAAACACATATTTTAAAATAAAATTAAAATATTTTATTGTAGATGTTTGATTTTAAGTATATATATTTTATTCTGGTTCCAACATGGTAAACCCCTTCCCAAAAGGAAGACTTTGGGGGGCAAGGGGTGGGGCTTCCAATGGCAAAGGAAGGAAGTCCTTCCCCTTAGGGGCGGGACAGGACTTCTGGCTAGGGGCAGGGCTTCTGGTCCCAAGATGGTGACCAGGGGGCAGGGCACTTGTCAGAGAGTGGGGCTACCACTTTGAACAAGTCAAAGGATTTGGAACTGATTTGGCTGCTTTGGCCAATATGACCTGGGACATGACAAATTTTCCTTAAAAAAAACCAAAAAAAACCCCTGCCTCCCCCCGCCCAGGGAGTCTAGAGCCTGGGTTAGCTACAGCCTGGCTCCAGAGTGCCTGGGTCACTGAAGGGGGTCCGGGCAGCCTGTGCACTGAACAGGGAGCCGCTGGGAGCTGTCCAGGGGGAGGCATCAAGCTCAGGGGGCGTCAGAGCCCACAGTCCCTATGAAGCTCATTGTCAGGGGCTGGATCTGGAGGCTTCAGCCTGAGCACAGGTGACCGGCTCCGTTCCCTCCAATGGAGCGGGGCTGGGGCTTTGTATCCAGAGGGGCAGCCTCCCAGCTTCACCACCACCACCCTGTGGATCAACTCAAGGTGGGCAGAGGTCGGTCCCTGCTGCAGCCGCAGGATTCCCGCAGCTAAGTGGCTTGCTCTTAGGGGTAGAGGTGGTGGGCCGGCCCGGCGTGAGCTGAGGGGCAGCCGTGGCTCTTGATGCTTCTACCCCGGGTGCTGGGGTGGCAGGCCGTGCCCGGGCTGGGCGTGTTGGTGGTGCCACCTGCTGGGGAGACCGAGCCAAGGCAGCTCGGAGTCACAATTAGAGGTGGGAATTGGCGATCTTTCTTAGCTTTTCATAGACCCGCTGCGCACCAGGCTGCAGACCGTGTGGCCGGCTCAGGGGACAACGCAGGGAACTAGCTTCTCCCAGGTCCCCTGCAGCAAGGCCAGTCACTTGAAGCTAGCAAATGCGTCTCCCGACCAGATTGGAAGGCAGCCAGTCCACTGCTGTGCTCTGGAGGTCGGGCACTTCCATGCTGTGCCCGACGCGCTGAATCTGCGAGGCTTCTGCTCCCAGCCCCAGGGCTGGCTCTCTCTTTCCCCAGTAGATGAATGCCCTGTGTTTTGTCCTCACAGAGCTTCTTACAGCCCCCTGATCCAGCCACCTCCTAACCCTCCTTCTGGTGCCCCAAACAGAGCGAGCTCTTTCAGGAGGCAGGCAGAGATAAGGCGCCGGCAGGGATGTCACGTCTTCTTGGCTCCCTTGCCGCCTGAACAAGTGGCACCAGGCAGATAATAGCAGCAATGGGAAAACAATCTGGGACTGTAGCTGGGAAGCCTGCCCCTGAGATCAAAGCCAAGCTTCTTCCTGCAATGCCACCCGTGCCCCATGTGGACACAAGCAAGTCATCTAATCTCCATGCTCACATGGGCACCGCAGGCTTTCATCTCTCCTCCCACCAGTGGCCTTGACCCCAAGCCCTGCCCATGGAAGGCCTGGGAAAAGCAGGCCCCTCTGCCCACGGGAAAGACCCGTCTCCCCTTTCAGCAGTGACTCCAGGAGCTGTTTCCCACAGCAGTGCATCTTCATACAGTTCAATGCTAATGCTGCAGGACACAGGGTAACCAGAGAAGCTTTGAGAAGAGCCCAGCTGGGAGGGCAGAGCCGCGGGGTGTGCATGGTGGAGAGCTGCAAACAAGACCTGATACAGGGGGCCTGTAATCACAGGGCAGGGAGTGACCCAGGCCTCGAGAACAGGCCGACTGTGAGCACAGCAGCAGGGAAGCCAATGGAGGATTTCCTTAGCAAAGAGCTGAAGGAAGGTGCAACCACTCAGGACCTGTGTTCCCAACCCAGAACCACTCCTTCCATTAAGCATCTTATATATTTTTCTGGCCACACCTCACGGGTTGATTCGCATTGAGTTTGCCAGTGGTTCCAGCAAACAAGCAACTTGGTCACGGTCTGGTGAGGAACCTGGGAGCAAAGGCCTGGCACAAGCAGTGGCATCCCCCTCTTTGATCCCTGTATGGATGCCTCTATGGGAGATGCTTTCATTGAATGCAAGTGATTGGGCTCAGCATAAGGAGAAGCAGGTGGAATTTCAGGCCTGGGAAGGAAATCAGACCAGATGATTGCATGGCCCTTAGCCTCTATGAGTCCATGCATCTGCCAGCAAGTCTCCAGCAATCCAGGAGACAGATCGACCGATAGCTAGCTGCTTCTACAACTAGAGAGCCAGCCAGCCTGTGTGCAGCTGATTCCATATGCTGAGACTCAGCTATCTCATACAGGGAGTAGCATCCTACAATCAAAGAGAAATGGGGCTGGGAGGGCGCTCCAAAGGTCACATCTAATCCAACCCCTGCCCGAGGCAGGATCAGCCCTGTCCAAACCATCCCAGGCACATCCATCATCTAAGCTCTTTGCAAAACTACCATCAACCCTGACACTACACAAGACCTCACACCCAAACCTGCCGCAGGTAAAGCAGGGGGGCCACGGCATCATTTCAGGACAGCGGGCCACCTCTTGTGCCCAGCCCGTAGGCTGCCAGTCCCTGCTCTGGGACCAGCAGGACAACTCCTCTTTCTCACTCTTGACCCTGTGCTTGCCTGAGAGAAAACTGCTCGGTGGCCGTGAGGGGCCATGAGGCCAAGGCGTTACCATGCTGCTGGACTGAGTACGTGTGAGCTATTCTGGTCTCACACTCCTACCAGGGGCCAGGCTAGCAACTGTAAATTAACTCTGGGATAAATTATTTACAAGCACATTGTTTCTAGATTTTAAGGCATCTGATGCAGGGCCGGTCTTAGTTTTACATTTGGAAAGTGCTTAACACAGGGAAGCCTTGAACAGATGGTGTCTAAGGCAGCTTTATGATCATCATCTTCACCGTTCTGTACTGTAGCTTATTTTCTGATGGGCTAGAAGTACAATCATTGATGCTGATCATCTCAATACCTTGTTGATGGAATATGGTGAAGGCAAATGCCCAGCTTCTCAAATGAGGGCTGGCACAGATAGTCAATGTGTGGGAATGGAAAAGTTGCCCTCTGTTTCCTCCCACATGTGAGATGATGGAGCTGAATTCAGCTGGACCGAGGACTGTTATTCTACCAGGCCCATAGGAAAGCACGATCCTGGAGTTTCTCCTTAGAGCATCCATCTACTTGACTGTGGGCATTTCAACATGCTGCCCTACGATGACATAGTGGCACTACGTTGCCATACGGCATGCTACATGACAAAGCGATCACACAGCTGTGCACGTGATCACCAGCTGTGTCACTGTAGCAGTGCACTCCCTGGCTGTAACGTACTGCTACAGCAACGTAGCAGGGACATCTAAGTGTGCACTGCCCGCACGGCACAGTAGTCGCCTGCATTTGCATGCTTTAGTGCTTTCAAAAGGAAGTACTAAAGCATGATGCCCTAGCCACGTGTACATGCATCCCGTATCCATCACAGACATGTGCACAGACAGGCAGACAGACAGTTCACCCAGTCATGAGAGAGCGATGGGGACGGTGGGGGACAGGGGTGAAGATTTGGCCTTGCTAAAGTCAATGGCAAAACTGCTGTTGACCTCAAGAGAGCCAGGATTTTACTCAGAAGAGATCACAGAACCATAGAAAATCAGGGTTGAAGGGACCTCAGGGAGTCACATCTAGTCTGACGCCCTGCTCAAAGCAGGACCAGCCCCAACTAGATCGTCCCAGCCAAGGCTTTGTCTCGCTGGGTCTTAAACATCTCCAAGGATGAAGACTCCACCACCTCTCTAGGTAGCCTGTTCCAGAGCTTTCTTACTCTCCCTGTGAGAGAGTTTTTCCTAATATCTAACCTCAACTTCCCTTGCTGCAACCTGAGCCCATTGCTCCTTGTTCTGTCATTTGCCACCACTGAGAACAGCCCAGCTCCATCCTCTTTTGGAAGCACCCTTGAAGTTTGGGCCAACCTTTTTGGCAGGCATTTCACAAATTAGGACAGCCCCTTTCCCAGACCCACCTTGAGTGCCACTCCGATCTCCTTTGCCTGGTCTCGTGCTCTGCTTTCTGCTCCCTGCCCTATCTGCTACTTGCTGCCTGCATCCACCCTGATCTGCTGCATGGCACTTGTGCCACTCGTGCCGCAGGTTAGCCACCCCGATAAGAGCCCAATCCCCTGCTCGAGGCAAGATCACCTCTGTTGATCTCAGTCATCCGTGACACGTGCTTGTCCTAGTCCTAAATCTACGCAGTCAACCCTTTTGCACAGCAACAAGGCCCAGTGCCTAAAGACACCTAATACCCCCAAACCCGCTAGAGGTAAAGCAGGGGGTGAGGGCTGGCAGTGTCCTGCCACTGCAAGGGGGCTTAAAATGTATTGAAGAGATCAATCCACCCACCCACCTACCCATTCACCCAGTCACCCACCCATCAACCTACCCACTCATCTGTCTATCCATCCATCCGTCTGCCTGTCCATCTTCCTATCTATCTCACCATGCACCCATCTGCCTGTCCATTCATCCATCCACTCACCCACCCCCCAATCCATCCATACGTCCCAACACACCCTAAGTATCTACCGATCTGGTTAGCTACCTCCCTCCCTATCTATCTAACCCCCTATATCCCCTCTATCTACCTGTTAATCCATCTGTCTCCCTCTCTGCCCATGCCTCCCTACTCATCAACCCGTGTGTGTCCCTAGCCAGGCCTCTCCATCCCCTCCACTGCCGCTGCCCAGACCTGGCCCCGATGGCTCTTGGTGGTTCCTAACCATGTGCCCTTCTCTTTGCCTTCCCTCCCAGATGACGTCTGCCACCAAGGTGTACTACAGCCAAACCACCCAGACTGACAGCCGCCCACTGATCGGCTCGAGCCTGCGCAAGCGCCGGGTGATGACAAAGGATGGGCGGAGCAATGTGCGCATGGAGCACATCGCCGACAAGCGGTTCCTCTACCTCAAGGACCTGTGGACCACCTTCATTGACATGCAGTGGCGCTACAAGCTCGTGCTCTTCTCTGCCACCTTTGCCGGCACCTGGTTTGTGTTCGGTGTGGTCTGGTACCTGGTGGCCGTGGTGCATGGGGACCTGCTGGAATTCGACCCCCCGGCCAACCACACACCCTGCGTCATGCAGGTGCACACGCTTACCGGGGCCTTCCTCTTCTCCCTGGAGTCCCAGACCACCATCGGCTACGGCTTCCGCTACATCAGCGAGGAGTGCCCGCTGGCCATCGTCCTGCTCATCAGCCAGCTGGTCCTCACCACCATCATGGAGATCTTCATCACGGGCACTTTCCTAGCCAAGATCGCCCGGCCCAAGAAGCGAGCGGAGACCATCAAGTTCAGCCAGAACGCTGTGGTGTCCCAGCACAACGGCAAGACCTGCCTCATGATCCGCGTAGCCAACATGCGCAAGAGCCTGCTTATCGGGTGCCAGGTGACCGGCAAGCTGCTGCAGACCTACCTCACCAAAGAAGGTGAGAACGTCCGGCTCAACCAGGTCAATGTGGACTTCCAGGTGGACACGTCCTCGGACAGCCCCTTTCTCATCCTGCCCCTCACCTTCTACCACGTCGTGGATGACGCCAGCCCCTTCCGGGACATGTCCCTGCGCACAGGTGAAGGCGACTTCGAGCTGGTCGTCATTCTGAGCGGCACAGTGGAGTCCACCAGCGCCACCTGCCAGGTGCGCACCTCCTACCTGCCTGAGGAAATCCTGTGGGGCTACGAGTTCACGCCGGTCATCTCCCTTTCGGCCAGTGGCAAGTACGTCGCCGACTTCAGCCTTTTCGACCAGGTGGTGAAGGTGTCACCACCCTGCTGCATCCATGAGACCGTGAGGTTCGGCGACCCTGAGAAGTTGAAGCTGGAGGAGTCCTTCCGGGAGAAGGCAGAGCGCGAGGGCAGCCCACTCAGCGTGCGCATCAGCAACGTCTGAGCGGCCCACGGCTCACGCCCAGCCTCTCAGCACCTACTCCTTCCCCCTCTCTAACCTTTCCCCTCCTCCCCGCTCTTCTCTCTCCTTCCCTGCCAGTCTCATGGGGCAGTTCGAGTGATCCACTCTCCCATAGGACCATGCCGAAGGATTGCACCGTTCGTTGCCCCCATAGCACTGCTCCCACCTTGTCCCTGGGACCTCCCAAGGGAGAGGCTGGGTGGCCAACCTCCCTTCTTCCTCCTCCTGGGCCTGGTGCTTGCACTGATTTTGGCACAGTGCTGGGCACCCCACGGCCATGCGGAGCCCAAGCCAGCAGGGTGGCATCACCCCACAGCCCAGTGGGCTGTTTTTATGGACTCTGCCTTTGCTCCCAGCCTGCAGACTCAACTCACACCTAACGCCCTGCTAATCCCCCGTGAGGCACAGGCACACTTCCAGGACAGCAACCTATACCAGGCTGCCCTGCCCCAGGCACAGCAATGGCCAGACTGGGTCAGCACCAAGGTCCACCCAGTCCCGTTCCCTACATCCAAGGCTGGAGGAAGAGGCGACTGCTGTCTGCAACACTGGTGGACACAGGACCTGGCGCAGCCTGCTGCATGTCAAGGATCACCGTGGTCATTGGAAGACCCCTGAGCACCTGGCTCGATGGCCTGGCAGGGAGTCTTGTGGGGGGAGCATCTCCCTTGGCACAGGCTGGGCTGGTGGAAAGCTGCAGCCCCCAGAAATGGACCCTGAGACCAGTGCTGGGCACTGACTAACGAGGTGCTGGAGTGGAGGCAGGGGGGGCTCGAGGCTCTGGCAGCCCTGAGCTCTGAGGTATGGGGAGGTGTCCAGCAGCCAGGGGAATAAGCCTCTTCCTGCCTCCCTGAGCAGCTGCCTTGACACTTCCTCGCTGGGCAGGAGGCAGGCAAAAGAAGCCGGTGATGAAGATCTCCATGATGGTGGTGAGGACCCCTGGTTGCTGGCTACGTCCCCTCGCGCTCTCTGCAGAGCCTGGAGCCCCACTGCCTCCACTCCCTGCCCATGGCCCCCTTCCCCAACTCCGGGCATGAAGCCAGCCCAGCATGGCTCTGCAGCCTGGCCCTGTGCTGCACTGGGTGTGGAGACCTTACAGGCCCTTCCTGAGAGACCAGCCCCTCTGGCTGCTCCTTTGCACCAGTCCCTGGCTGGGAGACCCTCACACACTGAGAAAACCCCCATCCCCGGGGACCCACAGCCCAGCTGCAGCCTGAGCCAGCCAGCAGGGAGACTGCACATGGCTTGGCTGCATATGAGCCTCTGGTGCCCATTGCTCATCCACCCAAAGGGGGCAGGGAATCAGCCATGCCCGGGGCTGGAGGGTTTCACATCAGTGGCACGGCAAAGGTCTCAGCCCCAAGGCTGCCACGGAGGTGCTGCCGGGTGCTCGGGGCTCCAGAGCAGCACTGGGCCCTGCAGCCATGGAGCATCCAGCCACACCAAGCACAACTGACTGCAGCAGGAAGCCACCGTGTCTGGGACATGCACACCCTGCAATCGAGGCAGTGCCAGCACCTCCCTGGGAAGTCCTGCACTGCCCCTACCCCCTGCAGCACCAGCCCCATGGCCCAGACTGACAGCTGAGCTGGAGGGTCACAGCCCACCCCAGGGAGAGCGGCTCACCAGGACTGCAAAACACCCTTAGTAGAAATGCCAACTCCGGATGTGGAGGCCATGGGAACCTCGATTCCCAAGTGGTCCCACTCCTCTCTGCCGTGGGGGCTTCCCCTGCAGTTCTGTCTTGCGTCCTGCCCCGGGCGGCTCTGTCACTCGTGTCCAGGGTCAGTGACGTCAGCCCACAGGGGCCTGGGAGTTTAGGAAGTTGTGGGCTTGTGAGCACGTGTAGTACTGTATTTGAACACCGGGGGGCAGCATGCACTTGTGTGTATGCATATGTGTGTGTGTGCGCGAGCGTGCATGCCTGTACCAGAATATTAGGCGCAGGTGCGTGTGTGTCAGGGTGTGCATGCATGCATGCGCGCGTGTGTGTATGCCTGTACCAGAATATTAGGCACAAAGGTGTGTGTGCATGCCTGTTCCAGAATATTAGGTGCAGGTGCGTGTGTGTCAGTGTGTGCATGCATGCATGTGTGTGTGTGTATGCCTGTACCAGAATATTAGACACAGAGGGGTGTGTCTGTGTGTGTG
>JAGPOW010002925.1:0-25237 GCA_030014935.1 Caiman crocodilus
CCCGCCCCCCCCCCCCCCCCCCCCCCGCCCCCCCCCCCGCCCCGCCCGCCCCCGCCCGCCCCCCCCCCCCCCTCCCCGCGCCCCCGGGCCGCCCGGGGGGGGCGGGATTCCCGCTCAGACTGGTCCCACTGGAGGGGGGGCATTCCCCGCCAGACTGGTCCCACTGGGGACTTTCCTGCTCAGGCTGGTCGCACTGGGGGGGAGGCGAGATTCCCGGTCAGACTGGTCGCACCGGGCGTATTCCCGCTCAGACTGGTCGCACTGGGGGGGGGAGGCGGGATTCCCGCTCAGACTGGTCGCACGGGGGGGAGGCGGGATTCCCGCTCAGACTGGTCGCACTGGGGGGTTTCTCGCTCAGACTGGTCGCACTGGGGTGTTTCCGGGTCAGACTGGTCGCACGGGGGGTTTCCCCTTCCCTTCGGGCAGGGTCTCCAGGGTCCGTGCCCCCCCGGCCGCAGCAGGCCGAGTCCCGGGGGGGTGACTGGACACGGGCTGGGCCTGGCTGGGTCGGGGCGGCCCTGTGCCTGTGACTGAACGGGGGGCGGGGCGGGGCGGGCCGTCAGTAGGGGCCAGAGTGAACAGGCCCGCGAGCAGGAGCGCAGCCCCGGCCCTGCCAATGGGAGAGTGGGGGCGGGGCTTCTTCGGAGCACATGCTGCGTCTCACCAATGAGCAGGTGGCGTTCCTGTCGCTCAGCGACCGAACCGGAAGCACCTGCGAGGCTGGCTCCTCCCGCTCGGTGTTTACCGTCTCTGTGGCAACGGCGCAGGCGCAGAACCGCCCGGGGTCGCCGCGATGGAGCCGGGACAGCGCCGAGGGCCAGAGACCCCGCGCGGGTGAGGAGGCGTGTCCTGCCGGGTCAGAGGTCACGGGGCAAGGGGGGTGGGGAGACCATGGAAGGCGGTCAGAGGTCACGGGCTCAACGCGGGTTTTGGGGAGACACGGCGGAGGCCCAAGGCCTGCGGAGGGGGCCCGAGGTCACGGGGTCGAGGGCGGTGGTGGGGAGTGCAGGGTGCCGCGGAGCGGGGTGCACTCCGGGGTGCGGGCGCCTGCGGGGCGGGGACCCGGGGCCGAGAGCGGCTCCTCCCAGCACCCCCCCCCTGCGCACAGGGTGGCCCTCGCCGGCCGAGAGTGGCCCCGCCTGCCTGCCGGCCCCGCAGGGCACGGCCCCCCCCGCCAGCGTGAGGTGGCGCCCGGCCACGGGGACACGCCGCGCCCCGCGGGCCATCTGCGCCCACAGCTGCCGGCGCGCCGCGCAGACGAGCCCCGGGGCCACGGAGAGGAGCCGCCGCGCTGCGTAGCGGAGCCCCGGGGCCACGGAGAGGAGCTGCCATGCTGTGTAGCAGAGCCCCGGGGCCACGGAGAGGAGCTGCCATGCTGTGTAGCGGAGCCGCGGGGCCACGGAGAGGAGCTGCCATGCTGCGTAGCGGAGCCACGGGGCCACGGAGAGGAGCCGCTGTGCTACGTATCGGAGCCATGGGGCCGCGGTGGAGAGGAGCCCCCCAGCACGGCTGGCTTCCCTGGAGAGCTGCCCCCCGGCCAGCCCGAGACGGGGCAGTGCGTGGTAGCGCTGCCCCCCTGCCACGGGAGGCCTGGGCCCGTTGTGGGGGTGCTGCCGCCCGAGCCAGCCGTGTCGCTGCCCAGCCCTCCAGCGCTGGCTAGGGAGCAGACGCGGGAGATCCTGCCCCGAGGGAGATGCTTGATCCACAACTGGCAGGAGGAGGTAATTGCCTGCCAGGGGCCGGGGCCGCGGGGCTGCCCAGCAGCTCTGAGGCAACGAGTGGGGAGGTGTCGCACAACAGACTTGGGGTCCTTTGGCCACCAGCCAGCTGTGCACATCAGCAGCGCCAGGCCGGGCAGATGGGCGTCCTCCCAGCCCAGCACAAGATGCTGAAGAGGCAGGCACATGTCCAGGGCTTGTCCGCTGTAACCCACCCCTCGCCCCCCCGGCATCCAGCATCGTGCGTCGGTGCGGGGCGGTCAGCAGACGGCCCCGGCTGCTCTTGCCAGTAGCTCTCAAGGGGCCCGTCCTCCAGGACTTTGTCTGAGCCCTTTTCAAACCTGGGGACGCCACCTCCAGTGGCGAGTTCACCTACAGGACGTGTAAAAGAAGCACTTCTGCTGGCTTGTTTTCAACCTGCCCCCATAACTTCACCCCAGCCCTCGTGGAGTATCTGGTACTGTGGGACCTGGTGGAGAACAGGCCCCGTGCACTGGCCACATCCTTCAGGATTTCGTAGCCCTCTTTCACGTCCCCTCGGCCTCCTCTCCAGACTCGCGTCCTAGCCTTCCCTTGTGCACCAGCTCCAGACCCTGATCCAGACCCTGATCTTCCTGCTTGCCCTTCTCTGAACCTTTTCTAATTCTTCCATGTCCTTTCTGAGGTGCTCAGACCAGGACTGCAGCATTCAGGATGTGGGTGCGCCATGGGCTTGTATCATGGCATGTCCATATTTTTGGTTCCCCAGGCTGGTGTGAGCAGCAGTGTCACTTGCTTACCAGGTGAGGCAGTTCTTCTGCTCTGTTCAGCATGGATGAGGCCTCTCCTGGAGCCCTGTGTCCATTTTGGGGCATTGCATGTCATGAGGCGATTAGGGAGATTTGATCAGTCTGCAACTCCCTGAAGGCTGATTACGGAGAGGAAGGAGACGGGCTTTCCTTGGCCGCGAGGGACAGGACTAGGGTGGTCAAGCGTTGGAGCAGGCACCCAGAGCAAGTGGGAAATCCCGGTCCTTGGAAACATGGCTGGGGGGGGTTAGTCAGGGACAATCCTGCCTTGAGCAGGGGCTGGACTGGATGTGGCCTCGGGAGGTCCATCCCAGCCTGGCTTCCCTGTGATCCTATAAACATTTTATATTGGCTTTTTGGGTCCCTGGTGCACACGGAGCTGCCATTTCTAGAGCAATCTGTACAATGACTCCGAGGCCTCTTCACGGAGGCGTAGCAGTCAGTTACATACATGTTGCGAACGTGCAGTTGAGGCTGCTTTTCGCACGCAAATGACTTTGCACCTGTCATTGCTGAACTTCATCTGCTCCTCTGCCCGCTCACCCAGCTTGGTGAGACCTTTCTGCAGCTCCTTTCTATCCACTAGAATGTGACCCCAGCAAATAATGTAGTGTTGCTGTGAATGTGGGGAATCCACTGTGCACACCCTTCTCCAGGCCATTCAGGCAAACGGTGAACAGAACGAGGCCTGGCACGAGTGCCTGGGGGACCCCACCTTGCCTTTCCTCCATCCTGCAAGGTGCCCATTCCACCGTACCCTTTGCTCCTGGCTTTTAACCATCCCATCCCTTTCTTCTGCACATTGGGCCACGGGCCAGCCCTCCACCTGCTGTCATGCCTCCTTGGCGCAGACCTGTGGTCCTGCCTTCCTCCACTCCCTCCTCTGTGTCCCGCTGATCTGGTGGCTCCTCTGCTCTGTTCCCTCCACCCAGACTGACCAGTGCCAGCCACTCTGTCAGGCCCAGGCCAGGGCAGCCAGTGGGGGAAAGCAGCGGGTCTGGGGCTGCCTCATGCAGAATGTGCCCAGTCCAAGCACTGCTGCAGCAGCCCCGTACGTGACTGTTGAAGCTCCCCCCACTGCCGGGTGCAGTCACAGGCTGCTCTGGGCGACCTTGAGGGCTGAGCAGTGGAAACAGGATGAAATTCAATAGCACCAGGCGCCTGGTGAGGCACCAGGGCCGATCACAGCAACGAGCCCCAGCTCAAGGCAGAGATGCTATGACAGGATGGGTGGGGGGAGAGGGCCAGACATGCCGCACGGTCTCTGGGCAGCTGGGAGCCAGCAGCGCAGTGCCATTCTGAGCAGGCCTGTGTGGTCCTGGGCATGTGAGTACAGGGCTTCTTCCTGGCTGTGGGCAGTGTGGGCCTCAATCGAGCCCCTCGGCATGTGGCTCTGGTCCCTGGCAGTCAGAGAATGGCATGTGGGTTGGAGCAGGTCTGCGGGGTTGGGAGGGGAAGCCAGTGCTGGCACAAGAGCTGAGGGGGGACCCACAAGCTGGGCATGAGCTGGGCTGGAACTGAGACACGGGGCTGCCCTCAGAGCCAGGAGATCCTACCTGGTCCTGCACTGGAGCTGGGTCATTTTACTGGACCTCTGCCCTCCTACTCTCCCTGTGGGGCTTGTGCTGGCAGGGGCTGGCTGGAAGGCCCGAGAGCCCCGTCAGTCCTGGCTGCGTGCAAAGCCACTGCCCAGCCTGTGCACTTGCTGCACGTGCAGCTGAGTCCGGCCAGGCTGCAGGGACCATGGTCCTGGCACACTCGGAGTCTGTCTGTGCCCAGTCCCCGGGGCCCGTTGGAGCCCTCCCAGCGCGGGCGGCGCCACCCAGGGCCCCGGTGCCTGAGCAGGTGGTCTCAGGATGGGGGAGGCTGCCAGGGCCTCCCAGTGCCCTTACCTCGGAGAGCTGCAGGGACCGGGGCTGCCTTCCCAGCAGCCAGAGACCAAGGGGCTCCAGTCTGGTCCTACAGGGTCTGTGCTGGGGTGTCCAGGGAGAGAAGGATTACTGGGGCCTGGAGAGGCAGAGCCCGGGTAGGGGTCAGGGCTGGCCAGTGCAGGTAGAGCTAGTGTCTCCCCCTTTTCATGGCTCCCTTGCTCCTGCCCCACCCAGCAGCCTGAGCTGGGTCCCAGGTGCTGCTCTGGCAGGCTGGGCATCTCGTGGGGCAGCCCGGGCTGGTGGCAGTACCAGCAGTGTGGCGGCTGCTGAGCCTGGGGCAAGGGGCTGCATGGGGTCAGGGGAAGCCTGTGACTGCTGCAGGGTGCTCAGAGGTCATGTGTTTGGGGCAGCAAGCCCACGGATGCCATGCTTGGCAGGGGTCCCAGCACTGGCCTGTCCCAGCCATAGTCGCATTGCTCTGTGTTTGCAGAGAGCAACCAATGAGCTGGACCAAGTGCCCAACCCAGACCTGGGCAGCGAGGGCGTCTTCTATCGGCACGGGCACCACGGGCTGCTCACCCCGCAGGGATGCGCCCACCTGGCCGACAGCACCACCATGAAGGACGCCTACCGCAGGCCTGTCCCCACGGGGCTCCCCCGGAGAGGTGAGGCTGGTGGGGGCGAGCAGGCTGCAGTGCACTGGTGCGGGTGCAGGAGGGGCTGCATGTGGGCGCCAGCGCCTGCCAATGCAGCATTGCTTCCTGGGGCTGTGTGTGCGGGGACTGCCGGCTCCGTGGCATGGAGCTGCCCTCAGCTCTGGCATGGCTGGCATCTTTCCACCACCGCAGCCCAAGTACTGCAGCTGTGCACGTGGCTCACATGCCCTGTGCTGGCAGGCATGACAGCTGTGCCATGGCCACGCCGCTGTTTGTGACGGGAAGTGCTGGTGGCGCGCAGGGACAAGCCCCGTGGCATGCGGCAGCCGGCTTGAGAGGTCGTAGGTGTCACAGCCCCTCCTGGACCAGGACAGGGGCTGGGGTGGGCCATGGCACTGACAATGTCGCCTTCTCTCCTGGCAGGGCAGCGCGAGGCCATGCTGGAGCTAATGCTGTACCACAAATACAGGCAGGTCCGCTTGCCCTCTGCCCTGTCAGGCTGGCTTCAGCACTGGCTGGGCTGGCACAGGGCAGGCCCGGTCTCGCTGCCCCCGTTCCCCCTGCCATGCACTGGGGCTGAGTCCAGCACAGGCCTACCCCAGCCACGCTGAACCGTGGTCAGGGGCCCCCGGAGCTGGTCCAGCCGCCGCTGCCGACCTGGCACCCGTCTCACTGCAGCAGTGAGGAGCAGGTGATAGCAAGCGAGCCCAGCATGGCCCATGTCATCGCATACAACCCCCGTGGGGCCAGCTCTGAACCGGGCTGAGCCCGAGAAGCCCACAGCCCCACTTCTGTGCTTGTGCTGGACCAGCTGGCACTGCCTGTGAGCCAGAGGCCTTTCCTGCTGCTCTGCCTGCTTGCGAGGGCGGCAGGGGCCAGTACCAGCCAGATGGGCAAGCACGGGGTGGGACCCCTGCTGCAGGCCGCTGGGAGAAGGGAGCGGGGCCGGAGGCAGGCGTGCTCAGGGCTGCAAGCAAGCTGGGCTGAGCCTGGGTCAGCAGTGCCAGCTAAACCGGCCACAGGGAGAGCGGGGCTCGTGTGCGGGTTGTGGCTCCAGCACCCACAGGCTTGCTGATATGTAGTAGCTGGGGTGAGGGAGGAGGAGGAAGGCTGGCTGAGTGGCACTGGCACAAAGGCAAGGGGGTCCAAGTCAGCCTGGCTCGGGCACCCACCACATGGCACCAGCCTGAATGCAGCACCACAGCGGGGCCTCGGCGCAGACCCAGGCCTGGGGCCCACGCAGTGCATCCCTGGGGGCCGGGGCTGGCAGGGCAGGGGTGCGGTGGGGGGGTGGGCAGCGGGGCCCCGGGAGCTGCCCCTCTGCAGCGCAGTAATGGGGCTCTTTGCAGGGAGGAGACGCTGAGAGAGCACAGTCCGCACCCAGCGCCCATGGAGTCACTCTCCACCATGCGCCAGGACTACTGGAGGGAGGGCTTCTGTTCCGCGCCCCCACCCCCCACACAGGTGAGCCCCTCTGCCCGGCAGTGCCAGGGGCTGTGCCTCCAACCCCCGGGGACTGCAGCCCCCTGCCCCAGACCCACAGTGATGGGGCCGAAGGAGGGGGTACAGGGGCCTGTCGGGGGTGGGGGACGGGAGCTGCGAGGCTCGACTGGGGCAGCTGGAGGCAGGTGAGCAAAGCCCTGCACCCGGTGACGGAGCCCTTCTCTACCTCCAGCCCCACGACTACCGCATGGAGCAGCCCCGCAGCTTCTGGCTGGAGAACGCTGCCCGCATACCTGTAAGTACCTGCTCCCCGCCCGGGACAAGGGCACCCCCGCAGCCCCCCACTGCCTTTGGTGACTGCCCAGGCTGACCCTGGGGCCATGCCATGACCCCCCAGCGTCGCCTTGCTCCCCTCTCTTCCAGGGCATCACCAAGCCCCGTGCTGGTGACACCCCGTTCAAGAGGAACGCGGCCTTCTCCACGCCCGTGGAGGACAGGTTGGAGCCGCCGGCTGGCCCGGCCCTGGCACAGCAATAAACCAGTGGGACGGGCCAGCTCATGGGGCAGGGCTGGGGCCCTGCATGCCCGTGGGGATGGCACCGTCCTGGCACCGTGTCCCCATCAGAGCCGAGGCCCCTCCTGTCACTGACCCTGGGCAAGGTGAGTTCCCGTCAGCTGCTGGCGGTGCGAGGCATGAGCTCGCAGGAATGTGCTCGGCCCTCGAGCCAAAGCAAACCCCGCGGCAGCGAGGACTTCCCAGAAGCGTCCTGAACCCGCTCCAGGGGCCGTGGCAAGGACAGGCACAGCCTGGCAGGGGGTGCTGGGAAGTGGAGCAGCAAGGTCAGCAGGCAGAGGGCACAGCCCCCTCCCGTGGTACTGGGACCGGGTCAGAGAGCTCCCCCGCCGATCCCCCTAGGTGTTCACGAGGGCCCCGCGGGGGCTGTGGCAGCTCCCTGCCAGGCCTGCCCCCAGCCCGGTGCTCAGGGTGCCGCCTCCGGCGCACAGATGTGGACTCGCCCGCACACATTGGGGGAGGTCTGTATTTCACCAAAATAGTGTGCACCGTCTGACTCCTATATTTACAAGGGGGAGCAGGGATCGTGGCCCGTGGGGTATTTACAGAGGGCAGGAGGAGCGTGGGGCAGTTCCTGGGCTGGGGGAGCGGCTGCACTGGCCCTGGTGTTGCCTCCTGCCCCGCTCTGCTGTGGGGCCAGCCTGGGCAGGAGCCCCTGATGCTCGTGGTGGGGGGTTAGCGAGTCCTGAAAAAAAGCAGGCAAAGTGCCCGGGGGGGAGGCCACAGGGCTCGGCCAGCCGAGAGGGGGTAGCGGGGGCTCGGGCCAGCTGAGCCCCGGAGAGGGGAGGAGGGGGCAGTCGGGGCAGGGTCACAGGGAGACTCAGCAGGCGTGCCCCCAGGCTCTGGCCTGTTCCTGCCCGCCCCCGTGCAGGGAAGAGCAGCCGTGGGCCCAGGGCTGTGCCACGGTGACGCGGGCTCTGCTGATGCCAGTCAGGGCTGGGTCTGCTCTACCCCATCCTGGGCGCGGGCACCGGGTGCAGAGCGGCCGGCGCGGGCAGGGCGGGCATGGGTCCCGCTGACCTGCAGTCCATCGGCAGCGCGCGGCGGTCGGGGATGGGGCAAGGGCTCCACGGCAGGAGGGCTCAGGCGACCATGTTGTTCTTCCTCTCGCCCAGCAGCCAGTACGTCCGCATCTTCCCCTTCCCCTGCAAGGAAGCACAGTGGGGTCATGCCCAGTGCCGTGGCACCGCACAGCTTGGTCTTGGCCTGTGCCGCAGACGGACAGCTGTCCCGGCTGCACCTCCTTGCCCCGTCCCAGCTCCCAGACCTCTCCCCTGGCTGGCCAGGCAGCGGCAGGGCTCAGCCCGCTGTGGCGGGCCTGGGCACAGGGATGGTGCAATGGGTGTGGGCAGGGCCGGGTGCAGGGACACCCCGACTCCACAAGCACTGGGGATGGGCAGCACACAGCGATTCAGGGCGTCACTGCACTTCCCGGCTCATTGGCACTGACTCCTGCTAACCTCTCCCCTCTGCAGGTGTTAACAGCCCCCTCCCCTTGGCCGTGGCCTCAATGCACCCCTTTTCAGACTCCTTTTCCCTGTAGCATTGCTGTCCTTTTGCCCTCCCTGGTCACCTCTCTCCTATTTCAGGCCCTGGAAATCTCAGGATTTCACTAAAAGAAGTAATAATCCGGATGTAGACGTGACCAACGGTGAAGTACTGGGGGCCTTGTCAAGACGCTCGGGGAGGCCCTGACAGCACGGCCTCCGGGCCCAGGGGCACCACCTTGGCGTTGCTGACTCGGGTTTGCCTAGCTTGCTGTTTGCTGAAGCTCTATTTGTGCCCTAGCAAATTCCTGCATATTTCACCAGAGAATGTTTGTTTTTGCTTGGATCTGAAACCACGCAGGACAGCACTGCCCCAGCATCCCTCAGGCAGCCCGTGGCTCTGTAACAGGGCAAAAATGGGTGTTGGGGTCTATGTGAGGATGCACTGCACCTTCTGCCCCGCCGCCCCAAGTCCTAGATGCACCCCCGGGCATAGCCCATTCCCCAGCCTCCTCCAGCGGCTCTGACGGCCTGTGTGGCTAGTGGGGATTGGGCACAGCTGGTCCAGAGGCCCTAGGTCCCGTGTCCCTACCATCCTGGCTGCTAGGTCCCTTGCCTCCCCACCCTCCCCTGCCTGAGCACCATCCTCTCGACGGTCTGGGCACCCATGGCCTCCCTGCCCCTGCATGCAGCCAAGGCCCCCCTCATCCCACCTTCATTTCTACGTCCCCGCGCAGCTCAAGCTCGAAGCAGCCAAACTCGTCCAGGACCTCCTTGGTGGTGGAGGAGACGTGGATCTTCAAGGCTGCGCCGGACAAGGTGGGGGTCAGCAGGGCCCTCAGCCAGGGTGAGGGGGCCAAGGCCTGGACTGTGCCCCAGGGCTGGGGGCCTGGCACACTGGACGTGGCCTGGTGCCCTCCTGGCACCCCCATGATGCCAGGTCTGGGCAAACCGAGGTGCCAGGCCTGGGGGCACTGTGCAGGGGACTCACCCTGCCCATTGGACTCCATGCGCGAGGCCGTGTTCACCGTGTCCCCAAAGAGGCAATACCGCGGCATCTTCAGCCCCACGACCCCAGCGCACACCGGGCCTGCCGGACAGACGGACACGTCAGCTTGGCGCTGGCCCAGGCCCCCGTGGGGGAGGGGACCAGGCCGCAGGGTGGCTCACCGGTGTGGATGCCGATGCGCAGGTGCAGCTGGTCGCTGGGCCGGTGCCGGATGCGGAAGGTGCGCACGGCATCGAGCAGCGCCAGCGCCATGCGCACGATCTCGTGGGCGTGCAGCTTGCCGTTGCGCACTGGCAGCCCTGACACCACCATGTAGGCGTCGCCGATCGTCTCCACCTGCGCCCATGGGGGACGGGGGTGAGGGGCTACTGCCTGCTCCTCCCCACCTGGGAGGCGACAGACCCCGGAGACTCCCACAGGGGCCGAGACAGGTCCGTGCCCCCAACCCGCTCACCTTGTAGACATCAAAGTTGTCGATGATGGCATCAAAGCAGGTGTACAGGTCGTTCAGCAGCGTCACCACCTGGGGCACAGGAGCTGGGACTTTCCACATCTGGAAACCTGCTCAGCCCCACGGGCGCCGGCAACTGGCCCCCGGCACGTCCAAGCCAGCCCAGCCCAGCCCAGCCATGCACCCAGAGCCCAGGGAGCGACCTGCCCGCGTGTACCTGCATGGGGGTGCTCTCCGCCGACAGCGCTGTGAAGCCAACGATGTCACTGAAGTAGATGGTGACGCTGTCAAAGGCCTCGGCCTGCACCGTCTCCCCGCGCTTCAGCTGCTCGGCCACGGAGCTGCGGGGCGGAAAGGAAAGTGGCTGGGGCTGTCCGGAGCTGCAATCCTGATCCCGGGTGCCGGGTCGCAGCCACCACCCAGCGCTCCCAGAGCCGCGTGCGTACAGAAGTGACAGCACCACCAGTGCTGCAGGGGCACAGCGAGGCCTGGCCCCTGCGCCACACATCAGCCCTGTCCAAACTGCCCTGCGCACGGCCTTGTCTGACCTGACCCTGACCCTGACCCTGCGCACTGGTCAACCTGGACACGGCATTACAGAAAATCCCACTGCCGCGAGCTGGAAGGGACCCCAGGGGTTGCATCCAGTCCAAACCTGAGGCAGGATTAGCCCGACAAACCCGGTGCCCGAGCTCAGAGCAGGGCGACACCGTCACCCTGGCACAGCCCCGGGCATTGCCCCTGCCCCACAGCCACCAACGACCTGCTGCTGCCAGGGGGGGCCATGGGTGCCCGAGGCCCCAGGCCAAGGCCGTGTCCCCGCTGCAGGGGGAGGGGAAGCCCCCAGTGTGGACTGGGATGAGCAGGGGGAAATCCTGTTCTGCTCGAGCGCTGGGGTCAGACCCTCCAGCCAGGACCCTGCAGATTGGTCCCAGCAGCACTGGCCCGTCCCCATCCCGGCCTGGGCTGCACCCAGGTGATGAAGGAAAAACACCCGACATCGGTAGCAATAGGAGCAGGGGAAAATCCCTTCCAGGCGCCCGGGGCCACCAGCAAAGCCCCAGAGCCTGGGGCAGCCACGTGCCAGGCAGCCTGGGCACAGCGAGCAGAGCCAGGGCTGCCGCCGTGCTCCCCCCAACCCCAACCCCCTTATTTAAATGCAGAGCCCAAAAGTGCACCCAGTGTCCAGGGGAGGCCAGACTAGTGCTGCGCAGAGGCACCATCACCACCCCTCCGCTCCCAGCACCCTCGGCGCCTGCGTGGGGATGCACCCGTGTGCGTGCATGCGTGTGCAGCCATGTCATGCCATGCCATGCCATGCCAGGCCAGGGACCAAAGCTCCTGCAGGACGGGCAGCCTTGGGACTGCTGCGCCACAGCCGCCCGCACCTCCACCCCGGTCAGCGCAGCCCATGCTGGGCCCCCCTGGCCCCAGCCCCGGCCCCAGCACACACGTGTGGCCCCCCATGCTCCGATACACCCGCTTGGGCCCGTGCTCACTGGGGCAGGATCTGGTAGAGCAGGTTCTCGGCCCTGCGCTTCTCCTCCAGGTAGGCCTGCGTCCGTTCCTCCACCAGCTTCTCCAGGTTGTTGGCGTACTGCTCCATGCGCGACAGCAGGTTGTCCAGGATGCTGGTGCTGCCCTCCCTGCAGGGGTAGGGGCATCAGGGGGCCCCATGCCCACGACACAGGAGCCAGGACCTGCCCTAGGCACTGCAGGGCCCCATTTCTGCTGCCCCCAATGCCCCTGCCCTGCAAACTCGGCCCCACAACACCCCCGTGCTTGTGCGGCCCCAGGCTGCTGCCCGCCCCAGGAAACACCCAGCTCCATGGGGCACGGCCCCCAGCCCCGCCACCTGCATACAGCCGTGGTCCCAGCCCAGCTCTCCCTAAGGGGCAGGCGGCAGCTTCAGGACGATCTTCGCCCCCGCCTCCAGACGGCTCCTGGATGGGGCATGGGCAATGCCCGCCCCTCCACGGGACAGGGGGCACATATAAAGGCCCCAGCTGGGGACCCCACGTGGCACACAACAGTGTCCACCCTAGTTTCGGGGGGCACGGGGGGCAATGCCCAATCTCCCTCCCCTGCATCTCTGTGCTACCCCCACCCTGCGGCACTCTACCCCCCGTCGCCCGTATCCTGCCCGCCGCTCCTCAGGCTGCCTCCGGGTCACTGGGGGCACAAGCCCCTGCTGCCCAGCCCCAGCCCATGCCAGGCACCCACTTGTTGAAGCGGCGGATGAAGACCTTGACCTGGCTGAAGTCGGGGCGCTCGGCCGGCTCCTGGGCCCAGCAGCGCTCCATGAGCAGGGCCAGCTCCTCGCTGTGCGCGCCCAGGTCGATGGAGGGCCGGAAGAACGGCGCCTGGCTGTGCCGCACCTTCTGCACGACCTCTGCGGGGCAACGGGGGCATCAACGCGGGGGCCAGGACCCGGGCGGGGCTGGACGTGGCCTGCCTCGGCCGACGGGGAGACACTGCCGCCCCGTCCCCCCGTCTCACCCTTGGGACTCAGGTCCATGCCCTCGACGTAGAAGGGGCCGTTGCGCAGGGCGATCTCCTGCAGGATGATGCCGAAGCTGTAGACGTCGGCCTTCTGCATGCCCTGGGTGGGCAGCTGACCCTTCTGCAGCAGCTCGGGCGCCGTCCACAGCTTCTCTGCCAGGACAGGGCATGGCGCGGTCAGCAGCACTCAGGGAGGCGACCCCTCCCTGCCCACAGCGCCGAACCCAGGGGCTGTGACCCCCCTGCCCCCATGGCACAGCTCAGGGACCCCTCCGGAGGGCTATGACCCCATCCACCCCGACGAAGCCCCGCAAGGGGGCACATCCTGCCCCGCACAGGACCATGAGGGGCTGCTCCCCGGCTGGGCGCTGCATGGGACACCGGCTGCATCCTGCCCCTTGGGCAGGCGGAGGCTGCGGGGATTGGGTGCCCGGGGCAGCACTCACTGGCGTAGAGCGCGTGGGCATCGTCGGCGTCGGGCGCGGTGCGGAAGCTGGCCAGTCCGTAGTCGGTGATCTTGAGCACGAAGCGGCTGTCCACCACGCAGTTGGACGACTTGAGGCTGCCATGGTGCCCGATGATGCTGTTGTGCAGGAAGGCCATGCCCTGCGCCGGGCGGACGTGCGGTGAGGACCAGGCTCCTGGCCCAGTGGGACCCCACGGTCCCCCTTCATGGGGAGACTGGGCCCGTCTGGGGGAGATCCCATCCCCATCTCCAGTGCCACCAGTTTGCCCCCGGGCCACGTGGCTGCAGGTGCCCGCCCGGCTGCGCCCGCTCGTTACCTTGACGATGTCGTTGATGAGCGAGTAGCGGAACATCCAGTCCAGGTTGATGCTCTCGTTCTCCAGGATGTCCTGGAGGCGGCGAGGGGGCACGTCAGGCATGCAGCAGGGACCCCGCCCCACGGGAAACCTCAGCTGCTGGCACCACGACCACAGCAGACACGGCCCCAAACCCAGTGCTCAGATCGTCCCTGCATCCACCGCACCGGTGCCAGTGCCAAGGACAGAGCCCCTTGCCTGTGTCCCCAGGGCTGTCTCAGTCTTGGCCATGACGATGCCTTTGGAGCAGGGGTCTAGCAATGTCCGGCACAGCCCCAGACGCCCTGCTTGCAGCTGGCGAGAGCCCAGGCCAGTCTTTTGCCCTACCCTGTCCTTTCCCGGTCTGCTGGACTCCACCTCAACCAACAAGAGTTACTAAAAATTAATACCAGGGATCTCTTTGGCCAACTCTTTTAGGACTCTTGAGTGGGGGAGACCAGAAGGGGGATTTTAAACCCTCTTCCTTGTGTACAGTGGTTAACACCCTCCCTGCTCCTAATGCCTTGGGAAGAGGCTCCTCATCCCCACATGACAGACTTCCTTCTGCTTCCTCCAAACAAAGCAACAAGGGGCTTATTCGCCCTTATCTTGGCACCACCCTGTCTCAACGTAAGGGCTGCCTGCGGCCCGACACGCTTCAGGCACCTTGTCTTCCTGAGGCCAAAGCTGAAGATTTCCCGCCCCCGTGGCCTTTGGCTTCCCTTGCTCATTTCCTGCGCTGCCTTTCCTCCCCACTGGCTATTTCTGCTGGCCCTTCCCGTCACACTGAGCCCAGGCACGCGGCCGGGGGACCTGGCCATGCCAGGGCTGCAGGGGCGAGTCGCCGTGCCCAGCCCGAGATGGAAGTCACCGCGAGTCCCTGCCCCGCGCACCTGCAGGCTGCCCCGCGGGCAGTACTCCGTCACGATGCAGAGGTTGGGCGGGTCGATGCAGGCCCCGATGAAGCGGGTCAGGTGGTTGAACTGGATGTCCCGCATCTGCAGTGCAAACAGAGCCAGGCATCCCCTCAGAGCCCGGTCGGGGTGCTCGGCGCCCCACAGCCCCGGCCTGGGCGGCTGGAGACCGCCGGGCCCTGCAGAGCCCCCAGCCACGGGCACGCCGCCATCCTGGCAGCGACATGCGACGGTACAGCTACGGCTCAGGGAGGAAGGGAGGGGGGACGCAGGTGTGCATGCATGTGCAGGTCTCCAGGTGCATGCATGGCTGCATGTGGCTGCATGTGTTTCTTGCACAGCGAGTAAGGCTGGAGGCCCCAGGGATCATGCGCATGGCCCATGGCTGCAGCCATACTCCCCCGTGGTCCCTGAGGGGCACAGCCGGCCCCCACCCACCCTCGCCGCAGAGCCCAGAGCCGTGGCCCCTGCCCCTCCTGCACCCTTGGCCGGGAGCTCGCAGCCCCCAGGACCTACGTGCTTCAGTTCGAAGAGTATCTGCCTCGTCAGCTCGATCCGCTTCTTGTTGACATGCTTGATGGCCACGACGTTCCCCTGGGGAGCAGGGGCAGGCAGAGTCAGCGCCGCAGCAGGGGGGTCGGGGCTGGATGGGAGCACGCGGGGAGGATGGGGAGCACGGTGCCAGGATGGGGGTGGGAGGGTGGGGGGGCACCGCCGGGGCCCAACACTGACCTTGAAGTGTCCGGTGTTGGCAAAGATCTGGTACTTGCCGTGGGCCGTCATCAGGGAGCCGTAGCTGGAGCCGCGCTGCCGGGGAGGAACCGTGAGGGCTGTGGGCCCCGGGGTGCAGGGAAGGGAGGAGACGACGCAGCCGCCAGCACCCACGTGCGAGACGGAGCTGCCGGGTGCAGCAGCTCAGCAGAGCGCGGGCCGGGGAGCAGCGGGGCACGGCGCTCCCGCGACCAGAGCCCGGACTGGCCGGGCCCGATCCTGCAGGGCAAGCCCGGCCGGGGCAGCGGCGAAGGGGGTGCCAGGCAGGCGCCAGTGGGTGGCAGCCCCCGAGCTGGACAGGGGTGTCTGGGGTCGGTGGGGAGGGCAGGGCCGGGCCGTGTGGGGCTGGCACAGGGCACAGCTCCACGGGCATGGCCCGGGCACCGTTAGGGGGGTTGCTCCGCAGGGGAGCTCCATGCAGGTGCTAACGAGGTGCGGGGCTGGCTGGGGCGGGGGTCGGGGTCAGGCGGTGGTGCGAGGCACGGGGGTGCAGAGGGTGGCAGGGCAGCCCAGGGCACGGGGGCTCACCAGGGAGAGCGTGAGCCGGCTGCCAGCCCCTTTGTGGCAGCGGTCGGTGCTCCCGAACTGCAGCTCGTCCCAGCGGATGCGCCACAGCATGCTGGCCAGCTCCTTCTCCAGCATCAGCTTCCTGGGGACCCAGCCAGTCAGGGCTCCTGCCCCCTGAGCCCCAGCCCAGCTCCACACGGCTCCTGGGGCTGCGACCCGCCAGAGGCTGGGCCCCCCGCTCCTCCGGGCCAATGCAGCCACACAGCAACAACGTACGTGCGCACGTGCGCGTGCACCGTATGCACACACACGAGGCTGGTAGCGTGGGCATGCGCACGGGCACAAGCGGGAAGCAGCCCCAGGAGCCCTGTGGAGATCAGGGCAGGGGGTCCCCCCCACGACTCACCTGAAAATCAGGAAGCTGGAGATGCCGAAGATGACGAAGGTGAGGCCCGTGCCCAGTGCCACGATGGCCAGCGTGGAGAGGGGGGCTGGGGAGGAGAGCGTGTCACGGGGCGGCCCAGCTGCGGGGCCGGGGGCAGGACCAGTGCCAGAGGCTCCAGCACCGCGAGCCGTGACGCCCGCCCCGGTCTGGCTAGCGTGGCTGCTAGGCCCGCGGGCAGGCTACTGAGCCCCGTGGCCAGCAGAGCCCACGACCCCCCGGAGCCGAGCTGTGCTCAGGGCAGACCCGGGGCAGAGGAGGGTTTGGACCTGGGGGTTTCCGCCATTCGCAGCCCCAAGCCGGGGGGCAGATGAAGGGCAATGCCCCCAGCCCTGGGGGGAAACCTGCCCGGGGGGCGGGGGCGGCGCTCACTTCGGTCACAGGAGGGGTCGTCGACGTCGAAGACGCAGGGGGGGTTGTCCAGGGGGGGCGCGCCCTTCACCCAGGGAATGGGCCGCAGCCAGACGATCTGCTTCTCCGCGCCCACGTAGCGCCCCGCCACCTGCAGCCAGACGGGTCCTCAGACAGCCCGCACCCCCGCACCGGACCACCCCGCCAGGGCTCCCCGCTCCGCGCAGCCCACCTCGAAGACGCCGCTGGCCAGGTCGCCCATGGCCCACAGGCTGAAGTCTGTGTCGCGGTCGTTGTTGCCGTCCATGCTCACCAGCCCCGTGACCCCTGTGGGGAGGAGGGGAGAGGTGCTGGGGCACCGTGGGGGCTCGATGCCTGCCCCTCCGTGCCCCCAGCCCGTCCAGCCCTGGCCCCGGGCCGCTACCCTGGAACTTGCGGTTGCGCATCTTCTGCAGGATGCGGGCCGTGTCCTTCTTGGAGCCGCCCTCGCTCAGCGTCTCGTTCAGCGCCATGGCGTACAGCAGCACCCCGTCGTGGAAGCAGCCTGCCACCAGGTTCATCTGCACGCGGGGAGCGCACGTCAGCGCCGCACGCCCGGGCACAGCCCTGGATGGCCCCTCCATGCACAGACACGGCCCAGGCACCTGGACACGGCTCCACGTGGCTCCCCACGCCTGGCCGTGGCCCTGACATGTCCAACATGGCTGGACATGGCCCCGCACGCCTGGATATGGTTGCCCACATCTGAACAGGACTGTGACACCCCCCTGCCCCATGCCTGAACATGGCCCTGACATGGTCACACACACTTAGACATGGCCCCACATGCCTGGACATGGCTGTGACGTGGCCCCAGGCACCTAGCCACAGCCCCCCTGCCTGGACCAAGCTTCACATGCCTGGACACAGCCCCGGCACAGCACCACCATGCTTGGACACGGCTCCAACATGCCCAGACATGGCTCCATCTGCCTTTCCATGACCTTAACCCGGCCCCAAGCCCCCGGACGCTGCCCTGCGGACTCTGTGGGCCCCGGCGGGACCCCTGGCAGGCCCCGGGCGCCCACCTGGACCCTGCACGGTCACGGCCGTGCTCCCCGGGAGGCAGCAGAAGGGGACTGCGAGGGCAAGGGCGCGTCAGGGCTGCAAGGGAGAGGGCAGGAGCGGGCAGGGGGTCCTGCCACAAGCCAGCACTACGTGGTCCTGACGGCCCACGGGGCCGGGGGCGCCGGGCAGCAGGGAAAGGAGCCAGGACTCCTGGGCTCTCCTGCTGGCCCCGCCGCACACCTGGGCAAGTCCCTTCCCCGCTCTCGGTCCCCTGCGCGGGCGGGCGGGGAGAGCAGTGACCTTGAGGACAGAGCAAGAGCAAGGGGATGAAATTCAATCGCACCCAGCGCAGTCATGTGCTCCGGCCGTCTGTCCGGGACGCGGAGCAGGGCAGGGAGGAGGGGCCGGCTCCGGGCACGGGCCCGTCGTGGGGGCTGGCGCAGCTGGGCAGAGGCGGCCGTGGTGCCAGGACACACCATGGCAGCACCGGGGCAGAGCGGGGTGGCGTGGATGCCCCCAGAGCCCCGGACCCCCGACGCCAGTCAGTGCAGCTGTGGGAGCTGCCCAGCCATGGGGAGACCCTGGGGCCCACCCCCAATGCCCCACGGGTGGTAGTGGGTGTCCTCTGCGCCGAGTCCCGGGCAGGAAGGGCTGCTTGGCACCATGGCAGCCTCTGCCCCATCCAGACCCCTACAGCCCAGCACGGACAGACGGGTGGGGGCATGGCATGGCCCGGCCCCCCTCACCAGTGAGTAGTTGAGCTCCACGCGAAACTCCTCCTTGGCTCGCTGGATCAGCTGGGTCTGGAACTGCTGGTACTCGGGCGTCTGCGGCTCGTGGTACGTGATCACCAGCACCGTCTGCAACGCGGAGCATGGGCCTCAGGCGCAGCACAGGTGCCTGAAACCCGGTCCCCAGATCCCCCTCGGCCCCTGGCCCCACCTCCCGCTCCTGGAGGCACGTGGGGAGGATGCGAGGGGTGCAGGACCATAGTCAGAGACAAGAAGGGCTGGAAGGGAGCTCAGGAGGTCACATCTAGTCCAACCCCTGCTCCTAGCAGGACCGGCCCCAACCACATCATCCTGGCCAAGGCTTTGTTGAGTTGGGTCTTCAAACCTCCAAGGATGGAGAGTCCACCACTTCTCTGGGGAGCCTGTCCCACTGCTTCACTACCTTCCTCGTGAGAAATTTTTTCCTAATATCCAAGCTGCAGCCTGAGCCCATTGCTCCTTGTCCTGCCATCTGCCCCCACCGAGACCAGCCCAGCTCCATCCTCTTTGCAGGGAGGTGAAGGCTGCTATTCAACCCCCCTCGGTCTGCTCTTCTGCAGCCTCAGTCAGCCCAGTTCCCTCCTCCTCTCCTCACCAGTCCTGTCCCCCAGCCCCACAACCATTTCCATTGCCCTCCACTGGACTCTCCAATGTGCCCACATCCTTTCTGCAGTGGGGCCCACAGCTGGACACAGGGCTCCAGATGTGGCCTCCCCATTGCTGAATAGAGGGGAAGAATCGCTGCCCTCCATCTGCTGACCGATGCAGCCCAGGACGCCGGTCGCCTTCCTGGCACCAAGGGCACGCTGCCGGCTCCTGTCCAGCTTCTGTCCCATCCCCCAGGTCCTTTTCTGCAGAGCTGCTGCCCAGCCACGTCCCCAGGCATCAGCCCTGCCCCATCCTTGCCAGAGCGGCGCAGGGGTGGGGCTGGTACCTGGAAGGCCTGGCGCAGCCCCGGCTCCTGGCTCTCGCTGTTCTGCCAGGGCATGAAGGGGCCGCGGGTGGCGTCAGCCCGCAGGCTCTCCCCGAAGACGTCCACGTAGAAGAAGACATAATCGCCATTGGTCAGGTTCTCGCGCTGCGCCAGCATCATCACCCGGTGCAGCATCTCCAGGGGGCCGCAGATGTAGATCACTGCCGGGGGGCAGGGGACGGGGTGTCAGGCATCGCCGGCCGGGGCAGGGCCCTCCCCAGGGCTCCAAGCTGCTACCCGGGATCCCAAGGGGAGGGTGTCCCCAGCGCCTCCCCATCACCCTGCAGTGCGACTGCCCCTTCCCAGCCAGGTCACGCCAGGCCAGCCCTGGAGACGGGGATCACCTTGAGCTGAAGGGCATGGGGGTCGCAGCGTGACAGCAACCTGCCTCCTGCATGGAGCCCCCAGGGAACAGCCCCAAGCTGCCCGAGGGCACAGCCCATCCATGCACCCATTCCCTGCCTGAGGCTCCGTGTCGCGGTGGCCCCCAGCCCCAGCGGGTCCCTGGCCCTGCTTTCCCCCCATGGGACATCCCGGGATGATCCCCATGCAGGGGCGAGGTGGCTCCCGTTCTGGCCCAGGCCCTAGCGGGTCCCAGGGAGCCCGGCTGTCTGTGCTGGGAGCACGTCTGGGCAGCAAATGCCCTCAGGTGTCTGCAGGGGCTTTGCTGTCTCCAGCCGCTGCTGCCAGAGACCAGCGAGGTCGAGGGATTTGCTTTGGCTGCAGCGGGGGGGCCGGGCTCTGGGGATGCTAGGGAGGAAAACCACCTGGTGAGGGGCAGGGGCCCGGCACAGAAGCTCGGCTGGGACCAGCACCGGAGCTGGAGATGGACCAAGGCACGCGTGTCCCCTCCCGGCTCAGCCCAGCCCCTCCCTGGGCCCCCGCGCCCCCAGGCAGCCTGGCACCGGTGCCCCGGCCCCGAGGACGGAGGCTTTGCCAGGTCCTGGCGCAGGGGGAAGGTCCACAGCCCTGGCCCCGCACCCCGTGGGCCGATCCCGGAGCGGCCCCCACCGCTGCCCTCCCTACCCGGTGCCCGGCATGGAGAGGAGACATGGCCAATGCGAGGCCCGGGGGGCTGGACATGTTTGGGCTGGGGGTGCAAGGCCAGGACACGGCGAGGGGCCCCTGGAGGCCCCGGCCTGGCTGTCTCTGTGGGGATCTGTCCTGACGCAGCCTGAGCCCCAGACTGGACGTGGGCAACTCCCCCCAGCCCGATGCCCCCCACGCCTCCGTGACAGATTGTGGCTGTGGAGCACGAGAGACAGGCAGCCCCCTCCGTGCCCGGCAGTCCCCAGGGGCTGCCCTTGGGGAAATCCCCGTGCCCTGGGACAGCCCCCAGGCTACAAGACGTGGGGAGGCCAGGGAGGTGGGAATTACGAATGGGGGAGCAGGGATGTTCCCCCAATCCTCAGACAACATCCCTGCCGTCGGAGCCCCACACTGCCGCATGCTACGAACATGCACACGCCTGTGAGCCCCATGCCCCATACACACGTGCACTCGCTGCTGTGCCCCCTGCGTGCCCCCTGTGCACACCTGTCTCGCCTCCATCACCCTCCTGGCTGCTCCTGGTGACAGGGCCGGGACGCAGCTTTTCTGTCCGCGTCCTTGTCCTGCTGAAGCCCGAGCTGGAGCCACCCCCACCCGCACCCCCTCCTCTCCCCTCACATCCGTCCGTCTCTCCAGGGCCCTTTGCCCACGTCCGAGCCCCTGTCAGCGCCGCGGAGAAGGAACGTGACCAGGATGGAGCCTGGGCTCAGATCCAGACAGACCCGCAGCCTTGCCGGCCCCCTCCCCTAAACCCACAGCACGTGGTCAGGCCAGTTCCTCATGCCCCTTCCCCGCTGGCCCCAGCGCCAGCCTGCTGCACACTCCCCACCCGGGCGCCCCCGCACGCCGGAGCCCCTGCCCCGGGTCCGCCGCTCTCCCCCAGCTCCGGCCTCACGCCGTGCCCCCCACAGGAAGCTCTGGCTTCTCTGGCACTCGGCGCCTGCCCCCTCCCCTGCGACCCGGGAGGACCGAGCTGCAGACACACCGGAGCCCGGCTGCCGCATGGCCCCGCGGACGCCCTGCGGGGTTTGCTGCTTTGTGCTGCCGGCCGTGCCGGGCTGCCAGGCCAGTGCTAGGCCCGCGGCGAGGTGGCCCCTCGACCAGAGCAGCCCTCCCTGCCAGCTTCGTGGTGCCCGCAGGAGCCCGTGGGCAAGGCCCACCGGCACCAGGCCATGCTGTGGAGCTTGTCCTTGCCACCCAGGCCCCATGGCTGCGGCAGCCCCACGTTTGGGGAAGGGGGTCTGAGCGCAGTGACCGTGCCCCCCGGGGCGACTTGGGCCGGCGGCTGGGGGAAGAGGCTGAGGCCGCCAGGGAATCCCTGGCAGAGGCCGCCGGGCTCCGAGCGGCAGGAAAACATGTTTGGGTTTGTGGTCCTGCAGCCGGCGCGCGCAGGCTCCCAGCCCGCCCCTCTGCCGCACGGCGCTAATTGGAAACAGAGGGCGTCTCTGCTGGCAGGAAGGGGCGGCCGGGGCCCCAGCCGGGCCTGATCCCCAGGGCAGCGCGCCTGTGCCCCTGCACCGCACTGAGGCCTCACAGCTGCTCCACGCCCGAGAGGGGCCGAAACCCCCGACCGGGGCCCCCTTCATCCTGCCAGAAAGCAGCCAGTGCCCCCCCTCCAGCAGCGCCACCGGAGCTGGGCTGGCAGGGACCGGGGATTGAGCAAGGCAGGGGAGGAGGCGGCGGCAGGAATGTCACACCGCGGTGCTGCCCTGCACACGGCGCACACATGCACATGCACACGCACACGCAGGGCCCCAGACGTGTGGGGGCGGGGGCGGGGGGGCAGGCGCCTGCCCAGCTGAGCCGGGGTCAGGGCTCGCTGATGTGCGTCACGTGCGCTTCCTAACAGCCTCCCTCCCGGGCCTGGCAGCAGCTGGGCCCGGGGGGAGGGCTCGGGGGGAGCAGGGGGCAGCGCTCACACTGGGCGCAGCGGCTGCAGAGGCCCCTTTCCTCCAAGGATTAGCTCAGCCCTTTTGGGAAGCTGAGGGTGCAGCCGGATTCACCACACGTGCTCGGAGGAAAGGGGCATGGGGAGCTATGGGGCAGGGAGCGAGGGGCACGGCCTCTGCATCAGACCTGCCCGGACCCTCAGTGCTGGAGGCTGCAAGGGAGAGAGGAACGAACTGCAGTCAGACCCTGGTCACTCTCCCTGCAGCCTCCGCTCTCTGCTGCCGCGGGACACCAGAGACGGGACAAGACGGACCTGGGGTCAGACCCAGTCCATGGCAGATCCTACACTCTTAGTCACGGCCACAGCAGCCACACACAGTCAGAGACCACGTCCCCCCAACCCCCTCCCGGCTCCCACGTGTACACCGACTCCACCGTGCCCCCCACACCTGCAGTGACGGCTGTCACGGCTCCCCTTACACACACACCACCCCCATCACAGCCCCCCTGCCCGGCCCTGTGCTCCGGCGAGGCGAAGGGTCGCTGTCGCCTGCCACCCCCACCGCCGGCGGCCGTGTTGCCTCTGCACCGACTGGCTCGCGGGGTACAGGCTCCCTCCCCGGCACACAGTGTCCCTCACCTAATCTGGGCTGGCTGAGCCTGCAGGAGGGAACGTGCCACATCCGTGCCTGGCTGAGAGCTGGCACGAGCCAGGCCTGGAGGGAGACACCCACCACCATAGCGTCCTCTGTGCCAGGCCCCAGCACCATGCCCCCATAGACCGCCCCAGGGCAAGGGTCCTGCATGTGGCTCAAGGGCAGGCCCGCTAGCCCAGCTGGGTCCCAGGACAGGCCTGGCTCATCCCAGGGCCCTGGCACCTCTGCTGCCCAACGCGCTGGGTGCCAGTCCCACAGCCCTGGCCTGGCTGCGTCTCCCTGTTTCTCCCCCACCCCATGGTCCCTGGCACCTGGTCGTGGCTTTGGCATGTCCTGTGGCCTTTGACCCTGGGTGCGATGTCCTGGTGACAGACCCTCAGCCCCGACCTTGGCCTGGCATCTTGGGCTTGCCTCTGGCTGCCCTGCTCTGTGCTCCCTGGCTCCCAGCGGCTCTAGCCACTGGACTGAGCCTTCAGCTGACCACGACTGTGAGCACCAACACCCTGCTTACTTTGTCTGGACCCTGGCCTGAGCCTTTGGCATGGCACTTGGCCCCCAGCATCCCCACGCACCATAGCAAGCCCCCGCCCCAGAGGGAAGCGATGGATCCTGGCACCTGCCATGGAGAACGATTCAGGACTGACACCAGGTGGGAAGCCCTGGCCGAGACCAGCAGCGTCAGCCTTGCACCGTGTTTGTGCTTCCAGGCTCTCACGTTACAGAAGCACAGGACCCCAGAGCCCAGCGTGGCAGATGTCTAGCCCAACCCCTACCCGAGGCAGAATCAGTCCCATCCAAACCGACATGAGGGCTGGGGACCATGAGTCCAGGGGATGCACAGGACACTTGTCCCTGCCCTGTGCTCAGCGCCACTTTGTGCTCAGCACAGGCAGGCTGGGGAGCAGCTGGGAGCTGGGCAGGAGATGGCGTACATTTAAAACTGATTTACTAAACGCGGACCGGCTGTTTACTTGGCCCCCGGTCAACCAAGCAAACAGGCTGTGCCTGGTCACCAGGGCCAACTTGGTTTTAGAGCCAGCAGATCTTAGCTGCCCCCTCCACCCACAGCCTGGAGAGGAGGAGGAGGAGGGGGAAGGCGTCCTGCTTTTCCAACTCCCACCTGGACTCCAGGCTCTGAAGGCCCTGGTGTCAGCGCCAGTGGCAGGAGACCCCAGGTGAGGACATGGCTGCCCTGGACCAAGCACTGCAGCTCTGGGGGGCATGGACCTGGCGCCAGGACCCTCCATGGCGCCTTGGCTCCCATGCTGTGGGGCGAGGTGGGGGCTCAGGGGCATCCAGCTCCCTGTGGCCAGCCCTGGCCCCCGCCCCAGCATGGGCAGCTGCCCCCCCAGCCCAGCCAGCCCAGCCCCCAGGCTCTGCCAGCCACGCTGGCTCCGGGGCCCTGGGCCCTCCCTAATGACACAGCACCGGATGCATTAGCGAGCAGCAGCTGGCTGGATCGATGCGCGGCTCATCAATAATGGAGCAGCCCAGGCGGGTCCTCCCGCGGGGCCCGATCCCTGCCTGCCCCATCCGCGCGGCAGCTGCCGGCTCCCGTCGGCCCGGCCCGGCCCGTGCGCCCCGTCCCAGGAGCCCCCGGCGCTGCCCGCTGGGAGGCAGAGGGGGCTCGGCACGGCCCGGCGCGGCGACCAGGGCTCCGCGCACGCACCGTCCGCGCCCCGCGACGTCGCGCTTGCGCCCCCCGCCCGGCCCGGCCCGGCCCGGCCCGGCCCCGCTCACCGCGGGCGCTGGTCTTGATGAAGGCGACGGCGCTGTGGGCGCCGCCGTCGTCGGGCGCGTAGAGGTGGTAGCGCACGGCCAGGCTGGCGCCGTCCTGCAGCGCCTGGTACACGCCCTCGATGGTGAAGTAGTAGGGCCGGTCGTCGGTCTTGCGGTCGGCGTAGAGCAGCGCGGCGCGCGCGCTCCAGTTGAAGGCGCCGTGGAGCCGCGCCGCGAAGGCGCCGAGCTGCGGCGCGGACGGGCCGGTGCGCACCGTGGTGCGGTATTGGAGCCGCTTCTGCCCGAAGCCCGAGGCCACCGCCCCGGCCGTGACGAGCGGCAGGCGCCAGTGCGCGGCGAAGCGGCCCACGGCGGCCGCGGGGTACACGCAGCCCGGGCCCAGCAGCACGTCGGGGTCGTGGTAGAGCCGCAGGTCCACGGCCTGCAGCGGCGCCACGTCCTCGGAGCAGATGCCGTCCAGCTCGGAGCTGAGGAAGCGGGTGCGCACGGCCAGCGCCCGCGGCAGCAGCTCGGCGCGGCGCAGCGCCTCCAGCGCCAGCTTCACGGCCGGGCCCACGCGCGGCCAGGCCCACGCGTAGCTCAGGTTGCGCTCGGGCAGCACGGCGCCCAGGGTCAGGGTCAAGGGCAGGGGCTGGGGCAGGCTGCGGTTCGCGCCGTCGGGCTGTGCCCGGCCCGCCCCGCACAGCGCGGCTACCACCAGCACCAGCGCCAGCCCCAGCAGCAGCGGCCGGCGCGGGGCGCCCATGGGGCCGGGCGGAGCGGGCTCGGCGCGGGCTGGGCTCCCGGCCCGGACTGCGCTGCCTTCGCCGGCTGCCGCCCGCCCCCG
>JAGPOW010002927.1:1113-43991 GCA_030014935.1 Caiman crocodilus
AGGGGATGGAGGAAAGCAGGGGGCAGAGGGGAGAGAGGGAAGGGGAAGGCAGTGGGTGGAGGAATAGAAAGAGAGAGAGAGAGAGAGAGAGAGAGAGAGAGAGAGAGATGGTGGAAGCCCGTGACTGGAGGAAACCTGGTGGGGGGAGCAGGAGGCGGCAGGAGGTGGGTGGAGGGATGGAGGGATGGGGAAAGGCAGGCGGATGGAAGGAGAGCGGGGTGGGGGGAGAGAGGAAGCAGGATCGAGAGACACCTGGAGGGATGCAGGGAGCAGGGGATGGAAAGATGGGGGATAAAAGAAGCAGGGATGCAGGGAGCAGGGGATGGAGGGATAGAAGTAGTGGATAGAGGAATGGAGGGAGCAGGGGATGGAAAAAGAGAGAGAGGGAGGGTGGAAGCAGCAGATGGAGGACTGGAAGGATGGAGAGCTGCTGGAGGGAGAGATGGGGGAGGCAGCAGCAAAAAGGCACAGAGAGGCAGGGCTGGGGGGCAGGGGGTACGAGGGAGTGAGGGACCGGGGAAGGTGGCTGGCAAAGGAGTGGAGGCCAGAGGAAAGCAGCCCCAGCTAGGGATGCCCTCTGGGTATTCAAGGGTTAACCTCGTGGCATGTGGGAGGGGAGGGGGTTAACCCTTTGAGTGCTGCAGGTGGGTGGGGCTCACTAAAGCCCCACCCACGTGGCAGCAGGTGTGGGGGGGGTGTGGGGGTGTAGTTAACTCCTTCAGTACCAGGCGGAAGGAGGAGGCGGTGAGATGACGTACCCCTTCCCCCCCATTGTGGGGGAGGAGACGCATGTGGGCATGCACACGCGTGTGAGTCAGAGGCCCTGGCATGTGCCTGCCAGAGGGAGGGCATCTGCAAATGTGTGGGGTGAGTGGGCACACACAGGTCCTCCTCACATACAAAAGTGCTCCTTGCACATGTGTTTTCAGGTAGTGTCAAGGGGGAATGTTGCTTCTGGCAGGTCAAAGAATGCAGGTGAAAGAGCAGGGTACATGCATGGCAGACCCCACTGACACCTGTGCATCAGACAGTGTGTGCGTGCATGGGTGTGTACAGGTCCAAAAGCCTGCCAGCATGTGTGGACAAGAGGGCTTGGGTGGGTGCAGGGAGCACAGCTGTGCACAAGCACGTGTGACATGTGACTATGCACACTAGTGTGGAGCCACATGCTGATGCAAGAGTGGAGGTCACATGTGTGCTAACATGCATGCAAATGATGCACACAAGAGCATGTGACCTGTGGCCTGAATCTAACACCCGGTGAAGGGGAGGACACAGGCTCCACCCTCTCTCCACAGCCCTGCCCCCAGGCTTTGCATTAATTAATAGGGGCCAGAGGCCCAACCAACCTCCACTCCAGCCCTGTCCTGTCCCATCGTGGGTGGGGGCAGGAACCCCAGTTGGTGTCTCCTCCCATACTCCACATTTTTGGTATAGTCCAAGCCATTGGTGCAGTGCCCCCCCTCCCCTTTAACAGTACCTCTCTCCTACAATGCCCCCAGACAGTATAGCCCCCCCACCCCAACATGCACCCTCCCCAAAAAGGGACCTTCTCCCACATTGATATGACCCAATTCACCTCTGAGCCCTATTGGTACAGATCCCCCCTTTCCTTTGAAAACCAATGGTTCAGTCCACCCCATGAGTACAGCCACTCCACCCTGAACTCGATTAATATGGTCTGCCCCACTGACATAGTACAGTATGCCCCACCACACCTTGAACCTCATTAGTACAGTGTGACCCACTGGAAAAGACTCCCCTCCATGAACCCCATTGGCACTCCCTTCCACACAGCCCCATTGGTATGGTCCACCTCAGAGATGCCCTGTTCTACTCAGCTAGGTTCCACCCCAGAGCTGGCTGACTGCAAGTCAGCCCTGGGTCCCTGTTCTACCCAGCCAGGCTTCACCACAGAGATGGGTGCACCTGCCAGGGGCTGGGGGGCACTTACCTGGGCCCAGGTAGGGTAGGATGTGGGGATCCAGCTCTCCGCCACGGTCACCTCATAGAACTCTTGGATGTCTGGGGGGGAGGGGAAAGAGGGGGGGACATCACGGCCCTAGGGACTGGATTAAGCCCTGTCCAAACCCCCATAGTTCCTCCCCTATTCATAAACTGCCCCCTAAACCCACCCCCACAGCCTAGGGCACCTTCCCTTGTAAACTCCACCCAGGAGGGCACACGTCCCTCCCTGCTGTGCCTCACAGGCTTCATCCCAAACCCCTCCATCCAGTTTAGGTCCCTCCCACCATTCTAGTTTAAGGGGCAGGGAGTCTATAAGCCCTGCCCCCTCGCACCCTAATCCCCATTCTTTCCACAGCTGTGATGCTGGCTCTTTCCCTAGTAAACCTAGCTCCTGCTTCCCACATGCCCCACCCCCTTTCCATAAGCCCCACCCATAAAGCAGGCCCCTAACCCCCCCATAAACCCCATCCCCATGACCTCTGCCAGGTTTGTGACTAAGCCATAAGCCCAGCCCTTGGGCTGCTAAGCCCCACCCCCTACACCCTAACCCCCGCCTACCCAGGAGGGCCTGGAAGAGGTCACTCTGGAGGACGCAGAGCAGGGCCTGGGCCTGTCGCCGGGCCGAGGGGTCCAATGATACTGCTGTGAGCTGCGCAGCTGCCTGGGCATCTGGGGGGCAACTGGGGTCACCACAGGTGTGCCCATCCACAGATACCATCCCAGCACCGAGTACACCACGATGGCAACCATTGCACACACGGAACCTAGGTGTCTAGGTGCGTCTCCCACCCACCGACACAACCCAGGTGTCTCACACATGCTCCAGGAGTCTCCTGCTTACAGACACACACACTCAGGGAATCCAGGCATCTGGGCGTCTCACACATGCACCCACCCAGGTATTCACTGTCTGTTTCTCTCTTCCCCCCAACCCCAAAAATGCGCACACAACACGGTGTGTGCACGCATGTGTCACCCCCCACCCCAGGTGTCCAGAGCACACACACACACGAAACCTGTGTTTGTCCCTCACACACACATGCCCACACACCCCTTAGGGCATACAGAACATGTACACACAACCCAGGTTTGTGCACACGTCACACACACAATCCAGGTGTCCTGGATACACACGTGCAACCCAGGCATCTAACACACACAATCTAGGTGTCCAAGACACTTTACCCAGCATGCCTCCCCACCCCACACATGCACACAACCTCCCCCCAGGTGTCCGAGATACACATATATAACCCAGTTAGGACACACGTACACACACAGCCTCCCCTCATACTCCCAGCTCAAACCCACTACCCACATTGCCCCAACCACCCCCAGTAGGTGCCGAAGGGGGGTGCAAAGACCCCAGGAACCCCCGCTTTGCTGTACCTTGGTGCCTCCCCGGCATGGCAGGGCCGAGCCACGGCTCTAATCCCCCTAAGCCGCCTCTGGTCCAGCCAGGCTTAAGGCATTGCGGGGCCTGGCCCCGCCCCACTATGCAAGGTACTGTACATGAGGGCCCAGCGTGTCCCCATGTGAGGGGCCCTGGTGATCCCTATGCTTGGTGCAGTCTCCGTGTGAGGGGGCCTGACATCCTTGTAATCCACGTGCCCTGCCCTGGGAGGGCCTGTGGTATGCCCACATGCAAAAAGTCCTGCCCACGTGCAAGGGGCCGCAGTGCCTTTGTGGTCTGGCGTGCCTAGCAGCTCCACCTCCAACATCTCTGCCAGGCCCTGGCACCTCGAGCAGCTCACATGCAAAGGGGTCCTGCTGATCTTTGTGCTCTCTGCAAGTCCTATGCCACATGCCTCATCACTACAAGGTCCCTGTCCAGACTCCATGAGTCCCTGGCATGGTTGGAGCTGTACACCCAGGGGCCCAGCCACCTGAGCTCTCTCCAGCTCCCCCCCCTCAACCCCATCACTCACAACAAGGCCTCACGTCCAAACACTTGTTTATTAGTGACAACCCCCATCATGAGAAATGGCTCTACTTCCCCCCAGATTTGGGGAGGGGTCCCTGATTCAGGGGGAGAAGATGCAGACTCAGGGATGGGGGGGTCTCTGCTCCCCTCTCTCCAGGATGAGGCACCTCCCCCTCAAAAACTGGGGGGAGAAGAAGGGGCAGAGAACACTGCTGGGGGGGGGCTTTGAAACCACCCCTTTAAGATAGGGACCTCTAGACACATAGGGGGAGCCTCAAAGCAGACATTTTACTCTGCAGAGAAACAAGATTTGACATCTCCCCTTTAAGGTGGAGCAGTGGTCAAAGTGGACATTTCACTCTCCAGATAAGGAAGAGGGACATCTCTCCTTTAAGAGACAGGGGAACCTTGAAGCAGTACATCATCCTCCAGATTGGGGGGAGGGCAGACACCACCCCTTTAAAAAAAAAAAAAAAGTCTTGAAGCAGACATTTTGCCTTCTAGGTAACAAAGTAGGACACCTCCCCTTTAAGGGGTGTGGGTGGCCTTGAAGCAGACGTTTCATCCTCCAGACAGATGCCCAGACACTACCTCTTTAAAAGGGGGGAATCCTCAAAACAGACATTTTACCTTCCAGAGAGAAGCCCTGAAACTGCCCCTCAAGAGGCAAATTTAAGGCCTCATTGGTGATTGCACAGCAAAGTCTGTTATCCCAGAGGGGTACCATGATGGACAGGACCTCCCATGAGTCTTTGCCCCTCCCTGGGGGCACGTATTGGGGTGGGGGCATCAGAAACCAAGGGGGTTGGGGCAAACAACACCCCCCGCCTCCACCAAGGCCTGGGAGATGCCCCGCAGGTCGCGGAAGGTCCCATCGGCGTCCAGCTTGGGCAGCGTGGCCATAAGGCGCTTGCTGGCCTGCAGGAACGAGAGACGGGAGTGAGATGGGTTGGGGGCAGTAGGGCCCCAAGATGGCTGCCAGGCTGAAAACCGCTCCACCCACAACGGCTGCCTAGCAGTCACTCCCCGCACAGCCATGGGGGCCCCCCCCAAGATGGATGCCAGTGCCCTCCACAGGCCTGAGACGCCCCCAGAATAGCTGCCTACCCGCCCCCCCCATGGCTTTGCTCATCAAGATGGCTGCCAGGCATCCCATACCCATGATGCCCTGGGCCCGCCTCACCTCCTGGCACCATGTGTCACACAGCAGCTTCTCGTGCTGGGCTGTGGGCTGCCCCTCTGCCAATGCCCGTGACGCCCTGGGAGACAGGAGAGACATTGAGGGGGTCCCTATGCCTCCCCATCCCACCTGGGACCCCCCACCAGCCCTCACCTGGTACCTCCGCAGAGCCCCCTACCCTGACCTATGACCCCCACAGTGCCCCCCAGCTGGGAACCCTATGGCCCTTGGGACTGCCACAGAGCTCCCTGTCTGACCTATGACCCCCATAGCTCCCCTGAACCCCCCTCCCACATCCTGACCTATGACCTCTACCACCTAGGACCTTCCTTCCCAAACTTGGTACAATGACCTACAACCCCCAGAGCCCCACCCCAGGGGTCACCTGGGATCCTCACAGCTCCTCCCTGCCCCGAGAACCCCCAGAGGCCCCTACCCCAACTTATGGGCCTGACCTATGGCCCCTAGAACCCACCCCTGGGACCCCCAAATCCCTCCTACCCTGACTGACAGCCCTCAGAGCCCCCCAGTGCTACCCTCTTCCAGCTGGTGACCCCTATCTGCCCCCCTACCACTCAGAACTGCCCCCACCTCCAAAACACAATGACCCCCCCTGGACCTCCGACACCACCCCCCAGTACCTGGAGAGGACGACCCCCATGGCATACAGGTCGATGGCACAGTCGGCGACACGCTTGAGCGTGAACTGCTGATCTGGGGTGGGGGGGGCAAGTTGGAGGGGGGTCAGTGCAGCCCCCACAAATCCAAATGGATGACCCCCCGTAAAACAGTCCAGATCCCTGTACTTGCGGGGAGGAGAGTGACAAAGGCATAGGACACCCCCCAACAGTCTCAGTCCATACTGGAGGCTGGGCAGCCCCCCTCCCAGAAGACAGGGGATGCCCCCCAGAAATGCGGGCCCCCCAAAACTCACCCACAATTTTCTTGCCATATCTCAGCAGTATTTCTTCCACTGTCCCGGCAAAAAGGTCCAGGCTCCGCACCACCTAAGGGTGGGGGGAATAGGGTGAGACCCCCAAATCAGCCTCTAAGACCTTCCCATTCTAGCTCCCAAAACACCCCTGGATCCAGCCCCACAACCTCTGAGACCCCTGCCCCCAATCTAACTCAGCCTCCCATGTTCCCAGCCCTACCAAGACCCACCAGCCCCCACAAAATCCACTTCCCAGAACCCCCCAATTCAGACCTCCCAATTGAATGGAGCCTGCCATATTCCCAGCCCTAAAGAGAAGCACCCACCCCAGAGCTCCCCCCTCACCAATTCAGCGCTCTCGTCCAAACTAGGATGCACATAATGCTGCAGTGAGATGCCTGAGCCCCAGCCAGCCTTCCTGGGAAGGGGGGTAGAAATTTGGGGAAGGGGGTGAGGGACCCCCTCAAAAAGCCCCCTCCCACCATCTCTCCCTTCCCTGCTGTCCCATGGCTTCCACCTTAACTCTATCCCATAGAAACCCCTACTTGACCCCCCCAACACTACAGGGCACCTCTCCTAACCCTGCCCCGCTCCAGAATTGCTCCCATATGCCTAAATTTCACCCATCACACACACACCTGCGAATGCGCTCGGTGATGGAGCTGGCCAGGACCCCTGCACTGCTCAGGGGGTTGCTGACAGCACGTTGGAGTGCCTGCAATTTGTTTCCTGCCACCTGTGGGGTGGGGGGGCAGCAAAAAAGTGGGGGGGTGAGATACGGAAGCCCCTGACCGGGGTTGAAATGAAGCTGATGCTGGGATGCGTCATGGCTGGGTAGAACAGGATTCAATGCTGAGATGCAGCCAGCTCTGGGGTGCATCACAGTTGGGTGTAACAGGGACCCCTTACCCAACAGTGAGATGCAGCCAGTTCTCAGGTACATCCTAGTCAAGTATAACAAGCTTCCCTTGTCCAGCATGGAGATCTCAGCTCTCAGGTGCGTCATGGCTGGGTGCAACAGGGATCTATTGCCCAGCACTGGGATGCAGCCAGCTTTGGAGTGCATCACGGCTGAATATAACAAGGATCCCCTCTCTGAGCACTGGAATGCAACCAGCTCTAAGGCTGAGCATGACTGAGTGTAAAAGACTCCTCACTAAAGACTGCGATGCAACCAGATCTACAGTGAGTCCTGGCTGAATAGAACAGGGCGCCTGACCTCACTGAGATGCAGCCAGCTCTGGGGTGAGTCCTAGCTGGGTAGAACAAGTACCCATGCTCTAAACCACATCCTTCACTGCCTCCTCCCCCTCCCCCACCCAGACTCCCCTCCAGAATCTACACCCCATCCTGGGGCACCTGGAAGCCATTGAGAGCCACAAAAAGGCGCAGGATGTCATTGGTGCCCTCGAAGATGCGGAAGATCCGGAGGTCCCGCATCACCCGCTCCACCCCAGCCTCCTGGGGGCAAGAGAGTAGGAACAAATCAGAGTTGGGGGCAGGAGCAACAAGGGCGGAAGACCCTCCCCAGGAGGGAGCAGAAAATGCCCTCCCTAAATCAATGCCCTGAGATAACTGCCCCCTTCTTTAAGCTAAGGGTAGAAGCCCCAAGTAACTGCCCCCACCCTATGGAAAAAGGGAGGACGGGGTGGGGAAATACTCACTTTCATGTACCCCATGCCCCCCATGATCTGGATGCACTCGTCCGTCGCAGCCCAGGCTGCCTCCTACGGGAGGGAAGGGAGTGGTGTCAGCCTCCCTCTACCCAGCAGAGCATCCCTCGGATCTGCCTGGACCCCTCACCCAGGACTCACAGAGGCAAAGATTTTGCTGATGGCGGCTTCAATCTGGAAATCCGTGGCCCCCTGGTCCATATTGGCACTGATCATGTAGGCCATGGACTGCATAAAGAAGAGCCAGGTCTGAGATGCGGGCAGCTCTGGGGTGTGGCACAGCTGAGTATAACAAGGACTTCTTGCCTAGCACTGAGATGCAACCAGCACTAGGGTGGACCATAACCAAGTATAACAGTGATCCACTACCTGGGGCTGAGACGCAGCCAGCTCTGGGGTGGGTCCTGGCTAAGTATAACAAAGACCACTCAACCAGTGCCGAGATGCAGCCAGCTCTGGGGTGGATTATGATTGCACATAACAGAAACCTCTATCGCTGCTGAAATGCAGCCAGGTAGATCTCAGCTGAGTAAAACACAGATCCTCCAGCAGGGGCCGAGATGTTGCCAGCTCTGGGGTGGGTCCCGGCCAGGCATAACAGCCCCCACGTACTGGCTCACCTCAGTGACGTACTGCAGCATGGCCATTCGCGCCAGCTTCTCCTGGATAATCCCAAAATTATGGATTTTATCCCCGAACTGGGTGCGATTGGCTGCATGTTCCACCTGCCAGGGGAGGGGAAAAGTCCATCATGCCTCAGGGTGGCCCGTGGACCCCACCCCACCAGGGACCTCTTATCCAGGGTTGTAAAGGGGAACCCCAAGCTGGCCATCCCACAATGCCCTGGTGCAATCCACAGCCACTGTAGGTGAGCAAGGGCTATTCCCGCAATGCCCTGGGGTCATGGGGCCTATTCCCATGATTCCTTAGGGGGAGCTGCAGCCACATGATGTCAGCAAGACCCATTTCCATGATACTCTGGTCTGGGGTGGTGAAGCCTAATCCCATGATGCTTTCAGGCACCCCATGACCACACAAGGTCAGCAAGACCCATTCCCACGATACCCTGGGGTCATGGAGCCTTGTCCCATGATGCCTTGGGGCACCCTGAGGCCCCATGAGGTTAGGAAGACCTATTCCCACAATGCCATGACATCATAGGACCTGCTATCATGATGCCTTGGGGCATCTCATGGTCATGTGAGGTCAGCAAGAGCCATTCCCAGGATGCCCTGGGGCAAGGAGAGGGTACTCACAGCACGGGTGATGACACCCCGCATGGTGCCAGCCATGGCAGCAGCCATGCCAAATCGTCCGTTGTTGAGGATGTTCATGGCCACCTTGAACCCGGAACCGGGCACCCCCAGCACATTGGTGGCTGGGATCCGTGTGCCATCAAAATGCACCTCCGCCGTGTTAGATGCCTTGATGCCCATCTTTTTCTCTGGGGGACCACTGGGAGGAATGTACTGGCTCTTTAAAACTGCCTCGCACCACCCCATTAACGGCACCCAGGTACCCTACCCCTTAAGACCACCTTGTAACTTGCCTCTCTGATATCTGCTGAATGCTGTCCCTTTAAGAATACTATCGCCCCCCCCCCCCCCCACTCTGAACACAGGCAGAACACCACTTTTATTCCTGTTCCTTTAACAGCTACTGCTCCTTTCATAACCTCCAACAATCTCCTTTAACACTCTCCACACTACCCTTAACACCTCCTAAACTACCACCTTGATACCACCCCCTTAACATCTCCTATACTAACTCTTTAAAAGACACACATGGTGCCTTTAATGCAAGCCCTTTAATGCCTTCCACACTGTTCCTTTAATACTGCCCCTTTAACACCTCCTGCATTGCCTCTTTAATGCTTCCCATTCTCTTCTTCAATACTGCCCCTTTAACAACCCCTGTACTGCTCCTTTATTGCTACCCCTTTAACCCTCCCCACTGCCTCTTTAAAGGGTGGAATTAAAGGGGCAGTGCAAGACATGTTAAAGTGGTATTAAACACCTACCACACCACCAATGCTGCCTCTTTGATCCTGCCCCTTTAACACCTCCTAGGCTGCCCCTTTAATGACTCCCGTTTAAAACCTCTGACCCCGATACCTTCCGAATACCACTGCCTTAAGGCTTCCCACCCCACCGCTTTAATACCACCCTTTTAACAACTTCCATATCCCTAATGCCATCTCTTTAATGCTGCCCCTATAAGACCTCCCATGCTGCCCACTTAAGACCTCCCATACCTGATACTGCCTCTTTAATGCCACCCCTTCAACAGCTCTACCACTGCTCCTTTAGTGTTACCCCTTTAACATGGAACTTCTATTACCATCTGTTTAACACTCTACCTTTAAGAATCACCCTGCCACACAACCCCTTTAAATGCACCTACTCCATTAATGCCCCTTTTACACCTTCCTATCACACTTCTCTCTTAGAACAATAGCACACTGAAACAGTTGTATTGAATACAACCCTCCTCCTACACACTCCACACCTCTTTAATACCCACCTGGTGACACCCCCAAAGCCACGCTCCACAATGAATGCCGTGATCTTCTCCGTGACACTTCCTGTGGCTGCATCCGTCACCGGTGCCTTGGCAAAGACTGTGAAGATCTCGGCTAGGCCCCCATTGCTGGGGGGTGGATTGGGGTGGGGACAAGTCAGATGCGGGGGGCTGCAACAGGGAACTCCTCCCCCCAGATCCACTCCTTGGCCTCACCTGATCCAGATCTTGCTCCCGCTAAGGGTATAGAAGCCCCCACAGGGGCTGGGCACAGCCCGCGAGCGGATGGAGGCCGCGTCGGACCCACTGCCTGGCTCTGTCAGGCAAAAGGCTGCCACTGCCTCCCCTGCAGGCGGGACAGGGTTAACATGTCCCTTTTTCTGCATCCTCCATCCCTCTACCAGCTGCCCCTTTAAAGCCACCAGAGAATATTAAAGGGGTGGGTTTTATAAGTAGTCAACTGGAAAAAAAGAACTGGACTTGGGTTATATCCCTGATCTCCCCTGTCCTGTAGAGATCCCCCTGAAATGCCCTAGTCCTCCCTCAAATGCCCTTGAAGTGCCCCCACAATACCCCCAGCTCCCCTCAAAGTACCCACAACCCTGCCTGCATATCCCCCACACTGCCTAGATGTCCCCAAAATACCCGCGAGTGTCTTGTAGGCCCCTCCTCAATTACCCCAGCCCTCCAGATGCCCCTGAAATACTCCCATTTCTTGTAGACCCCTCCCCAGATGCCCCAGACCTTCTAGATAACCCCAACACACCCCCAAACCCCCAGTAAGACCTTCTCTAGATACCCCAAGCCCCTGGTAGAGCCCTTCACAGATACCACAGACCCTCTAGATGCCCTCAAAATACTCAATCAACTTGTAGATCACTCTCTGGATACCCCAGCCCCCCAAACGCCCCCAAAATACACCCAAGCCTCTGGTAAACTCCTCCCCAGGTACCCCAGCCCCCTAGATGCCCCTGAAATAATTCATAGCTCCTCACAGACCCCTCCTTGGATGCCCCAGACACTCTAAGTGGGCGCAAAATACCCCCAATCTCTGGCAGGTCTCTCTCCAGATACCCCCAAGCCCCTGATAGACCCTTCTCCAGATACCCTAGCCCTAGATGCCCCCAAAACATCCCCAGCTTCTTGTAGACCTCTCCCTAGATGCCCCAGAACCCCTAAATGCCCCTAAAGTATCTCACATCTCTTTGTAGAGCCATCTCCAATTAACCTAGCCCCACTAGATGCCCTCAACCCCCTGCCCCCCCCCCCCAAGCCTCTTGTAGCCCTCTCCCCAGATCCCCCCCACTCACCAGTGGCCAGACGGGGCAGGTACCTGGCCTTCTGTTCGGGGGAGCCATACAGCAAGATGCCCTTGAAGCCAATGGACTGATGTGCCCCCAGGACAATCCCTACGCCCAGGTCATGGGCGCCCACGATATCCACTAGCCGTGCGTACTGTGGGAGGGGGGTGCAGTGTCAGGGCCCAATCCAGGCCTGATTCTAAGGGTGTGGGGATTGATGTGAGGTATCACCTGGGTGTTGCTGAGCCCCAAGCCGCCATACTCCACTGGCACCTGGAGCCCAAAGGCCCCAAGCTCCTTGAGGCCCTGGAGGGTCTGGTTCTCCACCTGCTCCAGCGCGTCATTAGCAGCTGCATTGTTAACCTCCTGGGGGCACCAGGGGGGAGGCAGTAAGTGAGCTGGGGGTAGAAAAGGGAAAGCCAAGCTCCACTCCCAGCAGCCCATGTCCCGCCCCACCCCCACTCACCTCAAAAAACCGGGTCACGGGGGGGACCAACTCGCGGAGGGTCTGGGCCTGCTCCTCACTCAGGGCTGATAGGAAGGGAGGATGGGAGGGATGGGGGTCGGGGTGCCCCCAAAACACGGCCCCCATTGCTATGGCACTCCCCACCCGAGCCCTACCCCCCATACCTATGGCCCTGCCCCATCCCCCTAGCTCAAGCTCCTCCCAGATACCCGAGTGCTGCTTCCAATCCTCATGGCCTCCGTCCCACAACAGGCCCCTCCCATGGCCCCTGGAGCTCCTCCCCTGCACTGCAGGACCCCACCTCCACAAACCATTGCCCCTCGACAAAATAAAAGGCCCCTCCCACACCCCCTCTTGCATCACAGGCTCTGCCCCACCCACCACAGCCCAGGCCCTCCCATGCACCCTGGAGCCCTACACCGTAGGCCTCCACCCAAAGTGTCATGGTCCTTCCCCAAAAGATCATACCCTGACCCAACCCTCCAAGCTGTGGCCCAGGTCCCTCCCACTAGACAGCCCCCACCATTCAGCCCCTCCCACACCCCCAAAGTCCCACCCTGAAACTCCAGCCCACCGCAGCTCTACCAGGTCCCACACCTGTTGGAGTCCCTCCCCTGCACTGAACCCTCATGCCCCAGCCCTCACACCTGGCAAACTACATCCCAAGCCCCTCCCACACTCCCTAGAGCCCTGCCCCCATAGCTCAGGCCCTGCTCCCAACTCCCACCCCTGGTTAGTACCTGATGGGTAGGGGAAGACCTGCTCTGGCCAGAGTTGTCCCACGAACATCCCGGCTGCAAAAGACTTGGAATCCTGGGGTGGGGGAGCAACAAGAAGGTATGGAGGGCAGTGTTCACAGGGATGACTCCCCGCCCCCCACAAACCACACCTCCTCTTGTCAAAAGCCCCATCCCCCCTGAACACAGGGGCAATGTGCTGTCTGGATGCCAAGGTTCCACCCCCACCATCTGGTTGCAGAAGAAGGGAGGGAGACATCATACCTCAGTGGTCTTGGCCTTTCGCTTGGTGGTAGCATCAGCCTCCGAGGTAGTCTTGCGGCCACTTTTCTCCAATGTGGCCTGAAAGGGTGTGGGGGCTGTCACCCCTGGGACCCACAAACTGCACCCCCACAGCGCTGCCAGTGACCCTCACTCCTGACCGGAAGCTCTCTGCCTCCCCAGCCCTGCCAGTGCCCATCACTCCTGACCTGCAGCCCCCTGCCCCCCTTCCCTGGCCATGCCAACACACAGTCTGCCCCACAGTGCTGACTGGCAGCCAGCTGAGCCCTGCTAGTACCCCTTACTCCCAACCCACAGCCCGTCACTGAAGGATATCTAGAATTGGGAAAGGCTGAAATAGTGGGGGCTGGGGGCTGACCTGGACAGTCCTGGTAGGGGAGCATGGGGATGACAAGGGCAGACTGAGGGACTGCTGGCAGAGGCACAGATAGGGCCTATAGGGGCAGGGACAGCAAGTTGAAGAACAGTCCTTAAGAGCAAGGGCTGCAGATTTGGAGTGAGAGGCACTGGCAAGGCTGGGGCTGGAGCACATAGGAAACTGCGGCTGGGAAGTGAGGAACACTGACAGGGATGGGGACCTCCGGATTAGGAGTGAGGGGCACGCTCAACCCCCCACCCCCAGTGACATGCCCACTTCTATTTTTAGTTCCCTTCCATTGTTATTCCTGTTCCAATGACCTTTCCCCCAGTTCCCGGTGTCCCGTGACACCCAACAGTACACAGGACCTTGCCCTTCCACCTGCCCTGGCACCCAGAAGACAGAGTCTGGGATGGGAAGGCGCCCAGCTCTGGGGCACAGCAGGGCCAAGTAGGACAGGCCCCCCCCCCCCCCGCCAAGATGCAGCTGGCTCTAGGGGGGCCCCAGCCCAGCAGAACGGGGGCACCAACTCTGGGGATGGGGCTGCCAGGCAGTAGGGGGACTCACCTGGGCCGTCTGGGTGCTGTACAGCGGGGACCCACAGTGCTGGGGGCTGAGGGCCACAGGGGTCCACCTAGACCTGGGGGGACGAGAGGGTCTGTGTTGGGAGCAGGGGAAGAGCTGGAAATACCCGCCCTGCTCCCACCATGAGTCTGTTCTTGACCTCTGATCCCCATCCCGGCCAGGGGTCCCCATGTAACCTCTGACACCCCCATACACCTCCCTCCCCTCAGGGGTCCCCACTTAACCTCTGACCCCCTCCATCTTCCCCCAAGCGATTCCTGGGACCTCATAGGGGTCCCTTTTGACCCCTTCCTCCCCTCACCCCAGCCGCAGGAAGCGGAGGCAGAGCCCCGGCCCAGCCCGTGCTCCCTGCATGGCGGCTGGGTCCGGCTGTTTGGCCCTCCTCGTCGCATCGAGCCGCAAAGCACGATGTGATACGTAGTTCCGGTGCTGCTTCCCGAGTGACATCACACTCGCCTTCCTCCGGCAACGCCAGCCCCACTTTCCCCTCCCTCCCATCCCGCCTGGCATGAAAATTGTATGTTAGCCTCAGCCATTGAAGTCTCAGGTGGGGTGAACTGCTGTTGCGCGTAGGCTGCCTACAACAAATATGAGTGCCGAATTACCATTGTTATTAATGAAAGAGTTGCCGCTTGCCCTCTTCCAATATGGCCGCCACCCGCCCGCTGCCCTTACCGAACGGGAAGTAGGCCCTTGCCCTTTTCCAAAATGGCTGTACCTTCCCGTTGCCCTTTTCTAAAATAGCCGCCGATACCCGCCCCAGTGTAGCGGGGCTTTGCCCTTTCTCAAAATGGCGGTGCCAATTACTTTCAATGACCTTGACCCTCTACTAAAACGGCCGCCGACCTCTCAGGGCTCCGAATAAGGCTGCCACCGGCCCCGCTTTGCTTTCGAGCTGTCCATCTCCCGTACCCGCACCTAAAATGCCAGCCCCGCCCCTTTGCTTTCAATAGTACCCTCTTGCGCCCTTACACAAAATGGCTGCCACTTGCCGGGGCTCCCAATGGCTTTGAAGCCAAGCTGCCCCCATACAAAATGGCAGCGTACATAGGCCTAAAGCCAGCCGCTTCCCTGTTACCATGGTTACCGAGCCCCCCCCATTTCCTCCTCCCACCCCCAGGTTCTGGCCCCTCACGGCCTAACCAGCCCCCTTCCCACCACAATAAATGGCAGCAACCCCACCTTTTTTTTGAGGGAAGACCAGAAAAACCTCCCCCCACAAATAACGCCCCCCCCCCAATAGCCAGGCTTGGAACCCCAGTGTGTTTAACCTGATTTTATTTAAGGCTAATTTTATACACAAACGAGCTAAAAAATAAATACATGTCCCCAAAAAGGGGTCTGCTACAGAGATCCCCCACCCACATTTTTGATGGTACAGTGGGAGGGGGAGCTGGAGTACCTATATGTAGCCTCCCCTCCAGCACTATCATATGGCCTAGAGAAGGGGGATGTGGAGGATTTAGACCCCTCATATTGAAATGGGGGGTCACATTTCCCCAAAATAGGCCTACACAAAAAGGCAGGGCACTGGAATGAAAGGAGGCAGCACCCTCTAGTGGAAGGGGCTGTAAGCACCAATATGGGGGGGCAGCAGGGTTCCAATACTGCTCCCCTATGTACAATCAGCACCCCCACCCCAGAGAGGGGGGCAGGGGAATGACCGAAAAAGACCTCTCCCTCAATTAGTCTGTTTCACACAGAAAACGTATTGTTTGCTTAAAAATAAAAAAGTCCCTGCAACATAAAAATAGCTTGTGACTTCATCAGCGGAGGAGGGGGGGTCTTGTTACCTATAAGGGAAGGGGTCAGGAGCAATGAGGGGGTTGCAGGGGGTTCTAAATTGGGACTAAAAAGGAAGTGAATGGAGAAAAAAAATTCCCCCACCCCCCAAAAATTATGGCGGCTGGCTAGGAGGCGGGGAGGGCTCCCCTCCCCACCCCAGAAGGCTACCAGGCTCCAAAGACCACATGGGGAAACTGAGGCAAGAGCAAGTCACATGACTGGAAGGGGGGAGTGGTTGTGACCCCCCTCATGGGGGGGCACCTGTGCCAATAGTGACATGGGTTGTTTATGCAACAACCCTCTCCATGGAACCTCCTGATGGGGGGGGCAAGCTGGGGAGTCACGTGATGCAAGAGCATAGGTCAGTCATGTAACTGCAGGTTAGTGTCACATACTCCATGTGCTCCAAGACCATGATGTCATATTGTCACCGCAGCTGGGGTTGGGGGAAGACCATATGCCATCCAGGCTGGGTCACATGATCTGGGAAGAAGGGCATGTGACCCCCCCCAATAGAAGGCAATAAAGGTGTGGGAATAAGGCAGTCACACAAGGCTCCCAGTGATGGGAGGTCACGTGACATCAAGGCTGTGTCACATGACACAGGAAGGCTCTGTAAGTGGGTGGCCATGTGACCATAAGGTCACATGACATCAAAGCTAAAGTCCAAAGGCCATGGGAGGGGCCAGGTGCCCACACGGGCTCTCCTGGCTGGAGATCTTGCCTGACATCATGGCAGTTATTACATCACAGGGCTCCAGGGCCACAGATCCTCTGACATCACAGCAGGCGATCCAGTGACATCATAAGCCCACACACACAAGGTTGACACTGGAAAGCTGCATGGCTGGTCACATGACAAGCCAGGAGACACTGCACAGTGGCAGTCGTGCAGCCCTGCGGCAGGTCATGTGTCCCCATGCCTAATCATGTGACCACCCACAAGTGTATGGCAGTAGCCAGTCACATGACCTGTGGCCCATCACATGGCTCTATGATGACCTGCAGAAATAACTTGGCAGGTCACATGATGCCCACGGCTGATCATGTGGCTCTATGGTTGGCCACATTACCCTGTGGCACGTCAAGTAACCCCATGGGTACTCACATTGCCTGTGGGGTCATGTGACCTACCCTGAGGTTGTCACATGACCCTGTGGGCAGTCACACAGCTCTTTGGTTGACCATGTAACCCTGTGGAAAGTCACATGACCTTATAATCACACACTTCTGTGGCTGGCCACATGGTTCTGCAGCTGGCCACGTGACCCACGTGGCCTGTCCCACGGCTCTACAGTAACCCAGCAGCAGGTTACGTGACCTCCATGAGTAATCACCCAGTTCTACAGGTGGCTCTGCAACCCCCACGGCAGGTCACATGACATCCACAAAGAACTCACTGGGGTTGCCCATGGCCATGTGGAAGGACTGGCGGCTAGCTGTCAGCTCAGGGGGCACAGCCCCCAGGTCCCGCACAGGGGGGGCACCGGGGGGCTGTGTGGTGCCCAGTGGGGGGCCGCTGGGGGGCGGAACAGCTGGGGGGGGCACCATCATCACCATCAGGGGGTTGTAGGGCAGGGCCATGCCCGGGCCGGGGCCAGGGTAGGCGTGGAGCGAGTGGTGGGAACGCACCAGGCTGGGGGGGGCATGGGGAGGCGCCCCCACCCCAGCCAGTGCCTCAGGGGCAGGAGGGGAGGAAGCCAGGGGGGCTGGCTCTGGGTGGCGCCCACCCCCCACCCGGCCTGAGTACTCTGATTCGCTCCCACTGCCTGACTTGGACTCAGGTCCTGCCTTCTCCTCCTTGGCCTTGGCCCCGCCCCGGCTCCCCCCACCCCCATCACTGCGGTTCGACCCGCTGCTCCGGCTCCCTGCAAGAGAGACCCCGGGGGGGGAGAATTAAAAGGGGGGTGAGGGGCAAAGAACCCAGGTCCAGGCTCCCAGCGCCTCCCCTTTTCTGATCTCCCAGCCCCCCTCCCCTCCCAGAGAACCTAGGTGTCCGGGCTACCAGTACCACCTCCCCACCCCCATCCCAAAGCAGGGAGAGAACCCGTCTGGAGCCCCCCAACCCAGGAACAGGGGACTCCAGCATCCAGGCACTCACCTTCACTGTGCTGGCTGCCAGTGCTGCCCACACCGTAGCTGTAGGACGAGAGCTCATGGTAGGGCGGGGGCTGGGCGCTGTAGGGGTGGGGGGCTGGGTACTGGTAGGGGAAGGTGGGCAGCAGGGGCCAGGGGGTGCCACCAGGCAGGGGCAGCGGCGCCAGCGTGTCTTGGTCCGAAGCCCCGCTTGACCCGTCGTTGTCATTCAGGGACAAATTAGCCAGATCTGCAGGGGGGAGGCAGAAGAGAGGGTTGAGGGGGAACCCAGGCATCTGGGCACCCCCCTGCTATAACTGCCAGGCTCCACACCTCTTCTGGAGAACCCAATCATCTGGGCTCCCAGGCCTCTTCCCCGCCCCGCTTGTAACTCATCACTCGTGCATCCCAGATGCCCTTCCTACTCTTACCCACCAGCCCCGTTCCCCTCCTGAAGAACCCAGGCATCTGGGCCCTGTGGGCAGGGGATCTGGTAAGAGCAGGTGTCTCATGGGTGTGGGGGAGTCTCAGGGGTCTCCTATGGGTGCAGGGGGCCCCTAAGGGTATCAGGGCAGACTGGGGGGGGGTCCCTTGGGAGCAGTGTCAGGGGACAGAGGGGTCTTGGGGGGCCCTGTGTACACAGAGGGTCACGCAGAGGGTCCCTGTGGGTGGCAGGGTAGACTTGGGGGGGCTCCCATGGGTGCAGGGGGGGCCTGTGGGCATAGGGGTGTCATGGGGGAATTCTGAGATGGGAGGGGGTCTTGGGGGGGGGTGTCCCATGGGCACAGGAAGATCTAGGGGATCCTGGGGGATGGGCTCACAGCTGTCGCAGCGCCGCAGGTCCCCGAAGACATAGTAGCACTGCTCAGAGAAGGTGATCTTGTTGACCGTATGGCGGATGAGGCCAGCTTTGAGCAGGCCGCTAGCATACTTGCGTGCCTCGCGTCGGTCCCCGAAGCCCTCCACGTGATGATACAACCAGTCCACCACATCGGAGCCTGGGGGGTTGCTGGGGTCAGAGGGTGGCACTAGGCCCCGGCCCCTCCCTTAGCCTTGGCCCCACATACCCAGAAAGCTATTCAGGGTGATTATCACAGTCCTGCCCACAACCCCTCCCCTTAGCTCTGCCCCCATGAAGGCATTGTAGGGGTTACCATGCAGGCTTGGCCCTGTCCCCTCCCTTAGCTCCACCCACTGCTCAGGCCCTGCCCACAAGAGGACCATGAACTAGAGTCCAAGGCAGTGAAATTCCCTGGCCCTGCCCATTCCTTAGCTCCACCCCCATGCAGCCCTATTCCTTGGCCCCACCCCCTTTAGCCCCACCCCCACCTCTAGGCCCCACCCTCACATACCCCAGAAAGCACTGGGGACCATAATATAGAGCCCTATGCAGCCCAACCCCCTGCCCCTGCCCCTCTTTAAGCTCCACCCCCTCCCTTAGCTGCACTCCCAGCTCTAGACCCCAGCCCACATACCCAGGAAGGCATTGGGGATGGTGATCTTGAGCCACATGCGGTCCCGGACCTCCAGCCCCGACTCGGGTGCTGCCATCGCCTTCATGACAGATGCCATGTCTGTGTGCACTGACAGCGCCAGCTCCTCAAAACCTGGGAGACAGGGTGTGTCAGGGGGCAGAGCCCTACCCCTGGCACCTAATGAGAAGCAGGGCCCTGATGTGGGCGGGCACTCACGCTCAGTCTCAGGCACGGAGCTGCCTGACGTGATGGTGCTCATGGAGCTGCTCCCGGGGTAGGTGGCAAAGGCCCCTGTCAGCGCAGCCGAGTGTGAGACCCAGGCAGCCGGGTCGATGGGCTGGATCGGCTCGTCTGGGGGAAGTGGTGGGGGATCAGGCACCTGGTAGTGCCACCCCCTGACCCCACCAGCCCTTCCCAGAGTTGGAGAGAACCCAGATGTCTGGCAACCAGCCCACCCTGCTCCAACTCCCCTCTCCCAGACCTGGAGAGAGCTTAGGCATCCAGGCCCTCAATCCCCACCTATTCCACTCCCTACAGCCCCCATTCCCACCTGAGAGCTGGAGAGAAACTAGGTGTCTGGCCTCCCAGAGGGCCCCTGCCCCTGACACTTGAAACCTACCATTCTCCTCCTCCCCCACTTGGAACCTTCCATCCCCCCCCCCCACAACACCCCTCCCTGGAGAGAACCCACTGCTCTAAGCCTCCAGGCCCACATCAAGGAGAACCCAGGTGTCCTGCACCACCCCCTTCCCCCAGAGCTAGAAGGGACAGGTGATACGCACTCCTGGGAAGTGTGAAGTAGCCCTGGGGGGATGGGTCCCAGCACTTGGCAACCGTCAGCACGATGGGGCTGGGGGCAGAGGAAGAAGGGGGTGAGATGCAGCCAGCTCTGGGGTGGATCACCACTGGGTGTAACAGGGACCCCTCACTCAGCACTGAAATGCAGCCAACTTTGGGGTGGGACCACAGCTGCATAAAATAGGGACCCCTGAGATTCAGCCAGCTCTGGGGTTGGTCACGACTGGGTATAAGAGGGACTCCTCATCCAGCGCTATGGTGCAGCCAACTCTGGGGTGGGTCATGGCTAGGTGTAAGACAGATTCCTCATCCAGCATTGAAATGCAGCTAGCTCTAGATGGGGTGGCTAATGGCTGGGTATAACAGGGGCCCCTTGCCTGGCACTATGATAACCCCAGCTAGACCCCCTCTCTGCCGCCCCATCCTCAAATGACACACAGCCTCGAATAATGGGAACCCCTCATTTGTTGCTGGGATGAAGCCAGCTCTGGGGGGGAGTGGCTGGGTATAACAGGGACCTCCCCCAGCCCAGAAACCCCTCTTCACCCTGGCTTGTGAACGATCTCTCTCAGGACCCGGACAGCGTCATCGTTGCTCATGTTCTCGAAGTTGATATCGTTCACCTGTGGGGTGGGGCAATAGAGATTGATGGAGGGCAGCAGCTAGGAGCTCAGACGCCTGGGTTCTCTGCAAGGGGAGTACAGGCTGGGAAGTCAGAGATGGGTGCAAGCAGGGAGCCCAGGCACCTGGGTCCTGGATGCAGTACCTGGAGCAGCATGTCTCCCGGCTCAATGCGCCCATCTGCTGCCACTGCACCACCCTTCATTATAGAACCAATGTAGATGCCGCCATCCCCCCGCTCGTTGCTCTGCCCCACAATGGAGATGCCCAGAAAGTTGTACTTCTCTGCCAGACAAATGGGAGGCAAGGTGTCAGCATGGGAATTCCCACCCCTCCCCTCCTGGCAGGCTCTACCAGCCAGTAAAGAAATGCTGGTTTCCCCACTAGTGTGCACACCCACACACACACACGGAGCCTTCCACCCCACCACATGCACTTGGAATCTTCCATTTCCTCCGGCCCAACTGGAACCTTTCATCCCCCCCCAGATCCTGACACCTGAACTTAACATTCTGCCCCCACCCCACACAGACAATTGGAACCTTCCACCCCCACCCCTCTTGGGACCCCGCCATCCACCCCCACTGCCCTTAGCAGCCCATCCCACCCCTGGCTGCCCCCTTACCCATGTTGAGGGTAACTGTGATAATGTTGAGGGACATGGTGGAGTCCGTGACACTGCTGAACGATGATGTCTGAGGGGTGGGGGGAGAAGGGTGTCACAGGTAGATGGGGAGACGCACATAATGCCCCCTCCCCTGCCAAAGGATCCACCCCCCATGGGGGGTGGGGCGCACCCATACCCGCTCCAGGCGCGGGGGCCGCTGCTTCCGCCGCCGGCGGTGTCGCTTCAGCAGCCGGGAGGCACTGCTCTGCTCCGTGGAGCTGCTGAACCTGGGTTGGGGGCAGAACCCAAGTGTGCAAGTAACTGGAGCCCCCTGTATCATGCTCAAACCCACCAGGGCGCAGAGAGGATACAGGTCAGCAGACCCCCCCCCTACTTCTAACCCCTTAGACCTGATTCCCCATCCAGAGCTGCAGAGAACCCAGGCATCCAGGCCCCCAGCCCCTCCCACTCTAACCACTAGACCCCACTCCCATCCCAGAAAACCCAGGCATCCCAGCTCCCAGGCCCCCAACCCCTCTCCCCTCCCTGAGAACCCAGGTGTCCAGACTCCCAGACCAACTACCAGACCCCACTCCCCACCCAGAGAAGCTAGGCCAAAGAACTCAAACATCTGCCCCCCCCCCGCACCTGCTCATGGCATCATCGTCTGAGTCACAGAGGCTGGTGGTCTCAATCTCGCTGGTTAGGAGGGTGGAGGAGCTCTCATACCCAGCCAGGTGCCGCTCCAGCCGTGACTGCCCATTCAGCCGGTGCCCGCCTGCTGGGGAGGCACCACTTAGCCACCCGCCCAGGGACCCAGGAGTCCAGCTCACCTCAACCCCAGAGCTGGAAAGACCCCGGCATCTGGGTGCCGGCTCACCCCCATGCTCCGTGCTCTCCCGGCGCCGTGGGCGGTCCCGCCGCAGGGAGACCACCGACTCTGTCTCAGTCTCGTGGTCCAGGTTCTCCCGGCTACAAGACACATTGGGGCTGGGGGGGATTCGGTGGGGTTATTGTGGGGAGAACCCCATACCCCACAACCCATTTCAATACTGGATGGTGACTTCCACCCCCCCTCAAGTGGCCAACAATAGACTTTTACAATCCAGCTCCCCCCCTGCTACTCAAGAGGATGGTACCTTACAGGCCTCCCTCCCCTTTTAGTGGGGAATGGAAACTTCCACCAGGTCCTCTTGCTGAGAACCTGCCTCTCCCTTCTGACCAATGGACCCTTTCATGTCCCAAAGTCCAGAGGTTTTGTTGCCCCCCACTTATTGTGGGCAAATGGACTGTTCCATCCCCGGAGGCTGAGAGGTGCCCCAAATGAACCCCCCCATAAGAGTATGTGGATCCTTCCACCCAGTCAACTGCACCCCCTACAAACTGGCAGACTGGTCTGTTCCATTCATCCCTCGCATTCTAGCAGATGGACCCTTCCATTCATTCCCCCATCTTTTATTGCAATGGACTTTTCCCCTGCATTCCTAGCAGGTAGATGTTTCAGCTCCCCCTGCCCTGGGCAATTCTGATAGATGGACCCTTGCATTCAACCCCCCATTACTGCAAATGGACTTTTCTATTGAACCCCTCCCCCCATTCTTGGCAGGTGAACCTTCCAAACACCCTGCAATTGTTGCAAATGGACTCTTCCATTCATTCCCCTACCCCACCATCATTCCTGCACTCTTCCACCCAGTCCTATACCCCATTACTGCAATTGGGCTCTTCCACTGAGCTCCTCCCCCCCACATGACAAATAGATCCTTCCAACTTTCCATTCCCCCCATTTGGATTCTTCCATTCCCATCCCCCACTTACTGGAAGGAGGGAGGCCGGGAGTCCCCGATGCCACTGGTCCGTTCCACTGGCAGAGGGGGCAGGGGGGGCGGTGGTGGGGAGGAGTCTGGCCGTGGCTCTGCAGGCACTGGCGCCGCCTCGGCCTGGGGTGTCTCTGAAGACACCAGCTGCAGGGGAGGGTACAACATGTGAGCACCCAGGACCAAACCATTCTGCCCTCTCCCCAAAAAGAATCATTCCCCCATGCCTGAAATAGTCTGATCCTGGTTGTAGGTGGTATATAAAGCTGGACAGACCCATTGGCATAAAGCAGGGTTGGGATCGGAGATGGGCACATCCACTGGTGTCCAGGAGACAGGTAGGTCCACTGGTTTGAAGCAAAAGGGGAGGGAGTGGTGTAGAGATGGACAAGTCCATTGGTGCATGCAGGGGGGAAATGCACATGTCCATTGGTGTGGGGGGGGGGAGTGCAGAGGTAGAAGGGTCCATTGTGTGAATGGGGGGAAATTCAGAGATGGACAGGTCTATTACTGTGAATGGGGGGGAGACTCAGTGATGGACAGGTCCATTGGTATGGGGAGGAATGTGCAGAAATGGACAGGTCCATTCTGTGAATGGGGGAGAAGGTAAAGATAGACAGGTCCATTGCTATGAACAGGGGGTGCAGAGATAGACAGGTTCATTTGTGTGGGTAGGGAGAAATGGACAGATCCATTGGTGTGAAAGGTCAGAGGGGTGTAGATTTGGGCACATCCATGGGTGTGAATGGGGGGGAAATGCAGAGAATAGGTCCATTGGTGTGGGGAGGGGGAGACAGACAGGTCCACTGTATGAAGGGGAGGAAGTGAACAAATTTGGACAAGTCTATGGGTGTGAATCAGGGAAAACGTGGAGATGAACAGGTCCCTTGTGTGAAGGGGGGGAAATGCAGAAATGGATAGGTCCATTGGACGAAGTGGGGGGTGCAGAGAGGGCCCAGTGTCCCTGTGACCTGCTGGACCCATGCCGTACCCAAGAAACGACCCTCCCGTTGAAGCAGGGCAGCCTGGCGTTGTCATCTGAGATCTCCTCCTTGACAACCCTATGGCAAGAAACACAGCAAACGATCAGAGCACCCCAAGGATCCTTGCCCAAGAGCAGCCACTTCTGGGATGGGAAGTGACCCCAAAGAATGGGGACCCCTCATTTGCTGCTAGGATGCAGCCAGCTCTAGGGTGGGAGCAGCAGGTGTAATGGGGACCCACTGCCCAGCACCAAATGCAGCCAGCTCTGGGGTAGAACAGAGACAGCACAGGCTATAGGGGATTGCAGTGTATGCTAGGCTCCACAACACAGCATCAGGCTACGCCACATTTGCACCATGCAGTCAGAACCCGCACACTAAAATATGCTAGTTCTAGTATTATAACACCTTGAGTCCTCTCTATTAAGACACCAGCTTGTCACATGATGGTGGAGTCTTCACACTGTCATGCTATTAATTCTGAGGCTAATATTATGGCATTACATAAATCTAAGGCAATTCTAATGTTATAAAAGTCTATCTGTAACACTTTATTCATGACCTAGCTGACAGAAACAGCCAATCAGAGCGCTCCAAGCGTGGGGGAGCACCATCATGATTCCGAAGCCATGCAGAGGACCAGACAGAGGGCAGGGAGCTGCTGGCCTCAGATCCTGCTGCACACCCTGCAAGAGGCTGAACAGAGGCAGCATAGAGCATTAGGTGGAGGCATCCTAACCCAGCTCCTCCCCCCAGGTCATTCTTGACGAGCAATTGGCTGGTAACTCTATATTAGCACCAACACTGCCATACTGTACTTATGTTAGTAATATCATATTGTATCACATTATTATTTTATCATGATTATTGTGTATTCTTTTATTATGATGCATGATAGTATTACATACTAGTGAACTGCCCATCAAGAATGACAGAACAGAGAAGGGGAGGGGGGAGTTTGTTAAGCCTAACCCTCCCCCCAACCCCATGCTGCCACCGCCTCCAAGGAGCAGGGCTGGGGGGCAGATCAAAGCCACCCCCCTCCCCAACAGTAAGGGAGGATCAGGGCTGGGGCAAGCACTTTATGGATCCACAGTTCATCTGGGGGGGGCGTGCGGCAGCTCCTGCCGTTGCATGTACCCCAGGAGTGCAAGGGGGGGCATGTGCCCTTTGGATCTGTGTGGGGCAGGGAGTGGGGGCTGGAGCTGCACTGGGCTCTTCTTGGTGGGGGTTGGGCCCCAACTGTATGACCACTCAACTGCTGCACCGCAATAGCTGAATAACATGACAGTACAATGAATACATTTATGATGATGATGTCATTCAGCTGCTCATCTCGCAGCATCATTTCATGCTGTTCTTGCTGCGTTACAAGCTCAGTGTGGTGATGGGAGTCTAATTTACAGTGCAGGCAAAAAACCCTGCTCTTCCATCCCCTGCTCCGTGGCTGGTGCTGTAACTTTACATGCTGGTATTACAGAAGCAGATTAAAATCTGGTCCTATAATAGATCTAGAACTTGATGCACACAACTACATACAAGACGTTGGTACTTGTAGAGCCCTAGATCTGTGTAGAGGTACACAACAGCTCTAGACCCATGAAGATCTACATATACGCAGTGTAAGTCTACCTATGGATCCATAAAGATCTACAGCTGTTGTGGGGGACTACATACAGAGTAGGGCTCTATAGACCTACATAACAACTCTGCACCTATAGAGTACCTCTAGACCTATAGCCACCTAGACAGCACCACTCAAACCTGTACAGACGTAGAGATATACACCAGGTCTGTGCTATAGGGTCAGATAACCCAAAGCGCACAGATACATGTGTGCATGTGTACACAGGCAAGCACCTATATGTTTCTAGATGTACATGCACACACATCGCATCAACTGAAAATACAGTCTAATCCTTACACTAGCAGCACCAAAGAGCCTTTCCCAGTCCTCCAGGTATTGGAGCACTACAATATAATACCTGGAATATGGCAGCACTCCACATATAGCATCTTAGAGTACAGCCAATTATCTTCAATTTGATACAGCAAACTACATTATATCATATTGTACCATTCATGTATGTGTGTATGCATGTGTATATATGTACATATACACACACACAATGTAATTTATAATGCTTATATGTATTTGCTCCTTTATATTAACATATAAAGTGTTTATATCAATACATAAACACTTTATACCGTATCATATCTATGCATGGCAACATTGCAGATGGTACCAACGCCTGGGTGCTCTCAGCTGGGGGAGAAGGGGCTTGGACATCTGGGTGCTGAGGTGGGGCTTCCGAACTCGCGGGTCCCCTCTTGGGGGAGGAGCAGAGGCGGGCGGGGGGGTGGCTCCCGGACTCGCGGGTCCCCAGTGTGAGGGGGGGGGGGAAGTCCCGGCCGTACCCGAAGTCCTGGTCCATGCTCTTGAAGAAGTACTTGGCCCCAGGCCGGTTGAGCGCGGCCTTAACGTGACCCAGCGTGATGCGCTCAGCGGGCACAGCGATCTTCACCAGGTAGGGCGTCTCCTCCTCGTCCAGGTGGTAGATTACCTTGGTCTCGCCCAGCCCCCCCGCCGCCGCCATGGTCCGGCCCGGACACCGCCCCGCTGCCCGGGCGGTCGCTACCACCTGCTCCGCGGGCGGGGGAAATCAGCGGACACGACCGAATCCAACTCCCGCTCTCCGGCGCGCGCGCAAGGGGGCTTGCGTCACACGACGTTGCCTCCCTCCCGTCACGTGACGAAGCAGCGCGTGCGCAGGAGAATAGCAAGGGGAAACCCAGGAGACGCATGCGCAGAGGGGAATACAAGGGCGAGAAGAACGCATGCGCTCAAAGATGACGAAGGCGGCTGGAAAGGGAGGGAGGCGCGTGCGTAGGAAACGGGCACAGGGAAGACAAGAGACGCATGCGCAGGTGAATGCAAGAGCCGGGGCGAGCGCGCATCTGGATCGGTAGGGAGTGAGAAAGGAACTAGGTGCATGCGCGGGGGCAACCACCGGAGGACAAGAAGCGCATGCGCGGACGAATTATATGCACGAATAGCAGTGGCAAGACAAGGAACCGGATGTGCATAGAACGGAGACTCACAGCCCGACTCCTGGCCAGGCGATGTGGGTGGTGACGTTATACAGTGTGCTCAGGCCAAAGGAGAGGTGTAGGGGCAATAAAGGTAGGCAAGTAAGGGGGAAAGCAGATTGAGAAGGGAGATCCTCTCCCCTTGCTACCCTAGTGGCTGCCAGAAGCCTCCCCCCAGCTGCTGGATCCAGCCCCAATAAGGGCCCCCAGACCATCCCCTACCCCCCTCCACAAATCCAGCCACAGAACAGAGGGAGCCAGCCATTCCCCTGTACAAATGCCAAAAGGGGCCACATCGTTTATTTACATTCAAGGCCGCGTCCTGAACGCGTTGCTGCAAAATATTATTAAAACAAAGGAACCAAGGGAAAGAACAAAATAAAAACAACCTGGGGAGGACAACCCCCCCCACCCGAAAACACAGAACTGAAGGCATGGGGGCAAACCAGCCTCCCCACTATGGGGTGCTGGAGAGGGGAATTCCACAAAGGAAACATTCCCCCCTCCTGGAGACAGCACCTCCCTTCTCAGCACTCTGCTAGGTGGGGCTAGAGAATACTCCAGCCCCACCCTCCAACAGCCTCCTAAAGATGTGCCTCCCCCCAAAAGCTGGGGGGTATTAAAACCAAGAGTTGTGGGGGAATTAAAAAGGAAATACACATGAAAAAACAACAACCCCCTTTTTGTATTTACAACCCGACTTTACACATTGGGGGGTATCAAAAGCCCCCCCAATTTCTAAGGGAGAAAAGCAGCGGTATCAAATCCACCCCCCAGGGCTGTCCATGTTGAGGGAGGGGGTCAATCCTCCACACCCGTGCTGCAGGGGAGCAGACCCCCAATCTCTGGCCTGGGGCGGTGGGGAAGGAGTCCAGGGCAGGTGAGGTGATGGGGAGTGGTCCCCTAGGCCTCAGCACTGCCCCGGGGGGGTTGGGAGGGAGGCTTGCGGGCACCCTCTTTGCACTTCTGGCAGAAGAAGATGTCCGGGACATTGGTCTTCTTGATCTTGGCGCAGGAGAGGTGGATCCAGGTGGCACAGCAGCTACACTCGATCATGGGCCTCCCAGCAAAAGGCTTCTGGCAGTAGCACGTGATTAGGTCCCATGAGTCATCACCTGGGAGTGGAGGAGGCAAAAAACAAATGGGAACCCTTCCTGAACTAAAGATTAGCTTGGATGCAAGATGCCTCAGAAGCCTCGGCTACATGTTTCATATAATGCACAATTAATTAATTCATCGCAAAAGGAGCAATGACTGATCACACAATTTACTGGCTCATTTTCACCCCACCAAAAGCCCATAGCATGCTAGGAAAGCAGCCAAGGCCTGGCCTTCCAAGGTAGTTTGACACCCAACCCCATTGCATGCTGGGAGGAGCCAAAGTCTGATCATCTCCATGCATAAGATGGCTGCCACCTCCCCTGAGGCCACCTGTCCCACTGCCTGCTGGAAGTGCAGCTTATCCCACATGTAACAAAATGGCTGCTGTCATCTCTCCTTGGTCTGGGAGGTAGAAGGGTGAGGCCTTAGCCCAGCCCCACTGGATTCTGGGAGTGGCAAAACCTCAAACAGGATGAAATGACCACTATCTCCCAGCCCCATTGAATGCTGGGAGAACAGCCAAGCGCCAGCCTTCTCACAGGAACAAAATAGCCACCATCTCCCCCAAGTTGACCAAAACCTAGCCCCACTGAATGCTAGAATAGCCAAACCAATCCTCCCCACAAGGGACAGAATGGCTGCCATTTCCCCTGAGTGCATGACATGACAGTCCAGCCCAGCCCAATTGAATGCTGGGAGCATGGCTAAGGCCCAGTCCTCTCTACATGGGACAAAAGGGCCACTGCCTTCAGAGTCCACCACAGCCCAGGCCCAATGAATGCTGGGAGAGCAGCCAAAGCCTGGGCCTGCCCAGAGAACAAAATGGCCACCATCTCCCCTGAGTGCGCCACGGCTTAGCTGCACTGAAAGTGGGGAGAGCAGACAAGCTCCAGTCCACCCCACATGGGACAAAATGGCCACCATCTCCCCATAGTGCTCCACAGCCCAGCCCCATTGAATGCTGCGAGCATGGCCAAGCCCCAGTTCTCGCTACATGGGCCAAAGTACCGCCCCCTCACCTGACTCCACCATGATGTCCTCATCCATGACCCGCAGCTCGCCCTCGCTGGAGCTGGCATCACCGTCCTGGCTTGTCTCGGTGCTGGCGCACTCCTTGCCCTCCCCAGCACCACCCAGCTTGGCAGGGGAGCCCGCCCCACCCCGGCCCCCTGGAGGCCCCACTCCTGCCTCAGGGGGCCCTGCCATGGCCACCGCCTCCTCATCCTCATCCTCCTCCTCCTCGTCCTCCTCCGAGTCTGTGTCACTGAGGGAGGCCTTGGCCTTCTTCTCTGCCTTTTTCAACTTCCGCTTCTTGCTCTTTTTAATGCGGGCCCGTTTTTCCCCCGCCGGATCCCCCCGGCCCCGCTTGGGGCCCTCAGTGCCCGCCCCCGCCCGCCGGCTCCGCTTGTCCTTCTTCTTGTCAGCCATGTGGACACTGGCCGCTATGTTGCCACTGCCTGCTGTCCCTTTGGCAGGGGGCCCCAGGGGAGTCTTGGTGCCCGGTGGCTCCATGTCAAAGAGAGAGTCCTTGAGTTTCATCTTCTCCAGCAGGGAGCTGTCTGACTTGAGGCGCCGGAACGCCTTCTTCTTGGACGACTTGGCCTTCTTGACGAAGGTCTCGATGGTGTGCAGGTCTGAGTGGGCCGACTCCCAGCCATCGCTGTCTGCTGTGCTCTCGGGCCGCAGTGGCGAGTTCGAGCCCGATGCTGGCCACTCATTTTCCTGTCATGGGAGAGGGGAGGGGGGTGAGAGTGGGTGGCTGTTCTCCCGGCATGCTGTGGAGCTTGGGGCTCATGAGAAGGGTTTACTCAGAACACTATGGAGCCTACAACCCTTTACACCAGAGGCAGGCAAAATGTGGCCGGCAGGCTGGATATAGCCCACCAGGACATTCTATCCAGCCTTCAGGGCTCCTAAAAAATTTAGAAAATTATTATTAATCTGCCCCTGGTGGCCTGTCATGAGGCCCTCGATGGCTTGCCAAAACTCAGTAAGCGGATCTCTGCCTGAAATAATTGCCTGACCCTGCTTTACACCCACCATAAAATAAGGCTCATGAGAAAGGTTTCCCCAGCATGCCATGGGGCCCATGAGAAGGGCTTCCCCCAAGCATGCCATGGGGCAAACAACCTTTTACCAAGAATGCCACAGGATTCAGGAGGTTTCTCTTAATGTGCAGTGGGATAAACAGTCAGTGAAACCACTTGGGCAAACTCCCAATTTGCATTAGGGCAGGGAATATTCCATTGCATTATGGGACTAGCTGCCTGGTCTACCCCCCCACCTCCACCCAAGGCCTGATGGGAAGGCAGAGATGGTAAGGACAGTGGAATACATCCCCACCCCCCAATGAGACCACAGGCAGGAAGTGGCTTTGCAGGCTGGGGGAGGGCACATACCACATTTCCCAGCATACCCTGCTCCACACTGGAGCTTTGTTGTAGATGTAGGCCTAGCAACTGCCCCCCCATTTTAACAACTCCCAGAATGCAATGTGCCAGACAAAACCAAACGGGAAGGAGAGGTGGACAAGAGGAGGAACACTACTTCTCCCAGGGCTCCCCTAGGCAAAATGGCCAGACTACGCAGCATTATGGGAAGCATGGTCACACCATTCCACTCACTGACACTTCAACTCCCAGAATGCAATGCTACAGGAGGCACAGCCCACCCCACCCTTCCCAGGAAACTGGCAGGACTACATGGCATTCTGGTAACTGTAGTCCCAGCATGAGGCTGCTTCAGACTACAACTCCCGGAATGCAATACTGCCAAAGGGAGGCGGAAGCAGAGAGGTACAGCATTCTGGGAAGCAAAACCTCGGGAGGCCTCCAGGCCCCAGCATGCAATGCTCTAGGATAGGGGAGGAGGCACAGACCACTCCGCCCACTTGAGGTTAATAGACAGCAAAGCATTCTGGGAAGCTGAAACCCTTTAAACTACAACCCCTAGAATACAATGCCTCCAAAAGGCAGTAGTAGCAAGGCCTGATGGAAAGTGTAGTCTCCAGCTCCCACCATGCAATGCTCAAGGGGGGGGAAAATGCGGACCGTGCTCCCCAGGGAAAAGAAAAAAAAAAGGCCCAGACCACAGGGCACCCTGGGTAGTGTAGTTTGGAAAGGCAGAGGTGGTGAGGCGATTCTGCTGCTCTCTGCTCCCCGGCCCCGGACGCCTGGATTCTTAGACACCCCCTGCCTCTCCCGCCAAGCGGCTGGGGTCCCTGCCCCCTAGCCCCACGCCTGGGGCCCCACCCCGCTCACCTCCTTGGCCGGGGGGATGTAGCCGGCGTAGGCCAAGACGAAGCTGCAGAACTTGTTGAAGTCCTCGATGGTTCGGCGCCGCTTCTCCGGGGGCTGATGGGATACAGGGGTCAGGGCCGAGCCTCTCCCCTCCCCCTTTCCCCCCACCGTCTGGGGTCCGATCCTGCAGCCCCCCCGCCACATTAACCCGCGGCCTTCCTTGGACCCGCAGGGGCTCACCTGGGTCTCGGCCTTCAGGTTGGGAGGCGGGTCTGCAACGCAGAGGAAGGGGTTAACTGCGAGTTGAAGACCCTCCCCAGCCCAAGACACCCGGCTTTCCTGCCCCACCCCTCGAACTCCACTGCTTCCCCAGTTTCTCCCAGCGCCTCCCTGGTGCTCGCTCTGGCCCCGGACTTGAGCCCCCAGCCAGGGATCCCCACCCCCGTCTCCCAGCCGGCCCCAACAAGCCGCGGGGGGAGGGGAAGCTCAGCTCTACTGTCCCGCCTCGGCCACTCGGACGGCTGGGCTTCTTCCAGCCCGCCTTTCCCCCGCCAACACCGGAATTTCCACTCTCCGGTCCTCCGGCCGCCCACCCGCTCTCAATGCCGGATCCTGGATCCCCTGCGCGCCCCCCTGCCCCTTGTCCGCCGCCAGGTCCTCGCGCTACCTCCGGGCCCGGGCTCCGCCATGCCCGCGGGGGCCGCACCCCGCCCGCTCCGTGTCTCCGCCGCCGCCGCCGCCCGCTCCTCTCCCCCCGCCCCCCCCGCGCCGCGCCGCGCGGCACCCTGGGACACCGAGTCCTCGGCCCCCGCGCCGGCCCCCAGCGACTGCTGGCGCTGGACTCCAGGTCCCGGGTTGCCCCGCGGCGCGCCTGCGCGGGTCCAGACCCCACCCTCTCCGCGCGGGGCAGGCCGGGACCTGGAGTCCGCGATGGCTGCTTCCGGTAGCGCCCCGCCGCTTCCGGCAAGGGAGACTGGGAGCTGTAGTCCGCGGCGCGGGCACACGGATGTAAGGGCGGCGGTCATGTTGCCTCGGCGGGGGCCACGCCCCCTTACCCATATATGGCAGGCAGAGTGGGGGAGGCCCTGGACGCCTGGGCTCCTTCCCCATAGCAGCCAGGTAGGGACAGAGCCTAAGACAGCGAAGTTGTTTCCCACCATGGCAGTGGGGACGCTGGGACTGCTGGGGTTTACAGCTTCATCCCCCCCCAGAAGGGGGACTTAGTTGCTTATCCATCCAAACCCCAATGCAGGGGCGGGTACATCCCCTCAATCCCATACCAGATTTACACCCCCTCCCACTCCACAGAAAAAAACGCCCCAGCCAGCTCTGCATTTTCCTTGTCTCTTTATTGACCACCCCTTACCCCAGCCCCCCTGCCCAAACATGACAACCGCCCCGCCCCACCCCTCCCCACCCCTCTCCCCCAGCAGCTTGAGGGGAGGGTCCTTGCTGGGTGTTCTTGCTTTTATCCCCTCACCCTGCCCAAAATCATCACCCCCCCTCCTGCAGAGATCAGGAGAGAAATTGAGACAGGGAGCAGCAGTTACACAGCACTGAGTGAAGGGGTGGACCCCTGCCCGCAGGCCCCCATGGCTCAAAGGAAGGGGAGGGGTACAAAATCAAAAGGAACAATATCCCTACCCTGCCCCCCCCCACAAAAAAAATCTCCACCCCCCCAAACAAAAAGTGCAGGTCCCTGCGGGTGTGGGAGGATCCCCAGGGGGCTGCACAGCCCTTCACAGCCCATAGACGCTCTCGTCGCTGTAGGCGATGTACAGGAAGAAGTCTTCCTCATGGTGCTCCTGTGGAGGGAGGAAGAAGAGGGGGTAGTAGGATTGGAGGGGGTAGTATCCCCTTCTGGGAACCCCCCAGACAAAGTCAGACCCCCCAAAAGCTGGACCCTGCCCCGCCATGCAGCCTGGCATCCCCCCCCCATGATGCCCCCTCACCCTGCCCTTCTGGCCTTTAGCCCCTCCTGCCCAGTCTGGCACCCTTTACCCTACTCAGAACACCCCCCAACTGGCACACCCTCAAAGAACCCTTTCCCCTACAAAATGGCTGAGAGTGTGGCACTCCCCACCTGGTACAGCTGCCCCATGGTGGCACTGGTCGGGGGGATAACGTTATTGACAAAGAAGAACAAGGCGTCCTCAGCCCGCAGGTGGATCCGCTTCCGGATCAGGAAGTAGAACTGGCCAACTTGGGAAGGAACAGGATTGGTGGTCAGAGGTAAGAGAGCAGAGAACCCAGGCATCCCAAGCCATAGCCACACCCAAGGAAATGCCTCTGTTTTATCTCCCCAAGAACATCCAAGACCCCCACCCATGTCCCCCCCAGTACTGACCTGTGAGGTCAGAGAGCATATCCAAATCTCCCCCCCAGCCCATTACCCCAACCCCAACCAGCACCTACCTGTGAGGTCAGAGGGCACCAGGTATTTCTTCTTATCCAAGTCTCCTATCCGGGCTTTGGGGGCCTTTTCCACAATTACCTGTGAATGGGGGGGCAAGAGGCATCAGAAGAAGCCCACCCCTTCCCCAAGAGGTATTTGGGGAGCCGGGGGCCACCCCTTATCTCTGTATACAAGTGGTCTATTCCCTCTCCACCTCTACACCCTAGAGGGGTAATCAAGCCCCTTTCCAAATAAGCCAAAAGCTGGTTTCACCCAGATATCTCCCCCCCACCCCATCCCCAGCTGCATATCTATTGTGGATAGTTTATCCCCCCCCACCAGTGATCTCATCCATCTCTTAAATCAGGGGCAAGCAATTCTTTTGGGCAGAGGGCTGCTTACTGACTTTCAGCAAGTTAACGAGGACCATAACAGGCAGCCCAAGGCAGATTAATATTAATTTTCTAAATTTTTTAGGGGCCACACAGGCAGAATACAATGGCATGGTGGGCTGCATCTTGCCCATCCCTGCCTTAAATCAACCAAGTGGTTTCACCCAGAGCCACCCCCTTCCTACCTGGTACACTCCAGGTACCAGTGCTCTCATCCAACACCTCTTTCTGTTTACAGGACCCCAATGGGCTATTCCAAGCACTCCCCTAAATCAGCATCCCAATGGTTTCACCCAGGCACCCCCATACTTAATACAGGTGAGTCAATCCACCCCATGTACCAGTGGTTTCATCCAACACCACCCCTCAAAAAGACTCCAGTGGGTTAATCCATACCTGAGTCAGCAACCAAATGGTTTCACCCAGACACTCCTATGCATGTTGCAGATGGTTTAACCCAGGCTGCAAGCCCCCTAAATGGGCTGATCCAAGATCCACCCACTCCTGTACCAAATAAGTGGTCTCATCCCCACCTTACCTGGTACAGATGTTGTAACTCTATAATAGCTACAAACTCCCCCTGACACTCAAATGGTTTAACCCAGCTCAAGTCTTACCCCCCCATCCACTCAAATGGTCCAATCCAGAGCCCCATTCATTCTATAGAGGTAGGACTGGCCCACTGAAAGGGAGGAGGTGTTCAGACAGTCTCTTTATGTGGGGGGGGAATATAGATTGGGGAGGTATGACAGCTCCACACCCCTCCCATCCAGCCAGCAGAAGGTGGGGAAACTGAGGCACGAAGCTTGAGAGAACCCAGGTGTCCGGGCCCCACCCCACATGGGGTGGGGGACGGTCTCGTCGGGTCTCCCAGCTCAGAGCAGCTCTTGCCGGGGAGGGGGGTAACCACGACTATAACCCCGACTATAACACAGGGGGTGGACAACGATAGGCCCCCCGCCCCCACTATGACCCCATAACCCCTCCGGAGTCGGGAGGGGTTACACGCGGGGGGACGGGGCCTGCGGGCGCTAACGGGGGAGCAGGGTTTCAGGGACGGATGGAGAAAGGGGCGTTATAAGGGGCTATAGGGGGCGACCGGGCGATATAGCTGGCAGTAGGAGAGACGGTGGGGGTGGTTAGGGGTCGCTATAGGGTCTGGTGGGGCGGTAGTGCTATAGGGGGAAACAGGGGGCTCTACAGGAGCAGTGGGGCAGGTAGAAGTACTATAGGGGGCGTTACAGGGGTCGTCGTAGGGTCGGCAGGAGCGCTATAGGGGGCGCCATAGGGTCGGCGGGGGCGGGGCGGGCGCCATAGGGGTGCTATAGGCGGGGCGGTACCGGGACGCGGTCCGGGTACTTCTTGCGGATTTTCTCGCCCTCGCAGCGCCGCTTCTCGAACGGGTGCTCCTCCTTGTACAGGAACTTCATGGCGGGGCCGGGCTCCGGGATCGGGGCCGCTCTCCGCCGCGCACGGATCCGGCGGCCGCGGCTCTGCTAACTTCCCGATTCACAGCCCCGCCCCTGCCAGCCGCGCCCGGGCCGCCCCACACAGCTACGCCAGCGGAGTATTTTGAACTGCGTCAACAGCGTAACAACCCCCTTTTGGCCTAGGCGGATGTCTAGAGCTGCGCTGTTGGCGCAAGGCCGCCGAGAGAATACGGGCCTGCGCTAGCGGCCCCCGTGGCGTAGCCTCCTGTTCCTGCGTTGCCTACGTAAACGAGACTGTCGCCACGGGCGGGCTGGGAGTGGTACGCTGTCTGCGGAAGTAGCCCCTGCCGTAACTAATGCCGCTACATTGCCAGAGTAAGAGAGTTACGCCATGGGCGACCTTGCAGGACCGGGTCCGAGGCGCTACGCTGCGCAACTAACCCACTCCTGCCTGACAGCCACCCACCCGACTTTTCTGAGCCACATTTGCGCACCGTCTTTTTCTGAATAGCAGCTCTTGTGCTAATAGTCCCCGCCACGTCCCTACACCATGTGTGTACCACCCTTGCGCTCCCCCCCTACCCCACCCTTTCCCCGGCAGCTTGCGCGCCCCAGTTTCCTATTATGGTCTTTGCGTAAACCCCCCGGGGAGGAAGGGCCCACCCCCGCCCATGACACCCTCCGGGTCTTCCCAGGCCGTCTCGGCGGCTGTTAGCCCCTGGGCCCTCGCCACGGCCACCCCCATCCCAAGCAGCTACGAAAAGGACCTATTCACTAAGCCGGCACTGCGCAAGCGGCGCCGGCTGCGTGGCAGGTTGCTACCAAAATAAAATAGTGCGCAGGGGTAATGGGGGGGGGGGCGGAATCTAGGCATGCAGCAGTTCGTCGAAGGGCGGGGGGCTGAGAGGAGACGCGAGGGCGGGGCTAGAGCCCCTCTAATAAGCCCCACGCAGGGCAGCGCTTGGGGCAGCGCGGAAGGATCAAAGTGGAAGGAAACTGCTAAAATGAAAGTCATGTGACTGACGTCATAGAGGCACGGTCACGTGCCCGTCGCAGAAGAAGACCCAGTTGCGGACAGAACTAAGCGTAAACAGAGAGGGGAGGGAGTCATGTGACAGAGGCGGGGGGGGATAGCCAATGGGAGAGAAAGGGCGGGGCGTCCAGGGAAGGAACGGAAGACTCCAATACAAAGGGAGGCGGAGGGGGGGACTGTTGGGAGAAACGAAACGAATACTAAGGGTAAATGGAAGAATTCGGTGGGGAAAGAAAGTGGGGACGGGAGAAACCAAGCGGGAAGAAATAGGTACAGGACCTGGTGGCTGTGGCAGGTGAAATGACTGGGTAGAGACTATAAAGAGATGGAAAAAAAACCAAGTGTTTAAAAGGGGGCAAAGAGGAATAAATGGAAGAAACCACTGGAAAAATAAAGGAGGGGCAGGACTGGTAAAAACACTGGATACAGGGATAGGACTGATAAGAAAGAAAAAAAAAGCGGGAAAGAGACTGGTTAACTGACAAGAAATGGAAGAAACCACTGGAAACAGGGCTAGGGGAAGCTACAGTAGGTAAAACCACTGGGTACTCTCCACGGTGGGATAGGAGGAACCAAGTGGGAAAGGAGCAGGGGAGGAGTTTTAGTGGGGAAAAATCTATGGAAGGCTGGGAAAAACCACTTGGGACAGGGTGGGGGGGTGTACTAAGCAAAACCAATAGATTAAGGGGAGTGGAAAGATTCCCTAGAACGATGGGATAAACTAAGTGGGAAGGGGGAGATACATGGTAGAAACCACTGGAAAGAGGAGGGGGAAGGGAATGGATGGAGGCAATCACTGAGGAGGGGTGGTTTGGGTGAAACCAATGAGAATATGAGGGATAGGAAAGACCACAGGGAGAAACTAAATGGAGGAAGTGAAAAGCAGGACCCCAGAGTTGTATCCATCCCAGCTGGGGAGGAGGGGAGGGGGGCATTGCTGAGAGCCCAGACACCTGGGTTGTCTCCCAGACCAGACCAGACCAGACTTCAATGACTGAACGGGGCTGCAGCCAGCTCTGCGGCAGACCACAGCTATATAGAATAGGCTCTCCAGGCCCCGTATGAGATGAGCCTGGGCAGTGCTGCACCCAGGGCTGCCCCCATCATCACCACCAACAGGGTGGGGGAAGACCAAGCAGCAGGAGAGCCCAGTGTCCTAGTACCCTTCCCCCCCCCCACTCCCATGCTGGAGAGAGAAGCCACTCAATGCCTTAAGTTTCCCAGTAGGCCCCTCTCCTCAGTGAAACCCTGGAAGGACCCCTGGGTGACCTCTGACCCCTCAGAAGCAGAAAATGAACCCAGGTGTCCCACTGGGGCCCACCAGCCCCCTCTCTACTCCACCCAAGTCCCATCCCACCTCTCCCTGTTTCCTCAGGCAAGGAGAGAGAACCCAGGCATCCCCAGCTGCCCTTGTGGGGCACCCACTCACAGTGATGCCACAACAGGGGGAAGCCCTGCCCCCAAAGTTACTGGGGGCAGGAAGCCCCATCCCTGAAGCATCAGGGAGAAGAGGACAGAAAGCCCCATCCCCAGAGCTCCAAGGGAGCCAGGAAGCCCAGTCCCCAGTGCTTCAGGGAGATAGGGGGCCAGAAACCCACACCCCCAAAGTCAGGGCTGGCCGGGGGGGGGGGGGGTATGCCAAGAAGCCCTGGCCCAAGTGCTCAGTGGGGGGAGGGCAGGAAGCCCCACCCCCTTCCGGGAAGAAGTCCACTGCACCTGGTTTCTGCCTCAGGACCAGGCTATAATTGGGGGGAAGGGCATGGGGTCCCACTCCCGCATCAGTCCAAAGTTGGGGGGGAAGACGTCAAAGCACCCCCCCCAAAAAGGCTGCTAATGGCCCCGATCTGCTGTTGGGGGTGGAAGGGCACAGCCAATAAGAGGCTGTCAGCCATCATCTGGGGAGGAAGTGTCCATTTGTCTGTCCGCCCCCCCGCTGGAAGGTGTGTCCACACAACACCACCACCCGCCCGCCCCCCCAAGTCAGTTATGGGGAAGCCCCTCCTTGTCTGTGTCAAGCAGTCAGGGTCAGGCCCTGCCCCCCCGTGTGTCCATGTCACAGCTGGTAGGGAGGGGAGGCTTGGGACCCCCCCCACCTCGGCAGCACAGGGTCCGGGCGGGTTGCGGGGGGAGGCAGCCGTCACCACAGGCGGTGCTGGTGCAGGTTGCGGCTCAGCACAGAGCGCACGTCAGCTGTGAACCTGGGGGGTGGGAGGGCAGCATGAGAAGAGGATACAGGCATCCGGGCACCTAGATCCTACTCTACCTATCCACCCAGGGAAGACCGAAGCATCCAGGCTCCCATCCCCACCTGTGCACCTACAGCCTCCTAGGAGCTGGAGAGGATCCAGGCATCCAGGTTCCCAGCCCCCAGCCCCACCCATCCACCCTCTAGATCCAAACAGAACCCAGGCATCAGGGGCCCCACCCCCTGGGAAGGGACCCAGGCATCCGGCTGCCTTACCTGAGTGCATCCAGCATGGGCAGCAGGTTGAGCAGGGCCGTGTCACTAGGGTCGCTGAACCACGACTTGATGGGGATGGCGTTATCTGGGGGCAGGGACAATGGTAAGAGCTGAGGGTCCAGACACCTGGGTTCTCCCCAGCTTGCAGAGGGGAGGGAGGGAACCTGGATTCCCCCAGCTCAGGAAGGGGGAGGGATCCCAGACACCTGGGGTGGGGGTGGTTTCAATCAGGTCTGGGCCCAGGTGCCTGGGTCCCTGGATGGGTGGACAGTATGTGAAGTCAGGGGTGGGGGGTGGCCACCTGAACACCTGGGTCCCTACCTGGGTGGCTGCGATAGGCGCCAGGAGAGTTGTCCAGGATAACAATGCTGGAGAGGTCACTGTGAACCACCGACAGGTCCTTGATGTAGCTGCCCAGCTCCAATGTGCAGTGCTGAGAGGCACAAGGGAGAGGAGTAAAACCAGGGCCCCCAAAACCTGCCCCCTCCCCTGGCTCTAACCTCTTCCTCTCTCCCGCCCAAGCAACATCCCCCATTTAGGCTGTTCCTTACTCCAGCCCTTGGCCAAAGGAAGCTCCCACACCTTCTGATGCTGGACCCGCCCCTTCCATCCCAGGCCCTGCCCACCTGGCGGTAGTACCGCCTCTTGAGGATGCACCGGTTGTTGTCCAGCTTGTCTGCTACAGCTGAGCCATATATCTCCATGCTGGCCGTGAACACCACCAGCTCGTACCATTGGCTCACCTGGGGGGGGAGGGGGCAGAACAAATAACACCTGGGGCAGGGGTAGGGCACTGCTACCCTCCCCCAAAACTGCCCCAGGGAGCAGCACTGGGGGTGTGTAGATAGTATAGGGAAGAGGGTTGGGACCTGGACGTCCGGGTTCTATTTAGAGTGTAGAAGAGGAATGGTGTTTTGGGGGGGGGAGCCCAGATTTTATTCTGGGTTCAAGAGGCGAGTGGAATCAAAGGTCTGGGTTGGCGCAGCAATGGAGCCAGGATGTAGGGTGGGGAGCCCGGATTCTTGGGCTCTTCCCTGGCTGGAGGATATGAGTGGGGTCTGGGGGCCTGTGTACCTGGGTTCTCTGGAAAAGGGAAACAGTCACAGGGGACACCATCCCCCTCCCCCAACACCAGCCTCAAGCCCTGCTCCCTGTGCATAAAGGGGCAGAACCTAACTCACCACTTCCAGGAAGAAGTCCACATGCGGCCTCTTGTGCACAAAGAACCGGACAGGATGTTTATCTATGACGACCTGGGGGGAGGGGGGGCATCTCAGCCCCCTCAACCTCTCCCACTGACCCCTGCAACCCCCTCCAGTCCATTTTATAGCTCTTTACAGCCACTTGGGAGGTGGGCAGAAATGGAGGCAGGACACCTGGGTTCTCTCTAGCCCCCACTCCCCTCCCATAGGTGGTGAGTCAGAGTGGAAAGCCTGGACACTTGGGTTCCCTGGAGGCGGGCAGGGCCACCTGGGAGCTCGGACATCTGGATTCTCACCACACTCTGGGAGGGGAGTGGAGCCCAGCCAACTGGCTTCTTTCCAAGCAAGCCCATCTCCCTCTGCCCTGTCCCCCCAGCAGATTTAACCCTGACGGCCTGGCTCACCTTGAGGATGAAGTCTGGGGGGGTGCCTGGGCGCACTGTGGGCCTCAGCACCCCATCATGCTGCGAGTGGATCAGTGTCTCGTCCAGATCCAACACCAAGATCTTCCTTTTGACCTGGTCTGGGGGAAGGGGAGGAATCTCAGGTTTGGCCCCTCCCTTCTTCTAAATAGCCTCCCCATCCCCCTGCTTCTACAGCCATGGGTGCCACCCACACCTCCCAGGACCTACCCCCTCTGTTCTGCCCCTTTAAGGGGGGGGTACCCCCTAAACCACATCCATGGGCCCAGCCACCCTCAACCTGCTCTGGGAGGAGTGGGGGGTTGAAGAAGCCTGGATGCCTAGGTTCCCTCCAGGTCTGGGAGTGGGGCTGCTGGGACAGAACTGGAAGCCCAGACACCTGGCTTGCCTCCAGCTCTTTGAGATGAACTGGATGGGGTGGCCAGTGGCTCAGACCAGGGGCTCCTGTGATCCCAGATGCCTCTCCCTAGTTTACAGAACTCACTGTAAAACCAAAAGCAAAGTCCCCCCCTTGCCCCAGGGACTCACTGAGCCGGTTGCGGGAGACAGGGGAGAGGGGGAGGACGTCGTAACGCACCGTCTGGTACTGGATCACCTGGGAGAGATGACAGAGCTATCACATCGATATGGGGGGGGGGAACGGGACGGACAGCACAAAACTTACTTTCCCCCACTCCAAGACCAAAAGGGGCAGCTCGGGGATACCCTGATCCCCTTGAGACCCCCATCCTCTTGCCTGCACCACAATATGCCTCCCAAAGGGCTTTCTGCACCCCTAAAACCCTCCTGCCCCAAATTCCACCCCCACACTTGCATTTACACCCCATGTACCCTCCCAGCCCTCTTATGACATGGTCTATGCCCCCTCCAAATGCATCCAAGGCTCTGTGAATCCCTCATACACACAACCCAAGCCCTCCTATAACATGATCTGTGCCCACCTTTGGTGTTACTGTATCTCTCCTGTCTACAATGCACCCCCACAATTTCCAGCAGCTGCATTTGACGGAGCATGTTGTACACAAAGAAGTATGGTACAAGCTGACTACAAATTTCAGTCAATGTGGGGGAGTGGACAAACATAATGGCTGGATGTCGGGGGGGGAAACCCCCACAGAAATATTTCTAGGAGGTCTTTGAGGCCCTGGAAAAGAAGTTTGCTCCCTTATTTCCCAGTGTACAAGACTCAGCCTCAGAAATACCAGTGAGTTTTCTACATGGGGGCAGAATTCATGCCAACTTGGCACCAAAATCCTGCTTTTATCATCATATCAGGTTGGGGAGTTTATATACTGGAAAATATGGTCTTGGGAGAAATGGCAGGGGGGTGTCTTTAGAGTAGGCTGATACCCCCTCCCTGGATCTGTAAAATGGTGCCCGCCCACAGGCAATAGTGGAGTGGAAATGCTGGGTACCCCACAATGCTGGGTACCCCCCACAACCTGGACACCAGGGTTCTCTCTCTCACTTCCTCTTGGGGGAGGTGCAGGGGGTGTCTTGGTATCTTCCACACACTTGGAAGGGACCCAAGCATCTGGGCACCTGGACATGCCCTTGTCTAGCCCACTGGACCCAAGGCTGACAGAGAACCCAGGTGTTTGGCATCTCCACCTTATGCTCAATCCCATTGGACACCTCCTCCCCAATCCCAAACTGCAAAGAAGAACCCAGGCATCCAGACCCCCCACAACAGCCCTGACTAGGTCTTGCCAGACCTGGTGAGCTATATCCGCCCCCGCCTCCCCATCCAACACTGCTATCTGCCCTTCCCCTGCGTGCCAGGGCTATTTTAACAACCCAGCTGCTGCCCCTGGTACCTGTCCATGGGCTTGGGGCCAAGACCCACACTCCCCCAGAGGGCCCAATCGTGGCAGCACCCCTGCTCCTTGAAGTAGGAGGGGATATTGAGCTGGTCTGGAAGGTTTCGGGGGGGGGGGGGGGGCGGGGGGGAAAGGCCCGTGGGTGACCCCAGCCCCAGACGACCCGCTGGGGGGGGGGGGTTACCCACTCACCAGGGGGG
>JAGPOW010002934.1:0-16840 GCA_030014935.1 Caiman crocodilus
CCCCTTCTTAAAGATGGGAACCACATTGGCCATCTTCCAGTCCTCCGGCACTTGTCCAGAGCTCCAAGAGAGCTCGTATAACCGAGCCAAAGGCTCAGCGATCACCCCCGCCTGGACAAGCAGGAATCACTCCTCGGAGCTTCCTCCAAGGGTGCTCCTAGCCCCCTCCTGCCCCCTTGCCAACTTGCTGTTTGCGCGCTCTGTTTGCGCACGGCTCCCTGCCGGGTCAGCTAAAAGCGGTCCGGGAGGTTCCCCTCCAGACCAACTGCAGCTGTCGGCACAGCCTCACTCACAGTTCTTGTGAGCTGCTCTCACATTTCAGTCTCCTGGAGCTCCTGCCCCTCCAGCTGCTGGCAGAGAACCTGGACAGGTTGGAAAAGTGAGCTGAACACAACAGGACGCAGTACAATGAAGACAAATGCAGAGTACTGCACCTAGGACAGAAAAATATCCAGCGCACCTACTGGCTAGGAAATGACCCTCTCAGCAGCACAGAAGTGGAAAGGGATCTTGAAGTCATAGTGGACTCCAAGATAAGCATGAGTCATCAGTGTGACAAAATCATCAGCAAAGCTAACTGCACTTTATCATGCATCAGCAGATGCATGACAAATAGAACCAAGGTGATACTTCCCCCCTATGCGGCATTGGTCAGACTGCAGTTGGAGTACTGCGTCCAGTTTTGGGAGCCATTCTTTAAGAAGGATGTGGGCAGCTTCAAGAGGGTCCAGAGGGGGGCCACTTGTATGGTTAAGGGTTTACAGGCTAAGCCCAATGAGGAGAAACTAAGGGACCTGGACCTCTTCAGCCTCCGCAAGAGAAGGCTGAGAGGTGATCTTGTGGCCAACTACAAATTTATTAGGGGGGGCACAGCAGGGAACCAGAGATGCTCTGTTCACCAGGACGCCTCTCAGGGTAACAAGGAACAATGGTCACAAACTGACAGAGAGCAGATTTAGGCTAGACATCAGGAAAAAAATTTTCTCGGTAAGGGTGGCCAAAATTTGGAATGGGCTTCCAGGGGAGGTGGTGCTCTCTCCTACCTTGGGAGTCTTTAAGAAAAGGCTGGATAGGCATGTGGCTGGGGTCATCTGACCCCAGCACTCTTTCCTGCCTAGGCAGGGGGTGGACTCAATGATCTGTTGAGGTCCCTTCCAACCCTAGCATCTATGAATCTATTAATTTATGAATCTTGCGTTTGAAAGCTTATCTAACTTAATTCCAACCATGCAGTTGGTCCAATAAAAGTCACCACATCCAAAAAATCCTTGCCTTTTGCATGCGTCCTGGATCATTACAGCTAGAACACCACTCTAAACAGAGTGCTCAACCTTTTTGTCTGGTGGGACGGATGGGCAGTGTCCAACCCATATGCAAGCAGTACACAGTCAGTGGTTTCAATCTGGGGCCCAAGGAGTTCAAGACAGGGCCCCATCCAGCTGTCCAGAGGGGGGTAGGGCATAGCCCAATCCTGATCCAGCATGAAAAGGGATTTTTGGCCAGTCCCAATCGAAGCCCATGGAGGGAGGAAAGGTAGGGGCATGACAAGAACCCAATCCATCAGCATTGGTGTGTGGGGGGGGGGTGCCTCATGGGAGGAAAGAGATTAGACAGGTGAGAAACCGCCAAATTTCCCAACTGTGGGAAGCCCAATGGGGCAGATATCATAGCTCTACAGGCTGTAATTGGCTCATGGACCAGAGGTTGAGCACCTGTGCTCTAACACTACCATTAAAATGCTACAACAATATTTATTATGCTTGTAAGCATTGAATCAGAACACTTACAGCTGGGCTAGCACAAAGATTCTAGCTATTCCATGCTGGCCGGCTCCCAGGGACGCTCACTAGCAAAGAATCCACCTCTCCCATCCCTGTCCCCCCTGCCCTGATACAGCCTTGGCGCCTGGCTAACTTCCCCCATATCTAGCAGGTACTCATCCACCCTGCCCACATACACACAGTCCCCAAGTCCTGGACCTCCAAACCCCGCTGATCATACACTTACCTGCATCCAGCTATTGGTGCTACTCCCAGGACCCTGCCAACTGAAGCATTTTGATTGTCTGTCTGGCTGCCTCTCTCAAGTCATAGATTCCTGAAACTGTCTTGCTTGACCCTGAGATGATAAAATATCCCACTACCTATTATATTACATTTCTTAATTCCTATATTTTTTTTTTGAAGTACAGTAATCAAATACTCAAATAAGTTAAGAGCTATAATGCTATGCGATTGCCAGGTCAAGATTAAGTGCAGTTTTAGTAAAAAAACAAAACAAAAACCTTGTTTCTCTAAATCAAATTTGCTTAGTATATAAGGGAAGAGGTGAAAGAAATGGGGTAGGTTTTTTCATCCCAGACCTACACACTACTCCTCAATTTAAAAGCCAAACTGACCTCTTGCCTCTTTATACATCATGAGAGGTGGTAAAAGAAGATATTCTTACATAATTGTTTTTCAGATTTTGTTCTGTTCAATCACTTCCCCAAAGTCCCCCTCCCTGTGTTTTTCCTTTTTGATCCAAATCCTCCAACCAAGAGAGAAAGAGAAAGGTCTCAAGGCCTAAAATTGTAATTTATCAGCGTGAAGCTAATGTGTGTTTGCACAACATCCAGTGCAATCAGTGGGCTAATGTGGCCTACAAACATTACCAAAATAAAACTAACCTATAAAAACTCCAATATCCCACGCTGTATCTATTAAAACTCATTTCCTTTGTTTTGTTTACTGTAGCTAAACAAATGAAGTCATAATACTAGATTTATTAGCTGCTTTAAAGGTAAGACCTGCCTTAGCTTTGCTGTATATTTGTAAAACTACAGTTTCACACCGCACTTCTGCAAATGATTATGTATACATTTAGCCTCATGCACTAATAGTCTTACTGAGTTTAACAGCTCATTTGTTTAAAACTATGCGCACACAGACTTGGCCTTCAAATACAAATGGAGCTTTTTCAGACTATATCTTTTCAAGATAAGGACTAACAAACAGGCCATAGTGACAAATGCAGTTGCGTTGACATGAACGGGAATTTTAATTTCATCAACATGCACCCTAAGTCTTTATTTGCATTTGTACAGAATCTGCTACAACAGAACCTGTCAGGATTGTCACCTCTCCTCATCAAAGGACATACAAATAATTAACACAGTAATCAAATATCATGGTTATCTAGTATACAAAATAAGTATGTAGCAGGGCACTGGGATGTGCCTGATCCTTTAGGAGAGCAACAGCCTGAGAGGATGCTTTTAGGGGGCAGGGGGGAGCTAATGAGGGACTCACCTGGCTGGAAGAGGGCTCAGGCTGGAGCTATATGAGCCCAGAGTCTGCACCAGTCTGTTAGTTTCTCCCCAGCTACTGCATAGTGCAGAACTCCTGGCGGCAGAATCCCTGAAGGGAACTGGATTTTGGCTGAACTCTACAGGTCTGGAAACAGAGGCAAGTTCCTTGGAGTGAAGAAGACTGGGTTTACAGGCAAGTGGTCTTTACGTTACACCTCTAAAGACTGAAGTGTCTGCCAGACGGTGGTGATGTTTCTTATTTATTTATGTTTAGCCTTGAACCTTGTGGGTGCAGACTCAAGGCTGTTTAAAGCGCCAGTATCCCAGGAGCCCTCACACTAAGGGTGGGACCCAGTGAGTGGTCCCAGAACTGAAAAAAGGCTGAGACCCAGATCATGATGTCCAAGAGTCACAGAGCCACCTGTGTCCAGGGCTGGGCAGAGGAGGGATCTGAGCGCTCAAGAGGGAAGAGTGTATAAGAAGGAAAATCAAAGGGAAAACATCTCTGAGGCTTAGGGCATGATGTAGGGGAGGAAAAGGAACGACACAGTTTGCCCTTAAGGCTACAAATGCCCTACAGGGACCTAGTCAGGCCAAGAGGAACCTACCAAGGTTGGATGTCTGGATAGAGGCCAATGGGGCCTCAGACCCAGTGGAAACTTATTGGAGTTGGGCTCACTCTAAAGCCTGCTAGCAGTCTCCTTGAATCAATCTGTAATATTAAAAGCAAGGCACGGCTGGTGAATAATGAAGAGAGAGTGACATTAGAGTTGGAGCCAGGCAGGAGCAGCAAGGCCACTAGGAGGGGTGTCATGGCAGCCACTGTGGCTATGAGCCTGTCATAGAGTACTTTTATTTCTTCCATTGAAAGGAAACTATAAAGTAGTAATAGAATTATGATCGCATAATCTGTGATTCCATGACTTGTTTTTTTAAAATTGGTTTAATGGACCACCTATAGCACAGTGCAGCCCAAACATTTTTACATGGCAGGCCAGACTGTCAGTGGCCAGTACATTCGTGGGCTGGATCCAGGTGTTCCTGCTCTGGCACATGGGTGGGCACCATCTGGCCAGGTGGGGGACAAACTGGCTCCAACACAGCCCTGATGGGGAAAGGAGCTTGAACCATCCTTGTGAAGAGGGAAAGAAGGCTAGCCAGGTGACCCTGTAGGGAGGGAAAGAGTACATGACCTGGCCCAACCCAGCCCTGCAGAAAAGGAAGGGGACATTGGTCCAACCCTGACTGAGAAGTGGGGGAACGTGACCCAGGCCCACGGGGGAAAAGAGGCACAGCTTGGCTCAGACCAGCCATGCAGGTATTGGGGCTTGGGGATTTGGCAGGGGAAAGTGGGGGGGAGGCTGTATTCATGGCCACTACTCGCTTGCTGCCAATTCCCCAAACAAATGTCGGAGCCCCAAAGGCCACATGTGATGGCTCCATGGGGCTGCATTTGGCCCAGGGCTGGAAATTGAGCAACGCTGATCTAGTAGATGTATAATATGTCAATTTCTATTTGTTTACATAGATAATTAATAAAACATACATATCAATGAAATGTTAGTTAAAATCTCAAAAGATTAAAAAATACCTGTCACCATTTTCATTTTTACACTCTCAGCCTTGTATGGGTAGCCATTTTAATAATATAACATTAGATATCGTTTTCAAAAGATACTTCCTATTTGAAAATATGGATAAGTGGAGCAGCTGTAAATGCTTCACAACAAGTTGTAGCACTGAAAGAAGAAGAAAAAAAAGTTAATTTCTCAATTAGTGAATTATTTAACATTTTGGACTCTAATAATATCCATGGTTAGTTCTGTAGACAATACATTTAGAAATGCTTTCCAAGAGTTACAGAAGTTCTATGTTCAATACTAATCACCATTTGCAAAGATATTAACAGAGCCAACAAATAGTCTTCAAAGCAACGTTAAAAACAGCACAAGAAAAGCTGGGAAGTAGGGTTTGATGCTTTTCCACCACAAATCATAGTAACCTATCTTCAAAAAGGCCAAAAAGTTCCCAAATAGTTATGACTTTTATTCCCTACCAGCCTTTACTAGACCTGAACTATCAGCTTAAAAGTCAAAACTTTTCATTCTATTTTTAATCTGTCTTTATTTTTTTAATGTATTTTTAATCTTTCTTATTTCCCCAAGAAAAGCCATTTTAAGGATCCAATCCAATTGACACTGAAATGAATGGGAGTCTTTTCATTGACTTTACAGAGTACTGAATCAAGCCCAAAGCATTCACAGTGGATGATTTTGTCTTTGGAACCCCACCCACCCACTCTACATTAGAAATCACCTATCAATTACGACACCACATATGAATGTAAAAGCAGAGACTCACCAAAACAAAAGCAAAAAACCCAACCTTCATTAATCATTGTTAAAACAGAAGCATGTTTCTAAATATAAATCAGGGGCTTTTTTCAGAATTGAGGAAATCAGGACTGTTAGTCTTAATTTTGCACAGAACAGCAATTTTAAAAATATCCATACAAAATCCTAAGATTAATGCAAAAAGATGATACTATCTCACCAGAGGAAAGAGTTGAGACAGGTGAGAAATAGAATCTAGTATTAATGGAAGGGTAATTATTGGTTTGGCTAGACACTTTTGCTTCTATTTGCTCTAATACAATTTCCCGACCTTAAAATACATCACCTTCTCTTTGGGTGTGCATCATACAGTATTTCATTATAATATTTTACCCATTTAAAGGTAAAAATCCCAGTGATACAACATTCAAATGGGAAGATTTAAAATTACAGCAAAAACTATAATAAATATCCCCCCCCACAATTCTGCCTAGATAAGTCTTTTGGTTTATATTTAACAAAAGAAGATTGATAAATATAATTCTTCATACATGTTCAAGTTAACAGGAACAGAATGATTCATATACACTACAGTACTAAAATAACTGCATTACTGGACTCATTTTTGGCATCTAAACCTATTACTTATGTTCACTTTGAAATTTTAAAAGCCTTGGTGGGATGATATAGTTGGAAACAGTCCTGCTTCAAGCAGGGCATTAGACTAGGTGACCTCCTGAGGTCTCTTCCAACCCTAATTTTCAATAATTCTGTTTAACTTTGAGAGCTTTTTAAGTATGGAAAGTTTAATTCAAGAAGTGAGAGCTTCTATTCAAGATTTTTCCCTTCCCCCGAAATGCAGGAGCATATGAAATCAGATTTTACTGTAAGTGTTTTTAAAGCATAATTATAACTGTTATTGCTAAATGAATAGATCAGCCTAGCCCCAACTTCCTATCGGGGAGCAGATATGTAGTAAATTAACCGGAATCAAAGTAGTTGCATAACTTCATCAAGCACTTTCTCATTTCTTTTCCTATGTGCATGCATGACTATGCAAAGGGTGTGGGAAATAATGTTTCAGGCCTCACCTAGCCAGATATTGTGCCTATTTAATTAAAATTGGTTTTAAAAAGTTATCAATACAAGCTGCACCAAGAAAACCACTTGTGAATTGGTGTGCACTAGCTTAAATTGATCAGATTGAGTAAATCAGAGTTAAACTGGTTCAACTTTTTGTGTAAGCAAAGCCAGAGGCACAACCAGGAACTTCAGTGCACTGGGGAAGATAGTGCAGCATGCTGGAGACGGAAGTGAGTAGTTATCAAGTGCTGGAGAGTCCCTGAAAACTGGCAGGTACAGTAATAAACAAACTGCAACTTGAGGCCTTTAGGCCTAAGGTGAATAAAACAAGGATACAATTTTAGTCCTACTTAATGTCTTCACTGGAGCATTTCTGAAATCAGTTCCCATTAACAAGCATGAAAAATATATTCAATTGCTATTTAAGATGCTATAGAGAAAGCTATCATCATGGCTTCCTGTATCTAGCTAGTACAGTGGTTTCTCAGCCTTTTTTGGCTCTGGGCACCCTTCTGTAATTTGCCTGAATTTTGTAGCACCTGCATGTCAAAAACTAATTTCACTCATTTTTTTACTATAAAAATCGTAGACTCACTCCCACCCCTACCTTTTGCAACGAGCTTAGACCTCAGCGGGTAAGAATGGCTTCTGATGCTATTGATTCCTACCTGAAATCTCGAGGTTTATCTTGTGAATCACATGCAGGTGTTTACATGCCTAACAGAGCTAATATCACAAAGGAGCCCAGTTGAGACTTACTTATTTAATGTACCTAGACAATCTTATAAGGTCTCTTTATTTAGGATGTTGCTGGGGAAAAAAAGTTTATTTTTGCCAGATGCTTATAAAAGCTGATGCATCTCTGTTTCAGTGAGTCTACATGGTACATACAACAACCAAAACAATTCCTAAGGTTACTGCAGAAACCTAAATATTGAACAAACCTTATATCATACACCTGGGCTGCATCCAGCAGGGCAGGAAACATGGGCTAGTAAAAATAAGAAAAGTACCAGCAATGGTTGCATGTACCCATGAGCTTCCAGTGAAATGGGTCAACTGGATTCAACTCATTGGGCTAAAAGGAATCTCATTTTAAATGGTCACTCCACCAAACTCTGTACCCCATAGCAAATGCTCTGAGAATCTAATGATCAAATCTACCCAGTGCTTTACGCTCTCACTCACTCTGTATGAGAGCACATGCAGCCATATACATGCATGTACAGGGGTATACACATAGTGCACCTGTAGCATGTAAGGTACAGCGTGCATGCATTTGTGTGTGTGCATGCAGGTGTGGCAAACATGCAGAAGTTTATGTGCACTGCCACATGCACTCTTTCCATATATGTATACCTATATGCGTGCGCGCACGCACACACACACGTATAAGTGTTTATGTAGATATACACACATCTGCCCCCCCCCCTTACAAATACTCTTTGGCAATCTCTCACAGTTGAGGATGATCCTCTTTCATGAGGCCAATCCAGGATCAACGGACTCTACTGCAGCTGGGGCGTGCATTCCTGTGTGGGTGGGTAGCTCTGGATTCTTGATCCCGCCCACAACAGGCTGTTTCTGCTATTCCTGCTTCTCCCTCTCCAGCTGTTGTGCAGCAGACTCTACCTCCGTTTAGGGCGATCCTGGGCCTGGGCCATCACTGTCCAAGAGTTGATGTTGGTGCTGCATTTTTTCAAAGAGGGACCTGAGGACATCCTCGAAACGCTTTCTCTACCCTCCTCCTGAACGTGTGCCTGCAGTATAGACACCCCCCACTCCCATCATTCCTGTAGGACTTCCCTCCCTCCGCTGAGACGATGGAGTCCCAACTGGCCTGGGGCGGGGCCTCGAGATAGGCACATGCCAGCGGCAATGGCGCCTCGGCTCCCGCCTCCGGAGCCTGCGCTGCATTGCGCTGCGCACGCCCCTATTCCCCCCCTTCGAACGGTTCTCTCCGCCCCCACGCCCGCTGTTCTGTCGCGCGAGCTCCCCCATTGGTCGCAGCGCCCGAACTAAGGACGCCGGAAGTGCGTAGGGTTGGGGCGGTCGTAGCGTAAGCGCGTTGGCTGCCGTCCATTCCGGAGCGCGCTGAGCGGCTCCGGGTGAGGAGCGGAGTGGGGAGTGCGCGGTGCTGCTGCGTAGCGTGGGCCGGACCAGGCGGCAGCCACGTGCGGGCAGCTGGCCTGGGGCTACGGCCCCCTCCCAGCCCCGCTGAGGGCGGCAGCCGTGTCTCGTTTCAGGGTGGCGGCGGTGGGGGGACATGAGCCGGGGTCGGGACGCTCGCGGGTGAAGGCGGAGGCCAGAACTGGGCGAGGAGCTGCGAGCAGGTGAGATGCGGGCGCTTGGAACTGGGTGGGCTGAGGGGCAGGTGCGCGGGGCCGGCTCCGTCGCCTCAAGTGAGTGCGGGCGGGCGCTGACGAGAGACCGGGGCAACCTCGAAGTGGCTCCCTCCCCACCCCTAAGCCGGGCTCAGGGCATGTGGCGGTTAAACCTTGAATCCCTGTTTGCAATTGCGACTCCCGCCCTTGCTTGCCGGGGTGGGGCAACGGTCAAGGGAAACTTCCAAAGTAAATCTCAGTTCGGGATGTGATGAGCTTTGTAGTTCCTGCCCTCCCTCCTTCCCATTCACTTCAGGGGAAAGCAGTTGGAGAATTGAGGACAGCTAGCAGGAGTTTGTCCAGCTTGTTTGAGCCATGCTGTTAGTGCAGAGAATTATTTCTCACTTCCATGTGGTTGACATGTATTAAAACTGGTCAGTAGGACTTTGAATAGGAATTCTTGACTATAAACTCTTTCTTTGTCTGCAAGAGACTCTATAAAAAACCTCCAAGTAGGGGTCCTATTTTGTACATTTTGCTTCTGAAATAGATGCTGGCATTTTATTTTTAAGCCAGTAGATTTGGGGTACTTTCTAATCAAGATTTGTCACTTCAGTTTAGAATGTTAGTAATAGTCCTGTTTTTTGATGAGTTCAATTAGATTTGAGATGTAAGTTTTGACTTCATAGTTTTAAGAATGCACACTTTTGAAACCTCTTCATTTCCTTTCGATTATTAAAATGCAGGGTCTCTGGATAAGTGTTGGAAGGGTTAGGAGTAGTTCTAGGACCAGGTTTGCAAGAGAGGTATACCCATGCTGGATAGAAAATGAAAGAGTACGGGGGATTAAAAGTCTGGCCTACAGACTCTACAAATATCTCACGTAGGATTCTTTCATTTCAGCCTTGTCTCGTAGAAAGACTGGGATAAGACATATCCTGTGTTTTAGAATATAGCAGGACTTAAGTAGTTTTCCCTCTTGGCTACTGCTGAGTACAAAATTGTTATATCATACTGCCAATTTCTCAGTGTCACTAAGTAAAAAAAAAAACAAAAAAACCCCCAAACCCTCTCTGATGTTGCAAAGATATAAATGCCTGAACAGTTCAATTGGTGTCACTTTCCTTCATTTTGTTTTGCCCACTTTGAGGAGCAAAAGCTCTGCTGTCTCTGGGATCCCCACTTGTTGGTTTATTCTGTCTATTCTGCACTAAAGGAGTGGTCACTGAATGTTTTCAACTAAAATTTATTGTACTCTTAAAAGTGCAATAAAATATGGACATACATGGCTGAGGATACTGTTATTATAGGTAAGTGGTTGTGATTTACTTGGATGTCACAAAATAGTATCTCGGGAAAGATGGTGGAGCTACAACACAAGCTTGTGCATTCTGTCCTGTCCAAGTGTTTTCCCTTTGTAAAAGTAGATGGTAAAAGGATTATGACTTGAGTTGAGAGAGAATTCATTCTGTTCCTCTGTTAAGTCATCCAGAAATCAGTATTAATGAAGCCAAAAGATAAATATTGCCTGAAACAATCAAACTAGGTAATACATATTTTTGAATATTAATCAGACATACCAGTTTCAATGGCCAGGGATTAAGGCTGCTGACACATGTTCATGTACATGTTAATCGCACCATAAATAGGAACAGTGCCACACATTCAGACATCTGTGGTGCTATAAAGTAGCAAACCAGCCACAAAGGTAATACATAAAATGTGGACCTTTTTTGTGACTGATTTGCATAATGCCATGAATTGAGCATGCGATGTGTCCCTACATGAGCTATGAGGCAAGGCAGACAACCAGTCCAGTTGCAGGCAGCCCCTCAACTCCCCACACTGGTAGTCTTGTAAAAGCAATTGATTTGTAAGGTTCCTGTTAAAGTAATGATGTATTTGGGATTGGTCCTTGATCCAAGCAATTGCCCATCCTGCTATGTGTTTGTGGCCTGGTAGGATGGGGGGTGGGGGTTCAGATTGGGGTGAGATACCATGACATTATTTATATGTCTGCCAGTGTTCCAAAAGCCACAGCTTCAGTATCATGGTTTTGCTGAGCTTCTAAAGTAGGGGTCAGCAATGTTTTTGCAGGGTGCCAAAAACGCTTACAACCTTGGCTTCTGAAATGTTAATGTGATGGTAGGGAGTTGCAAGGGCCTGGACCCTTGTTATGGCAGCATAGCCCCACCCCTTTCTCCAAGGTGTGCGTGCCAAACAGAATGCCCTTGTGTGCCACACTTTGGTATGCATGCTAGCTAGGTGTTGCCTATCCCTGTTCTGAAGGGAGATGTTACTAAAAGTTTAACAGCCAAATAAACAATGATGGATCACTAAGTAGTATATACTAGTGAATCGTGTTGCCTGCCTTTTTAAAATTGTGTACTTCTGGGGAGGGCAGCAGCAGAAAATTACTTATCACATCATATACAAAAACCCCTATGGTTTTAACTGTTTGTAATAATTAGAGGTACACCAATACATTAGTCCAATATCGGATCAGTACTAACAAGAAAATTTTCTGCACCAGATATTGATCCAACGAGGCTGATAATTTGGTGGATAAATGCTCATGCTGCGCACAGCACTCGAACAGCCAAAAGAACAGAGCCAGCAGCGTGGAGAGCTGCCTTCAGCTGGTCAGTCCGTTGTGGTAGAAGGAGAGGGGGCAGATCAATGCTCCCTGTGTGGGGTGGCAGCTCCCACTTGCAACCCAGGGGACGGGCTGCGCAGGGCTCTTCTTGGTGGGGCTAGTCTCAAAGTCGATGCCAGTGGCACTGGGAGGATGCTGCATCCACCCAAAATTTTGCCACAGCTCTGCTCCCATCTGCTGCTCTGGCTCAATGCCCTGCCTCAACCCATGCACCAGGAAGAGCTGGAGCAGCAGCAGGCAGCAGCCACATTGGGAACAGAGATGCGGCTTAATTTGGGGTGGATGCAGCATCTTCCTGGTGCCCACTCTGAGCTCAGCCCCTGCCAAGAAGAGCTCTGTGCAGCCTTAGCTGCAGCCTGCCCTGCCTGCCCAGGTCTGGGGTATATACCTTCCCCCAGTGCCCTCCCAGGGTGCAAGCAGCAGTGGGAGCCTCTGTCCTGCCTGGGTAGCATCTAGTCCTGCCCCTCCCTCACCACAGGGGGGCATTGATCTGCCTTCTCCATGCCCTTCCCTCCCCTTCCACCACACCGGTCTTACTGGCTGGAGCTAGCTGTATCAGAAATTATCGGCTATCGATGTTGGCCCCCAAAATCGTTATTGGTAGACCCCTAGTAATAATTCTCATAATAGAGAGGTAATGTGCCGCAAGGCAAAAAGATAGCATATAGTCCAGGAGAGCTGCACTTGAGTTAATGTTAGGTATAGGTCATTCTTGAGCCTGATATACGCTATAACATACGTATGTTTTAATTACAGATATTTAATACTTAGATACCTCTTTGCATTGAAATATGAGAATAAATGCTTTTATTACTACAATTTGGCCAGTCTCCATGGATAAGGTAAATGAGTTTGATTGAGTTGGACTGGTATTTCCATGGACCACCAAGGAAAACTACTGGAGAAAGTGGAGTTGCCAATTTAGAAAGTATCTTTCTTTCCTGTGAGTCCAAATTATATGAGTTGGTATCCCCAGTTCGTGGTAATTGAGGGCATTGCTGCTGAAAATGTCATCCTCCAAATGTAGGCTGCACCTAAGCTTAATTTACGTAGGAGTAACAAGCTACCAAAACAGGGGTGCACTAATAAAGATTTTTTGGCCGATTATTAACCAGCCATGTCTGCCAGTATTGATCCAATTGCCGATATGCAGCCTGGCAGCTTGGAGAACAGTATCTGGCCAGTAAGTCTGGGGGGCAGGAGAGGAAAGGCATGGGGGGGCATAAATTGAGGACCCCTCAGTGAGGGAGGCAGTGTAGTAGGGGCAGGCATTGCCCAGCCAGGGCACAGGGCAGAGCTGCAAGGGGGCTGGGTTCCTGGCCACTGCGCGCATCCCCAGGAGAGGTGTGTGGGGCATGTGCCTTGGATTTGTGCTCAGGGTGAGGGCAAGTTGCCCTCTGGATTAAGGACTGTGCTGGTCTCTTCCCAACAGGGGCAGTCTGGGCTGGGGCTGTGTTCAGGGCAGACAGGGGCAGTGGCATTGGGGGAGGGGTAAAGGGGAACTGCAGCCACCCTAAAATTTGTCATAGCCCCTACTCTCAGCCCACTGCCCTGACCCCACTTGCCCTGAGTGCAGCCCCAGCCCAGCCTCACATCTGGGAAGAGACCAGCACAGCCCCTGGCTATGAGCCCACAGTGGGCAGCCCACCCTTGCCTCATACACAAATCCAGGGGGCACGTGCCCTCCATGTCTTCCCCTGGGGTGCATACAGTGTCTGGAGCTGCCTACCCCTTTCCCTTGGACAAGCTGCCCACAGTTCCATCCTGCACCCCACCCTGATTGGGCAGTGCTTGCCTCTGACCCAGCCCCCACTCTCTCCCTTACCATGGGGCCTCAATCTGCCCCCTCCCCTACGCCTCTTCCACCACAGACTTACTGACTAGACCACTGGTGACCAACCAGTGGATCTCAATCTACCAGTAGATATCAGAGCCATTTGGCATGGATCCAAAGCTGGTGTAGGGGGCTGAGCACGCCCATGCATGCACACCCATGCCTCATCCCAGCAGGTCAGTCTGTGGGGGAGGGAAGGTGGGATGGGGTGGCAGCCAGATTGAGGCCACTGCGGTGAGACAGAGTGCGGTAGAGGTGGGAGCAGGGGTAAGTTGAATGGGGCCCTGCCACTGTGTGTACCCTGGTGAAGGCCCCAGAGAGGCTCATGCCCCCCTCTCTGTGCATGGCAGTGGCAGCTATTGTTGCAGGATGGGCTTTGCACCTGAGCCCTGCTGCAGCCCTCCTGAGAGCAGCCCAACGCTGCGTGCTTCTAGTCACTGGGTAGGCAAGGGACGCACACAACGGCAAGATGCGCATCAGGCTGCTCTTGGGCAGCCCAGCAGCAGGATGCAGGTGTCGGGCTGCTCCTGGGCAGGTTGAAGCGAGGCTTGAGACGCAAAGCCCAGTCCACAATGGTAGCTGCCTCTGCACAGATGGAGGGGCATGTTGCCTTCCTCCCCAAACAGGGTAGTCTAGGTGGCTGCAGTAATGGGGAGGGAGGGAGGAAGTGGGGCTGGAGCAGGGGCAGGCCCTGCATGGCAGGGCAGGGCAGAGCCTCAAGTGGCTCATCCAGAGGGGAGGGCATGGGAGACATGCGCCCTCGGATCTGCACGCTGGTGGGGTAGGGGGCCACCGCAGGCTGGGGCTGGGCTGTACCCAGTGGTGCTGGGAGCAGGGCTATACAGGGGGCTCTGGGCACCTGAAAATTTACCATAGCCTGCCCCCCTCCCAGTGCTGCCACTGCTCAGCCTGACCTGGTGCCATGAAAAGCGCTGTGCTCCCTTTCCCTTCTCTCGTCCCTTCCCACCCAGGATCTGTGCTGGGGGTGGGGGAATGGGGCAGGCTGGGGCTGGAAAGCAGAACCATGGCTTTATGGCAGTTGCTGTGTTGCACGGTGCTGGGAGGGGGTGCTGTGGTGAATTTTCAGGTGCCTGCAGCCCGCTGTGTAGTCGCCCCTGTGGACTGGGACTGGGGTGTGCCAGGCAGTGCAACTGGCCCGGCCGCCATGCATATCTAGGGGCAGAAACCCCCTGTGCCCTCTTGGGCTGCGTGCACCCCTTTCCTGTGGCTCCATCCCATGCCCCTGCTCCAGCCCCACTCCTTCCCTCTCTGCCATTGGGGGAGGGGGAGCAAATCAAGGCCTCAGTGGTGAGGGAGAAAGTAAGGCTAGGGCTGGAGCCTCAACTTGCTCCCCACCTCTTCCCCCACAGACTTACCAGCTGGAGGGGCATGCTCCCAAATAATTTTTTCTTCCTCTGCCTCAGTCTGCCCCCCACTTCCCTCCCTACAGACTTGCCTGCTGGGGGGGGGGGGATTGTGGTGATGGCAGCACACAGTAGATCTTGGGGACAACCTAATCAGCGACCTAATGATTGAAGGGAAGCTAGGTGACAGTGACCACGAGCTGATCACCTTCACCATCCACTGTAAAGCTAGCAAATCAGTCAGTAATACAGAAGTCCTTGACTTCAAGAAAGCTCACTTCGACAAACTCAGGAGGCTTGTCATTGAGGCCCTAATGGGCCACAACCCAAAGGGGAGGGGAGTTCAGGACAAGTGGTTTCTCCTCAAGGGAGCGATTGAGGATGTGCAAGCAAGGTCTATCCCGTCTTGGAGGAAAGGCAGCAAAAGGGCACAACAGCCCCCTTGCCTCTCCAGGGAACTAGTGGACTTCCTGCATCTTAAAAAGAAGACCTGCAAAGGATGGAGGACTGGAACTACCACCAAGGAGGAATACTCTGCTCTGGTCTGGACCTGCAGAGAGTAAACCACGAAAGCCAAGTCTGTGATGGAACTCCAGCTAGCTACAAATATCAAGGATAATAAAACATCCTTTTTTAGATAGTGTAGGGGAGACCGGAAGAAAAACCAGGGCAACGTTGGACCCCTGCTAAACCAGATGGGGCAACTGGCGACCAAGGCCCAGGAAGAAGCAAACTTCCTAAATGGGTACTTTGTGTCAGATTTTCACCAGTCCCACGGAACAACCCTGCCCACTGCAGGACAGGGAGGCCTAGGTGAGGGAGATTCCTTACCATCCATCAAAGCTGACCTTGTGAAGGAACCCCTTGACAGGCTGGATACTTTCAAGTCAGCCAACCCTGACTGTTTATACCCAAGGGTACTCGAAGACCTGGTGGACATCATAGCTCAGCTCCTGGCACGGATCTTTGAGAACTCCTGGTGCTCTAGTGAAGTGCCTGTGATTGGAAGAAGGCCAGTGTCGTGCCTATCTACAAAAAAGGGAGGGAAGTGGATCTGGCAAACTACAGACCCATCAGCCTGACCTCTATCGTGGGGAAGGTCTTGGAAAAGATTATCAGAGAGGCCATCCTATACAGGCTAACTGACAGCAATATCCCGAGGGATACCCAGCACGGGTTTGTTTCTTGCCTGACCAAACTCATTTCCTTTTCTGACCAAGTAATCTATCACCTAGACAAGGAGAAGAGATTGATGTCATATATCTTGACTTAAAAAAAAGCCTTCAGTCTGGTATCCCATAATCACCTCTTGGCAAAACTGGCTAACTGCTGCCTTGACCTCACCACAATCTGCTGGCTGAGGGATTGGCTCCACGGTAGGACCCAGAGGAGTGGTGGTTGATGGAAGACAATTGTGGTGCCCTGTGACCAGTGGGGTCCTTCAGGGCTCTGTTCTAAGGCCTATACTGTTTAACATCTTCATCAATGATGTAGACATTGGTGGCATAAGCAGACTGGCCAAGTTTGCCAACGATGCCAAACTTGGGTAAAGCATCCACACCTGAGGACGGGAGGGCAATCCAGGCAAATCTTGACAGGATCATGAAATGAGCGGATAAGAACCTGATTGTGTTCAACACCAAAAAATGCAGGGTTCTCCACGTTGGGAGGAAAAATCTGCAGCATCCTTATAGGCTTGACAGTGCTACACTGGTTAGCACTATGAAAGGAACTTGGGGGGTCATGATTGACCATAAGATGAATATGAGCCTTCAATGTGGTGCTGCAACTAGCAAAGTGAGCATAGTTTCATAGTATCTAGGGTCAGAACGGGCCTACAGCAGGCCATCTATTCTATTCTGACCCCCCGCCAATGGCAGGAACGAGTGCTGGGGTCACAGGACCTCAGCCAAGTACCTATCCAATCTACTCTTGAAGATGCCCAAGGTAGGAGCAA
>JAGPOW010002934.1:28806-47919 GCA_030014935.1 Caiman crocodilus
TCCCTCAGGAATCCACTGGTTGGTCAGGCCTGACTGATCACGCACGGCTCACTCGCACGCGGTATGATACCTGCACACAAAGTGCAACCTCCGCTACTGTTTGACTCGGTGACCCTTAGTTGTGTCACTTAATACGACACTAATACAACGAACCTTGGTTATATCACTTAATATTATACTGATAATCTGGCAGGTTAGTCATGAATGTCAGAATGTTAGAATGTCTTCTAACCTGACAGTTTAAACTAGCATCAACAACTTGCAGAATGTAACCTCTATCTAGTAGTGCCTATCAGTATCTCCAGCACTATTGTGGAAGGTACTGCTTCCCCTGGCAACCTCACTCATCTGTCTTCTCTTGTCAGTCTCACTAATGTCATAAATCTTTCATTTCATGTTCTAGTCGGTTATTTGCAAACAAATGCTGTTCCAGCCTAGCCCAGCATCTCCTGTCTTTAAAGGCATTCACTAACACTCTACTTATCCATGCACTTATTATGTGAATTGTCTGCTTTGCATTGCCATGCCAACTGTCAGACCAGGTGCTCTATCTAAAAGGTTGGAAACTTCTAACTTAATGTTTGCTTCTAGAAAGACTCTGATTAGATTTCAAATGCTGACAGCCAGTAATTGCCCGAATCAGAGTGAAGAAGTTTAGGAGTCTGATTCCTTGCACTGGCATACGTCAGGAGCAGGTTCAGCAAAGTGAATGCAGCTAATGCAGGATTGAACCCATGCTTTCCAATTTTTTTTTATTTTACTACAATTTTAATGCAGGATCAGGCCCATCCTTTCCATTTTTTTATTTTACTACAGTGTTGCACTCTCAGATGCCCACATTGTATTTAGAATTCCTGATATAAGGATTTCTGTTTTGATAACTAGATGTATTCTCAGATGCCATTTATATTGAGTTATTTCTATCCATGAATAAAATGTATGGGGGGAAGTATACAAAACATTTTCCTTCACATTTCTAACCCTTACCTTGCTTGCTGCTATACAAAGGATGTTTATGTAGTTGCTTACCTGCTCAAAAATCTGGCTGGCCTGTTTCTCTCTCCCACATCCCCCACTTCCTCCCTTCTCATGGTTTTTCTTATTGAAATCATTCCCTTCACTGCTCTCTGTCATTCTTTCACATCATCTTATAAAGGGAACTCAAGTTTATGAAAGCTTGTACTCTATACAGACCTTAATTAGTCTGTAAGATGCATATCTACCTTGCCTTCTATTTCCCTAGCCCAGCAAGGGCTCAGCATTAGGCCCAACTCTCATAGCCAGAGTTTTATTTTTCAACAAACTCAAACAAATGCCAAAACAGAACAAGTTCTATGCTCACTGTGGGCTGCAGCTCCCAGGGGACTATTTTCAGCCTCTCTTGTCTATCTCCAGGCTGAGAGGAAGATTGAACACAATTCTTTTCTTCAGTCCCTCTGCTTCAAAACCTGTCTCAGGAGCCCAGTCTTTCTTTCAGCTAAGCTCCAGGTCCTTCATAGAATCCCTTGACTCCTTTCCAGTTTGGTCTACTAATTGAACAGGGCTTGCTGTTCCCTGGATCTAATAGGTACAGGCCACCTTGTTATACTGTTTTATAATGTCCTGTAGGACATCAAAATAGAATTTTGAAAAAGAAATTGAATTGTTTTGTCTCAGTATGATTTCTATGAATAAGGTTGTGTAGCTCAGAAAAGGGTGAACATCATAGGCCTGGTACAGCCTTTTACTGGTATAAGTGATAGGAAACCAGGCTATACCCAGTTTATAGACCAAAATACCAGTCTATAAACAGAACAGAAGTTTGGCACACAAAAACAGTCTATACCTCTGGCAGAACAGAAGTTCAGTGCACAGACTGATTTAGCAATGGAAGAACCTGGTCCAAGATTTACTGCTCCCCCCCCACCCGCTAAAGGGCAAAAGTGTATTCTGTTCACTACAGATCTAAACTATGCCATTTACAGAAAATCATGCAACTTAGATTGATTCCACCTTGGGCTTTTTGAATGTCTGTACCTAGCCCAGAAGCTTTACTTTGAAGTATGAAATTACCCGTGATGTGGCCACTTTAGAGTTACTTACAAGAGCTATTTGGTTTTACTAGAAATGAGTGGCAAACCTATCTCCATACAATTTGTTCCTGCAAATGATCCTCCTAGTGCTACTCTACTGCTTGAAAAGACTCTGGAGCCATTATGTTTTCAGACATTTAGAATAAAGCAGAGTTTAACCAAAAGCTTCTGCCATACTCCTAAAGGATATAATAGTTATAATACCATAATTACTCAAGTCTAGGATGAGTTTTTCTCACCAGTTAGTATGGGGAAAAAGCCCCTCATCTCAGCTTTTCATACAAACTTTTGGGGAGGGGTGTCAGGTGGCTGATGGAGTTCTGACATTGGCCCTGGGCCCAGGTTGGAGCCAGAACAGCCACGTAGTGGCCTGCTGCCCCCTGCTCCACTTGCTCTCTGCAGTTTTGTCCTACATCAGGCAAAGCTCAGCTCCAGCATGGGCTGGATTCTCTCCTGGGCATGGAGTACAGAGATACTCTGTCCTTTGTGCCCAGCCAATCAGCCAGGCTGCCACTGCTGCATGGTCAAACAAGGGCTGAGCTCCACATGCTGTGCACTGTAACCCAGAAGGGAACAGAGCCCCAGCAGCATTGGGCAGTAATGGGGCTGGGGCGGGGGAGGCAAACACTGGGGAGTGTGAGAGAGGGGAAAAGACAGAGACATCTGACCTCCTCCAGCCACCCTTCACCCAGCCATTGCTTTCCCTGCTGTAGCTGGCTGCGGGTGGTTCAAGACAACCTTCTAATACTTAAATTATAACAAATGTATAATTTTTTTCTACATATAGAATCTAATTATTGTGGGGGACCATCTTTCAGGGTCATCTGAGAGTTAAGTACATATGGTATATTAAGTCCACTATGACTTGGCCAATACTAGAAGAAAGGAATGATCATTTTGTGGTTAAAGCACTGAACTGTTTTCAAGTGTGTCATAAATCTGTGAGACCTTCAGCAAATCTTTGTGGCCACATTTCCCAGAATGATAATTTTGAATATTTGGTAAAACAACTGGTTTTTGAGATGCTGAGCACCAACAATTCTAGCTGTGGTGCATTTGAAAGCAAAGACCTAAGGCTGCTTGCAGAGATTTAAAAAAAAAAACACCAAAAAAGATGCTTTATTGGAAGAAGCAGTGTGTTACTTCGACCTGGCTCCACAGTGTCTATATAGAATCGGGCACTTTAGCAGGGCTTTTTGGCACTTCTATGTAAAGCTGACCCAATCAGCTATTAGATAAAAGCACCAAAAAAGTCCCATTAAAGTGCCCAATTTATACAGCTGTTGGGCAAACCGGGTCTGAATAACGTGCTGACTCTTCTGTGCAGGTGCTGGGCTTGGTGTAGGAACATGCCGAGTTTAAAGTAAAATGCCTTTTTTGTGTTTTTTTTAATGTCTTCAAGCAGCTCAAATAGCCATAACTAAACACCATGAACAGTTGCCTTGTTTTACAAGTCATACTGTACCTCATTTCCCTGACCACTAGAAAAATCCATAAACAGATTCAGCAATGACCTTGTAAAGTAAATGTAAACCTTTTTCTGTTCTTGACAAGTAAATACTCAGAACTCGTGTGTACAAATAAATACTCTATATTCAGAAAAATAATGGTGCCATCATTCTACAGGTCTGATCCAGAAAGCCATACTCAAAGGATTTGTCCCATTACAGCATCAAGACTACTCACTTGAGTTAAAAGTTGAACTCCAGTAAAATCTTCCAATTATTGCAAAAAAAATTAAAGAAATAAAAAATGATTGACACAAATCCTTCTTGAATTATGTATGAACATACTATAACTTAATGCTGTAACATCAAAAAAAATTAAACAAAGCATTCCATTAAGTGTGTATCTACAATATTTTCCCCATGTAATTTGCCATGGAAGCCATACCAAATGAATTCCTGATAATGAGAGTTGCTGATGCCTCCTGAAGGGCTACCGTGTTTCAAAACTCCCACTGAAATCACTGGTACACAATACCATTAGCAGATGTTCAGGCCCTTATAATCAGAGATCCTGATTTTCTCTGATAAAAAAAAATCACAAATTTTCTAATTAAAACCCCAAAATCCATGATTACAATGAAAGGCCACTATATATATATAGTGAGGTATCAGTTGAACACAATGTTTTATTGATATATTTACAGTTTTAAAGTAATTTGGAAGCCTACCAATGTTTCAATCACTAAAATAAATTCTGAATATACATATAAATATATAGGCATTTGATTTTGAATTTTTCATCATTGGAAAATCAGAGCTTCTGCTGGGACCACTCTGTACACACCAGGGAATTATGCACAGAAAAATTCAAAATGATGAAAAATTGCTTTTATTTTTTACAAATTAAACTAAATAGAACGCTATTTGAACCTTCTTTAGAAATACATGCAGGTACTTTGTATGGTTGGGGGATGGGCATGGGGTTGTGTATGGGGAATTTGTGAAATTGTTGGGCAGTGTGGGTGGGTGTGGGGTTTGTGGGTGAGTGTGTGATATGGGAGTATGTGGGGTTTGTGAGCAGGTGTGAGTTTTGTGGGTAGTTGTGAAGGGGTGTGAAGGCTGTGGGTGGGTGGCTACGGTGTGTGGGTAGGTGTGGGGGTGGCAGTATGTGGGGTTTGTGAGAAGGTGTGGGGTTTCTGGTTCACCGTCCCCACTGTCACCGGCTCAGCAGCAGCAATGGGCTGCCAGGGCACTCATGACCACAGCAGGCAGAGGCTCCCAGTGGCACATGCCTGTGGCTGAGTCCCAAGGCTTGCACATGCTGGCACAGAGCTGGCCTGGCCCTCTAGTGAGCATCTTCAAACCAAATCAGGTTGGCTCTGTGCCAGCATGTGGGGCTTGTGGCACTGCAGACAGAAGCCACATGCCATTGGGCCAGGGAGGCTCCGTGCCTCCGTGGGCAGCTTCCTGCTGGAGTGCTGAAAACCCCTTGTAGAGGCACAAAGCCCACCGGCCTAGTCCAGTGGTGCGGGCTCCATGCCTCCATGTGGGGCTTCTAGCAGTCCGGCAGAAAGATGTCCATGGAGGTAAGAAGGAGCCTGTCCAGCCTGATGGTGCATGGAGGCTCTGTGCCTCCAAGTGAGGCCACCCACTCAACCTGATGGTCCACAGCTCCTGGTCCATGCACCATTGTGCTGGGCTGGCCCTCCCCATGGGACTTCCTGCAGACATCTCCCCACTCCCTCAGCCCCCAGCCACACATCCCTACCCTGCCCCCCACCTGCCCCACCGGCTCTTCCCACAATCACCCACACCCTCCCCCTCCACAAGCCCTCCCAGCCCTGCCAGTGCCCCCCATCCCTGACTCACAGCCTCCAGCTGGCCCCCAATCCCTGCAAGCCTCACTTACCTCAAAGGCTCCAGGAGGGAAAGCAAGCCTGAGTCAAACCCTGGTGACTGGGAGTCTCAGGCCCTGCCGCTTTCTCTTCCCTCCCCCTCAGGACAGGGTTTGGGGCTTGACACCCTTTTTGCAAGAAGCTCTTGCAAGCTAGAACTCTGCCAACCTGCAAAGAGCTCTTTGCAAAAGTGCAAAATCTGCAGGTATTTCCGTTAAAATGAAAAATCCCCCTTTTTTTTTTAAAAGGGAAAATCTGCAATGGGGGAGGGGAGGCTTCTGTTTTTCCATGGGAAACAGAAAACCCAGATCCCTCCTCATAATAAGCTCTATTAGCCCTCCTGTATTTATATTGTTAACAGATTATTGCCAATAATTACAAATTAAAACTAAAGAAATATTTTTCCAAGCAAAAAATAGGTAAGTTTAATTTGACAATTCTTACACTATAAACCTTCCAATAAGACAGTTTTGTGAAAGACACACGGAGGCACATTATAACATATATACATTTTGGCTGCTGCACTCCATTTTAAATACAGTTTCTTTGTCAGTTCTGCCAGTTTTTATTTGTTAATTAATCTGAACTTTGGAAACTCAAGAAACCAAATGTGCATAGTCAAAAGCACACATTATCCTCGCAGTGTCAGGAAATAGTCCATAAAACCTAATATATGAAACTGATTAATGAATAGTGCTAGATATATATGACTGTCATAATAGTCTTTTTTGTACTTCAAAAAATCTTTAAAGGTTATATGGCAAAGTTCATAACAATTATAAGATTCTTTTTTAAAGGTTAAACATAAAAAGATAAAGCAAAGTGAAGATGCACAAACTGTTGATGGGTTTTTTTAAAGTAAGTTGGCAGAAATCTATAGTGAAAAGGTAGATATTACAGATATTACAGAAAAGCTAAATATTATAATAGACGAAAGGCAGGGTTTCTGTCAGTTAAGAACAATTCATATGAAACCAACTTGATCTTCCTCTTTGACAACGTAGGTAGGTGGGTGGATGAAGGGAATGTTATAAACATAGTGTACTTTGATTTTAATAGTAAGGCTTTTGATAAAATCCCACATGACAATCTCAAAAGCAAATTGTAGAAATGTGGGCTAGATAAAATACTATAATCTGGATAGAGAATTGTCACAAATAACAACAAGGAAAGGGTAATTATAAATAGATTAATGTCAGAATGGCAGCAGCGTTCGAGGAGGGTTCCACAGGGTTCCATCCTGGGCCCAGTACTATTTAACACGTTTGTTAATTAATTGGATGACAGAACTGAGATTTTTGTGAGAAATTCTGTAGCAATCATGTTAGAGAATAGGAGGGGAAATCAGAAGGATATGGAGAGAATAGAAAGCTGGGCTAGAGCTAACAGGATGAAGTTCAATGCAGATAAATCTAAGGTGCTGCTCCTAGGAAAGAATAATCAAAAGCACAAATACAGAATGGGAGATAACTGGCTGGCACTGTTGAGAGGGATCTTAGGGTTTTGTCAGCAATGTGATGTAACTAAAGAAAAACAGAAAGCAAAGGCAATTTGGACTGATGCAACAAGAGTTAATAGAAAGCAAGGGAGATGATACTACCACTCTACTTATCACTTCAGCTCTGCTGGTTAGATTTCAGCTATAGTACTGCAACAGCAGCTTTTGGATTTTGAGAAGGGGGTTATAGTCAGTATAGAGCCTGTGGTCTCTGGGGCTGGAAGGACATGGCAGGCACTGCTGACTACCCAACAGGCTCAGGAAGAGAAGCCAGACAGCCTTGTTCCAAGCAGGCTGAGGCTCTTGTTTTTTGTAGATGGCAGTATTGAGGAGGAAAATTGAGGGGAGTGTGACTGCATCACCTCTGGATCCACCCCAGAGTATAGCATGTAGTTCTGGGCTCTGTATTGTAAAGAGGGATGTTGAGAAGTTAGAGAGGGCTCAGATGTATGCAAGAAAAATGATGAAGGGGATTGAAAGGCAAATAGTGTGAGGAAAGGTTGAAACAACTGGGCATATTTAGCTTGCAAAAATGCAGTGCGAGGGGAACAGAATAGCAATTTTCAAGTATCTGAAAGCATAGGCAATGCATAGTGGGAGATGTGGGGGCACATACTCCCCCTAAAATTGGCCCTCACTGGCTGGGGAGTGGGAAGCAGTGCCAGTGCCCCACTGAAAAGCGCCAGCGGCACTTCCAGTTTGCCACCAGCACTTCTGCTGGCGGCAGCAATCAGCCCCTGGGGGCCCCTCCCCTGCCATCAGCAATCAGCAGCTGGTGCCCCCCGAGACCCAGGAGGTACCAGTCGCCCATGTATGAAAGGCTTCCATAAAGAAAAATGAGAACAACTTTTCTCCCTGGCTATGGAGGGCTACAAGTGAAGCAGCAAGGTAGAGTTCAATTAGCACTCAGGAAAACCTTCCTTATTGTTGGAACCATGAGGTAGTGGAACAGTCTGCCCAGGGAAATTGTGGCATCTCCTTCATTGGAGATTTTCACAGGAGGCTGCATAATCATTGGTCAGTGATGAATTAGGAGTAGTATTCCTGCATTCACGCAAGGGGGTTGAACCAGATGCCACTTGAGGCCCCCTCCATCCCTGTGATCCTATGATTCTAGATGTTAAGTGATGTATATAAGGCTGTGCTTGCTCCCATACTACAGAATTGTGCTGTGTGGGTTAGGGATTAGACAAAAGCAGAATCTCTTTGAATCTGGGTGTGACTTGGAGTGTGAGGCTGGTTTCAGATTTGAATGTGAAATCATGTTGTTAATTAATTGTATGCCAGAATCGAGAGCTTCCTGAGCAATTCTGTAGCAAGCACATTAGAGGGTAGGAGGGGAAATAGGAGGGCTCCAGCTCTCCACCTGCCTCCTACTGCACTCCCCTGTGTTGAATCCACACAATACCAAGTGGAAAATCAAATATCATTTAATATTTTCTGAACTATCTCATGTAAACAGTGCTGCTTAGAACATTTTTTTGAAATCACAGCCTCTAAACTCTTTTTCCCTCCACATGGGCTGCACATGGGGTGATTTGAAGCAGGAAGTATGAGGAAGCAGGGCCAGGGATAGCTTCCCCAATCCTGCCATCCTGGCTTTTAAATTACTGTGTGTGATGCTCAGATGGCACATGTGGCATTTAAATCCCTCAGCACCATGAAGCGGGGGATAGCTTCCCTGGCCCTGGTCCCTGAGGCTTTACAATCCATGCCCCTGCTGGCTAGCTGGGTGACAGGGCAGCAGTTTAAAGCCCGGGGGCTGGGAACCAAGCTTGGGAACAGTAGCTTTGAAGTGTTGGCACTGTCATCTCCTAAGTATGACTCCAGTTCAAGCATGGGGAACCTTGCAGCCATGAGTCCTACCCTGCCCCTGGGAACCAGCTGCACCCTACACAGACTTGTCCTCATCACACTTTGGTCCCTCTGACACCTCATGCCTCACTGAGCCCTCCCCTACCCCCCTGACACCAAAACCTGACTTCAAACCCTCACATGCCCCGGAGCCACCTCACCTACAATTCCTCTTGCTTTGAATGCCTCTCAAACCCCATTTTACCCCCACAGCTTCCATCACCTCCCTCAACCCCAAACCTTATTTTCTGCTCATACCCCCACCCCTATAACATCCACTGTGGATACCCCTCTATCCCACAGGTTCCTGCTTCCCATGAAAGCTGCTTAGTGCTATGACCTTGGTACCCCTCAGAGCCCCCAGAAGACCCTTCTCCTCAGAAATCCTCCCCGCAACCCATCTCAGCTCCTGGTAAGGGAGCAGGTCAGGGAAGGGATGAAGCTCCCCTTCCCTCTCCTCCACTGCCCCCCTCCACCCCCAGCATGTCCATAGCTGGCCTCCACTGATCTCCAACCTCAATATATGGAAATGAAGATCTGGGATGGGGAGGACTTGCTTCAGCCTTCTGTAATGCCCCTACCAACGGAGACCAACCCCTCTGCATTAGCCTTTGCCTAGCTCTATATCTTCCTGGTTATGATCCCTGCACAGCTCAGTCTGCTTTCATAGAAAATTAGGGTGGGAAGGGACCTCAGGAGGTCATCTAGTCTAAACCCCTGCTCAAAGCAGGGCCAGTCCAGCTACATCAGCCAAAGTTGTCTAGCGAGGTCTTGAAAACCTCCAAAGATGGAGATTTCGCCATCTTTCTGGGTAGCCTGTTCCGGTGTTTTACTACCCTCCGAGTGAGAAAATTCTTCCTAATGTCTAAGCTAAACTTCCCTTGCTGCAACTTGAGACTGTTGCTCCTTGTTCTGTCATCTGCCACCACTGAGATCAGATCCAACCTCTTTTGAACCCCCAGTTCAGGGGTGTCCAACCTTTTTGAATGTGGGGCCAGATCATAATTTTTTTATCACCCAGTGAGCCGGTGAGCCATATTGAAAGACCTCACAGGAAGCAGTATCACATCACCCCCCACAAAACGAAAGTACAGTGTTTACTTTCGTTTCCTGTCACAGCACCTTGGGCCTCAGAAAGTGGCTTGGAGGGCCACATGGTGGCCTGTGGGCCCTATGTTGGACAAGCCTGTGGTAGTTAAAAACTTCTATTAAATCCCCTCTGTCTCCTCTTCTCTAGACTTAATAAGCCCAGTTCCCTCAGTCTGTCTTCATAAGACATATGTCACACCAGTTCCCTCACCGTTTTTATTGCTGTCTGCTGAGCTCTTCCCAATTTGTCCACATTCTTTCTGTAGTGGGGTGCTCAAAACTGAACACGGTACTCCAGATGTGGCCTCACCATAACTGAATAAAGGGGAATAATCACTTCCTACTGGCAACACACCTACCAAAGCAGCCCAGCATGGGTGTCTGGTGCCTCCTGAGTCAGGGGGCACACATGCCCCCCTCCCGACACCAGTCAGTGACCGGGGGGGAGGTTGTTCCCTGGAACCTGGTCCTCTACAAATATGTGGGAATGTGGGATGAGGACTCACCAGGAAAGCGTCTGCACCGCTTCCAGAACTCATGCAGCCACTTCCGAAGCGGCCGCTATTCCTGGCAGCCTGGCTCCCTGGCTGATTCAAGGGGTCACTGGTGCTCCTGCCTGCTCCCCTGTCTGCCAGATTAACAGGGAGTTCAGCCTGACAGGGGGTGCACTGACACTCTCAGGGAGTGCATGTGCACCCCCATGTACCTCCTATGCATCACTCCTCCAGCCCAGTATGCAGTTAGCCTTCTTGGCAACAAGGGCATACTGCTGGTTTATATTCAGCTTGCTGAATATATACTGTATATACTGAATATACTGTAACCTCCAGGTTCTTTTCTGCAAAGCTACTGCTCAGACAGTCAGCCCCCAGTCTGTACTTGTGCATGGGACTGTTCTGTCCTAAGTGCAGGACTTTGCACTTGTCCTTGTTGAACCTCATGATATTCCTGTTAGCCCAATCCTCCAATTTGTCTAGGTCACTCTGAATTCTAGCCCCATCCTCTGATATATCTATGACTCCTCCCAGCTTTGTGTCATCTGCAAACTTGCTAAAGGTATACTCTATGCCATCTTCTAGGTTGTTGATGAAGACAGTGCACAAAACCGGCTCCAGGACTAATTCCTGGGGCACTCCACTTGATACCGGCTGCCAACTAGATATCAAACCATTGATTTCTGCTCTCTGAGCCTGATGCTCCAGACAGTTTTTGATCCACCTTATAGTCCATTCCTTCAGCCCATACATCCTTAGCTTGCCTGTAAGAGTATTGTGGGGGACCATATCAAAAGACTTGCTAAAATCAAGATGTACCACATCCACCGGTCTCCCCGCATCCACAGAGCCAGTCATCTCATCATAGAAGGCAATCAGGTTGGTCAGGCATGACTTTGCTCCTGGTGAGTCCATTCTGACTGTTCCTAATCAACTTTTTCTCCTCCAACTGCTAATAAATTGATTCCTTGAGGATCTGCTGTATGATTTTTCCAGGGACTAAGGTGAACCTGACTGGTCTGTAGTACCGTGGATCCTTCTTTTACTCTTGCTTAAATATGGGCACTATGTTTGCCCTTTTTCAATCATCTGGGACCTCATCTGATCACCATGAGTTTTCAGAGATGATGGTCAGTGGCTCTGCAATCACATCTATCAACTCCCTCAGCACCCTCAGGTGCATCCCATCCAGCCCATGGACTTGTACACATCCAGCTTTTCTAAGTAGGCCCTAATCTGTTCTTTCACCATTGAGGGCTTCACACTTCCTCCCCAATATGTGCTGCCTGGTGAGCTGGGAGTAGTCTGGGAGCTGACCTTACCTGTGAAGACTGAGGCAAAAAAGGCCTTGAGCACTTCAGCCTTTTCAGTATCTACTGTCACAAGTTTGCCTCCCCCTTTCAGTAAGGGACCCACACTTTCCCCAACCCTCTTCTTGCTACCAACATATTTGTAGAAACTCTTCTTGTTACCTTTCACATCCCTTGCTAGCTGCAACTTCGATTGCACTTCAGCCTTCTTGACACCAGCCCTGTACGCCTGAGCAATATTCTTATACTCCTCCCTAGTTGTTTGTCCAAGTTCCCACTTCTTATAAGCTTCCTTTTTGTTATTTAGTTTACTGAAGAGTTCCCTGCTAAGCCAGGCTGGTTTTCTGTCATACTTGCTAGTTTTCCTGCACATTGGGCTGGTTTGTTCCTGTACTCTCAGTAAGGATTCTTTAAAATACAGCCCACTCTCCTAGACTTCTCCCACCCTCAGACAGACTGCCCATGAGTTCCCTCAGCCAAGTCAAAGTTTGCTTTGCTGAAGTCCAGGATCCTTACTCTTCTGCTCTCCATTCTTCCTTTCCTCAGGATCCTGAACTCTATTATCTCATTATCATTGCTGCCCAAGTTGCCATCCACTACTACATTCCCCCTACCAATCATCCCCACCAATTCATCTCTGTGAGCAGCAGGTCAAGAAGAGCATGATTCCTAGTTGGCCACTCCAGCAGTTGCACCAAGAAATTGTCCCCAGTACTTTCCAAAAACTTCCTGGATTGCCTGAGTGCTCTCAGCACATGTCAGGATGATTGAAGTCCCCCATCAGTCCCCCTGTGATTGGGAAACTTCCACTAGCTGTTTGAAGAAAACCTCATCTACCACTTCTTCTTGGTCTGGTGGTCTATAGCAGCCCTCCACCATGACATCACCCTTGCTGCTTTCTCCTCTGACCCTAATCCAGAGACTCTCAACAGGTCTATCTCCAGTTTCATACTGGAGCTCTGAGCAATCATGTGGCCCTTTTACAATAAAGTGCAACTCTTTCTCCTCTTCTCCCCTATCTATCCTTCCCGAACACTTCATACCCATCTTGACAGTGTTCCAGTCATGCAAGCGGTCCCCCCAAATCTGTTATTCAATCACATCATAGTTCTGTGACTGTATGAGGACTTCCAATTCTTTCTGCTTGTTTCCCAGGTTTCGTGTATTTTGTGTACAGGCACCTGAGATAACTAGTTGATTGCCCCAATTTCTCAGGAAGTCTGAGAACACCTCTCCTGTTGCCCCCACTTGCTTTCTCTTCCTCCAGGTCTCCTGCTTCCCCACTTACCTCAGGGCTTTGATCTCTATCCCCCGGGAAACCTAGTTTAAAGCCCTCCTCACCGTGTTAGTGAGCCTGTCTCTGAAGATGTTCTTCCCTTTCTTCATCAGGTGAATTCTATCTCTTACTAGATGTCCTTCTTCTTGGAAGAGCACCCTATGGTCAAAGAAGCCAAAGCTTTGCTGGTGACACCACCTGTGCAGCCAGGTGTTGATCTGCAGGATGCACCTTCTCCTGCTTGGGCCCTTTCCCTTGACCGGAAGAATTGACAAGAACCCAACCTGAGCCCCAACCCCCCTCACCCTTGCACCCAGAGCCCTATAATCACTTTTTATATGCTCAGGGTGTCCCCTGGCAGTATCATCGGTGCCCACATGGATGAGCAGCATGGGGTAGTAGTCAGAGGGCCAGGTGAACTTCAGTAGTCCTTCCATTACATCTTGGATCCAGACTCCAAGCAATTAGCAGACTTCCCAAGACAACAGGCTGGCTCCCTCCATCCCCTGCAGAAGAGAGTCTCCAACGACTGTCACCTGTCACTTCTTTCAGCTCTGCCCCTTCCCACTCTGTCTCTGATTTGTTGTGGGTTTGAATCCTCTAGGAACAAAGCCTTGAAGGACAGGTTCCTAGGTGGGGATATACCAGTACTGCACACAGTGGGCTGTGAGCAGAGAAAATTACCAGAAGTAGAAAACAGAAAGTATAAATACAGGAGAAAAGCTAGCTTGATTAGTGGAAAATCAAGAATTCTTAGCATCTATGGGGTGAAGAGATTAGTAGAAATCAAGTAGTAGAAATCAATCGACTCTCTCAGTTCTACCTTAATAGTAATACAGCTACCCCTGTCATTAAAAATACACCTGCCTCTACAGTTAGTTTGAGTGGAACAGGAATCAATAGTGGGGTATGACTATACCACCAAAATCCTGCTTGGATCTGCCACTGAAGTCATTGGGAGGTCTCCTACTGATTCCACAGGGTCCTACCTCCAGAGACTTACATGAGCTGTTTAGGAAGTGTGAGGCCCCAATGTAACAACATGTTTTTATCATATGTTTAAATTGAAGCATGCAAGTAGTTCCATTAAAGCTAACAGCCTTAATGGTCTTCTGCCACATATTTCCTCGCAGGATCAGGACTTTAGATAATTATATGGTTCCATTGCTTATGGTTTGTAATGTAACACAACATTATACCTCGTGTACATTATTATTCTAACACGCTCAGTATAGAAATTGTGGCTTTCACTTAATGCACATTTGATTACACTTTTTGTTTACTCCCTTTGGAGAAGCTGATTTTGTTTAATGAAGTTAATTGAAGCTATTCAGAATTGAGTCTGCATCTCTCCTTTTCTAAACAATACTATCAAAAAGACCTTGAAGTAGCTGGAGAATAGTTGTGATGTGAGCTACTTGTTACGTCCTGCAGTATATTTAAAAAAATATATTGGCTGCAAAACAAATGTTGATACTGATGTATAATTCATATAGCATTCATTTTGATATATCATGTGGAGAAGAAATTATATTGCAACAAAGAGTTTACATGGCTTACTCCTTTCCACTGAAACAAGCACCTCTGGCAAACATTGGTCTTATCGGTAGTTAATGTGAGAGGATGTGAAACTCTCTTGCTAAAATGGGGTCCATGCATTTTTAAAACATTGATTTAATAAAAATAGGAATGAAATGATCTAACATGCTGGCCTCAGCTTTTCCAAACATATTTTATTCAGTGTATGTATTATTTGGATTGATCTTTGGGCACTGCTTGAAATGTATTTGAAATAACTTGTTAATCTTGACAACTAAGATGTCAGGCCAGACAAGCTTTTTGCTTCAAGTAGCATATTTATACATTAAGCCCATTTCAGCTCCCCATTATTTCCTCTCTGTATGTATGTCCAGTCAATTCCCAAGCTGTTTCATTTTCCTGCCTCTTTTCAATCTCTCCTTAGCTGACTCTATCAGGATGTTTACTGGTTTGCACTGGAGTCTGCTCTGATCATGGCACATGGGAAACTGCTGGGTTCCCAGCAATGTAAATTCTAACCCTTGGGACTAGATTGTGGCCATGTGTAGATGAAATGAGGGACGCATGTGGATGAAACTTAAAAGTGAGCTAAATGTTTTTGCTTTAATGGTGTCAGTGTTTGCAGTCCTCAGAGGTGTATTGTGCATTAATTACAGCCGCTGTAGCAAATTTGGTGGCATAATGAGCCTTAAATGACTTGGGGCGCAGCAAACTAAAACTCTTCTAAACTTCTAAAGAGTTTTAGTTTGCTGCCCTACTAGCCACAGAGCAAAGCACTGGGCTCTGTGCAGCTCAAAGGCTCTGCAGGAAGCCCTGTAGGCAGCTTGGCAACTGCCCAAGAAGGCAGACTCTGCCCAAAAGAGAGAAAAAAAAGTGGCAAGCCTGATCACCCTCCTCCCTCCCTCTGCTTCCCTGCATCCCCGCCCCCACCCTCTCCGAGCCTGCCTGCCTGCATAAACTGCACAGGGACCCGGTGCTTCCTTCCACAGCTGTTGTGCCCCCTGGGACCACCCGAGCTGGGTGCCTGCAGGCAGGTGCCGCCTGAGAAAGAGCATTGCTGTCATGGAGAAAAGCACCAGCCCCCCTCCCCGCCCCCATCTCAACAGCCCAGGTACTGCTCCACCTGCCAGCAGCTCACCCTATCTGCTCCCAGAAGCAGCTAAGTACAGTATGTGCACAACACAGGGGTTAATTGGCCCTAAATTGAAGTGGTGTTTTTAAAATCCCACTGCTTCAATTTAGTACCCCCCGTTTTGTCTACACATGCATATCAGTAAGGTGCAGATCACTAAGGAGAACATGTAGAACTTCACTGCATCAAGGGTGGATTTGTCAGGCATTCTTGTTTGAAAGAACAGACCAAGGAAATCAGAGGAAGGATCAAGAGACTGCAGACTAGACTTTACCCACCAACTTTTTATCATATGGCAGTTTAGGGGCTCTCTACCCCACCAGCCTCCCCCCACCCCCTCCCCGAGGACTGATAACCAAAAGGATTTCAAAATCATGCTGTTTGTTTAAAATTCATAAGGTTTTTAAGAAGAAAGCAGCAACCTCATTATTTTGCTTTTGGTTTTCTGAGCCTTTATCTTTTGCTGGAGTCTCGGTGTCAAGGTTTTTCTCTATAATTATAAGGTCTAGAAACTTACTATATTTTTAAATGAAAACAGAGATTCTCATGTAATGGCAAGACTCCAGAAGTAGGGGCCTTAAGAAAAATTATCTTTTTCTTAATTGTAACAGTGCAGCTGTAACCAGTATATGTATACTTTCTCAATGTATAATAAGTCAGGATAGTTCTCTGTGTCATATGGAACCAGTCTTCTGCTCAGCACTGCACTCTGGGTAGGTGTGTGAAAAGTTGTGGTGGAGACTGATCATTTTGGTTCAATGTCAACATTTTTTTTGGTTCCTTAAATGCACATTCACATTCTCTTTCCATTCCATTTCTTTTTTTGCTTGCAGTAGTTCATGTAGCAGTACCAATTCTGTTGCCAAATCAGGGAAAAATTTACCATAATGGTTAAAATAATTCTGAAAAGGAATGTAACTGTGAAACATTCCCTGGTGGTGATGCTTGAAAGATTGCCTTCTCTTTCTCTGGTGATTTCTCTGGTAGTCTAAAGCAACTAAATAAGTCATGAAGCTGCTCAATATTCTGAGTAGCTATTTGAATTTATGGAACATTTACCCATTACCTACACACACATCAAGATGGAAACTGCTAAGGATACTGTTTTTTCTCTTGTGAAAAGCATGGTTCTACCAGGTACAGTATTAAACTACAACACATGGCTGGCATCTTTTGTGTCACATTAGTCATAATTATCAGCACATCAAGGTTGCCTCTTGTTAGGGGATGTGTTATCAGCTCTTTATGAAGGACATTTTGATGTTGTGAGAATGAAAGCCTCAGCTTGGAGTTATGTGTGATGGCCAAGCATTGATCAGGATATTGAAAGGACAGCAGCATGCTATACTTCAAGTGGCAGTGAGGTGCCCCCAGAGGCACTTGAGGGAGAGGGAAGAGAGTCTGTGGACCCCAGAATCCAAGAGCAAGCCCCCAGAGGGGCATGTGTACCTCCCGGAGAACAGTGGGAGCAGGAGCTGCGTGAACCAGCATTATGCCAGCTGTGGCATCAGCTGTTCCTGGTGAGGGGAACAGCTGAGCCAATCACAGCAGCCGTAGCGGGTGCTGCGGGAAGATTAAAAAATGCCGGTGGAGCAGGGAATGTGAGAAAGCCAGAGAGAGAGAGCACGGCCTGGTAACTTGTGGGGCGAGCTCCGGCACAGGAAGGAGACGACCCAGCCTGCAAGGCTCCAGCAAACAGCCTAGGGAAGGGCTTTAAGCCTTCGGCAGGAGGCAGAACAGGAGGCAGACAAGGAGGGCAAGCAGAGGCACTCTTACAGCCACCTGGAGGGACTTCCACTCAGGAGGCAAGGGAGCTTCCTGCTTATGGTAGGGGAGAGGAAACAACTAAGAATCCAAGAGGGAGCTGAAGTAAGGAGGTAACCCTGCAACTCCTCCTGACTCAGAGGAATATTTTCTATAAAAAAAGAAATTTTCCCCAAGGAGGGGGTAGAGTGACCAGAACCCCGGGAACTGGTCTGAGGCCATCATACGAGGCCGGGAAACATCTATAATGCATCATCCAGTGGCTGGCATGTGGACGGGGTGTAGGAGAGTCGGAGCCCCGTGAAACACCGTGTCAGATGACCGTGAGTACCACCGTCTATCAGGAGACACATCCAAGCTAAGATCTCTACTGTAGACCCCTCTTAAAGTGCATTTAATATCCAAGTCATGGCAGGTGAGTTGAGGGGAGGGGCAAACCCCAATAGACTGAGCGGCGAGAGGGGCACAAGCTCCACACTTCATGTCAACAAATTCAGAATGCTCTTGGTCCAGCTTATCTGTAACCTTGGTTATGGCCTCAGACTCATTGGCCTGTATTCATGTGAATTACACAGAGTCATTGGAAGTCCATATGTTTAGTAGTGGTTGATGCACCGTCTGTGTGGCCAGCTTTCAAATTGTTTTCTTTTACAGCTAGACAGACTATTGAGCATCTTTGTGCCTTATTTAGTCACTTTGGACTACCATTGCAATTGGTGAGTGATAACCAGGGACCCTGGTTTTCTCTGATTTAAAACAATCTACACTTTTCAGATTAAAAAAGTAACCCCAAATCCACATTTTCCCATGACTAAAATGAAACACCACTAATCTATCTATCTATCTATCTATCTATCTATCTATCTATCTATATATATATATATAAAAAGTAACCCCAAATCCACAATTTTTCATGATTAAAATGAAACACCACTATATATATATATATGGCCAACCAACAGTTGTCTTCTTTCCTTGCGACATGACCAGCCCATCGTAGCTTTCGTATTTGAGCGTCCTCTTATGCGTCTTTAAATTGAGTTTTTTGTCGAATTTAATTGGAAACAAGGAACTTCCTAAATTCCTTCAAACACAACTGAGGTTTGTTATCACCAGGGATTATGGTTTTCTCTGATTTTAAAAAGTCCCCAATTTTTGGATTAAAAAAAGTAACCCCAAATCCACAATTTTTCATGATTAAAATGAAACACCACTATATATATATATAGGGCTGGTCATGTCACGAGGAGAGAAGACAACTGTTGGTCAACTTGAACAACTTTGATTGTTCTAATATATTGGAGGAGATCATAATGATTCCTTACCACCAGCTGATCCTGTGTTACATGGCAATGCTGCTTTTATCTTCACCCTGTTATCTTAAGTGGGCATGAAAACTTGTGGTGTGCCTCAACCTTTAAATTGTCTGGTTGCATATATACACACAGCCCTGACCTTATTGCTTTTGGAGCAGGGCTGGGTGGGACAGTGAAGCGCATGCACACACCCTCCCCTGTCCCCAAACCTGTAGCTCTCCCTGTGCATCCCTCCCCCTCTCCTGACTCTACTGTGCAAACAACTCTGCTCACAGCCCAGCTGGGTCTGGATCAGGGAAGCCCATTGGCTGGGCTCCCTGGAGAACCTGAACACTTGAAGATCTGGTTCATCTGCCATCGTTGTGGTAGAGCAGATCCTTCAGCCACTGTCTGTAAGCCTCTCGATCTCTTGCAATTTGTTGCCAG
>JAGPOW010002934.1:48019-60867 GCA_030014935.1 Caiman crocodilus
ACACTTGAAGATCTGGTTCATCTGCCATCGTTGTGGTAGAGCAGATCCTTCAGCCACTGTCTGTAAGCCTCTCGATCTCTTGCAATTTGTTGCCAGTTCTTGCCTAGCTTTGCTTCAACTTCTTTTCTCCAGTGATCCGGCGGACGTCCTCGAGGTCGTTTACGGTCATACGGCCACCAGAAGTTTGTTCGAGTTGACCAACGGTTGTCTTCTTTCCTCGTGACACGACCAGCCCATCGTAGCTTTCGTATTTGAGCGTCCTCGTATGCGTCTTTAAATTGAGTTTTTTGTCGAATTTCATTGTTGTGGACCTTGTCTCGGAGTCGTATACCTAGTATACATCTTTCCATTGCTCTTTGTGTTGTCTTCAGCTTTTTTTGTTCTGTACCTCTCTTCAACCATGTCTCACATCTGTAGTTGAGTGTGGGAAGGACAGTGGAGTTGAAGAGTTGGGCTCGTATGCTGGAATTTTTGGTGTTCTTTAGGACTTCTCGGATGTTTTTAAAGCTGAGCCACACCGCGCTGCGTTGCCTGCGGATTTCGTTGTCGATTTTGTGGTCATGCGTGATTTGTTGACCCAGATATGTGTATTTGTCTACGAACTCGATTGTTTCTCTGTCTAATGTGATGCTACCGGTTGCGCAGGTGTCGTTCTTCATTGCTTTGGTTTTTGCACGGTTGATGTGAAGACCGACTTTCATACTGGCTTTGTTAAGCGTCTTCAGCATCTTTTCTGCGGTAGGCATATCATGGGCGAATAGAACGATGTTGTCGCAAAAGTCCCATATTGGTGCAAATTTACCTGCACTTGCCCAGCTCCCACCAACCCAGGACTTTTGCTTCTCCAATGCCTGGAATGCTGAGACAACCTCCAAAACCTGGGACATATGGCCACCCTAATTAGTTATTATATATGGTACCGTTTTTTTAGATGTGTTTAAACTGTGTGCCTCCTTAGGCACCATGGGCACCGTTTGGATGCTCTGATGCACTGTGATTAGTCAAGTCTGCTGGAGCGTGGTAATTACCACGCTCCAGCAGACTCCAGCATCAAGTGTATCGGTGTACCTGTGCTGAAAAATGGTGGCTCTCATTAAAGCACCCCTCCCGCTTCTGGAACATAAACACCCCGTGAGTTATGAGTTTGGGTTTTTATCAGCTATGGGAGCTGTGTGCTGCTTTCTTTGCAAGTCTAACCACTACTGTGGGGACACAAAATATAACATGGGGTCCTAGGTCTTCATTTGATTCCTGGGAAGAGTATTCCCTCAGCTCTAATCCCCCTCCTGACACATTTACAGCAGCAAGTGCTTCAGGGAGGCATCAGGGAGAGAGGCTGAGAAAAGCCAGGCATACGAGGGACTATGCTTCTGCCCTTCCCCTTGCCCCGCAACAGCCCTGTTCGGACAAGACAGTTTCTCTTGGATCCTACACTCCCCAGGGTGGACAGGAAGGCCGGCTGTGCTGGGCATGCCCCAGCTATGTGGGGGTGCCTCAGAACACACCCAAGAGGTGTCTGCAGGAAGCAGAAACAAATAAGCATTGCATTTTGAGAACAGACAGAACACTACCCACCTGAAAGTCTTCCTGAATGAGTTAGGAATTCAATTTGGCTCCCTGGTCTGAAATAGGATTATGGGGAAAAAAAACATGTAGTTGTAATCATCACTGTTGTCTATGCTCTCTTTCATGACAAGTAGGGCAAATAGCCCTCAGTGTCATTGTTCCTCATCATCACAGTCTGTCCATTGGCAGATCAATGCAGAAAACCAGACAACAGACAGGTGCTAATTCCCCTGGGTGGGTACAGTTTGAGGTATGTTGAGGCTTGTGTGTTGAAACAACTCTTTGCTATGCACACTAACTTATATACAGAACTAATTAAAATAAAGGAGTAACAACAGTCTTAATACTGTTCTTTGCAAGGGTATTGTGGCTGTCAGATTCCTGTTCTGCCACCCAGAAGTTCCTGTTGCCTCCCCCAGGCTGTCTTCTGAGATGCCATAGTTCCTGGACACTTTTTATAAAAGCTGAACTAGACTAATAACATTAAGATAATAACTATTACAAACTCAGAGTAACACATCTTGATCAATCTCTGGCTGTTTCAGCAATTATCTAGTTCTACTGTATCGCAGCCTCTCTGCCTATATTCTCGTTTGAATTTGAACGTTCAATCTCCTGGCCACATTCTGGATTAACTTGTAAATTAGTTTCAATTGGTGTCTCTGTTTCTGTTTTGCTCTTATCATCCTCATTGTCAGGTATTTTGAGCTAATGTCCATGATTCTGTTTTAAGATTTGTCCTTCATCTGATTCCTCTTAATTACTGTAGCTCTGATTCCTCTTAATTACTGTAGCTCTGATAATCCATCCTCTATATAATAGCTATTCTTCTCTTTTATTGATTGAGGCCTAGTTCCACTTGTATATTCTCTGCTGCCGTAATTTGTGAATGGAAACAATTACATTTTATTTTTGAAGGCATATTCTTTGCTCAGTTGAAGAGAAAACTAATGTAAAGAGAGAACAGCATGGATAAAAAAGCTGGAGGGAAAACATTGTTCCTTCTATCCATTACAGACCTTCTCTGACCCCAATAATCAACAAGTTTGACAGGCTTTCACAATGTATGAGAGATAAGGTTCTTTCAATTATATATTTTATTGGACTAATTGTATGGTTGGAAATGTTGGATGAGCTTTTGAGACCAAAGTACATAACTTGGAAGAACATAATCAGCTCTACCTGAGATGGAGCAAAGATTCCTATATCTCTAGCAGTTTAAGTTAACTTGTATAGGAGTAGAACTGAACTTGAGATGGCAACCTGAGTTAAACAACAGCTCGTCTTACCCTTTCTGCTATTTTAACCCAAGTTAGCTGAGAATTCACAATTTTACCATGTAGCCGTACCCTATATTGCACAAATGCTGAATGGTCACCCACTATTATGGCGCGGGTCACAAGGTGGTGCTGCAACACAGTCTTCCACATTATTTAAGTTTAGGGTAAAACAGTACTGTGTGGAGGTGTGTAACAAGTGCTTATTCCAGGGGTGATTATGATACTCCCCTGGTGGCCGCTCAGTCCTTGCCAACTTGCAGCTCTCCTTGGGCACCCCCCTTCTCTCACCCACATGCCTTGATGTTATTATCCTTTATGAAAAGGAGGCTGCCTCAGGACTTTCCAAACCTGAACTTATTCTCCTGACCACAGGTGTCTGTGGTCATTGCCTTAAGGGCTAATTACGTGGCTCTGGCCATCTCTTATACCACGCCCATGCCTTGCAGATATTATCTGTCACCAGGTCTCTTAGGCCATGGCTTCAGCCCCTATAACTGGGTGTCCCTGCCCGGGCACTTCAATCACTTCAGATACTCCCCCGTGTGTTTTCTAGGCTTGTCTGCTTCTCCTGGGCACTTTGCCTCTCAGAGCTACTCCTGGGTGTAGCCTTCTCACCTGTACTCCTCACCAGGCACTTTGCCTACACGAGCTACTGCCAGGCACTGCATCCTTCCCCAGCAGTCTCCTGCCTCTGCCCCTGTCTGGTCTTTGGGCCTTTAGCCCCAATCTCTGAGTTCCTTGTTTCAAATTTCCAGGCTGCTGTGCCCTGCCTCTGCCCCTCACTGGGCTACAGGCTCACATACTCCTGTACCCAGGCCTGCCCTGTTCCCAGGCTCTGTGCTGCTTAGCCCAGCTCAGTTGTTCTGTTAGGAGCCCTGCTACACCCATGCTGCTGAGAGCTCCTCCCACTATTGCTCTCAAGGCTAGACTGCCTGACCAGCCCTAGACTTATATGGCTCAAACTCTGCCCCCTTCTGATCAGGAGTCTCCCAAATTGGCCCTTACCATACCTGCAGGGAGCCTCTCTCCTCCTAAAGTAACAGGTGCAGGAAGCACCTGTCACAGGATGCTGGCTATTAGGCACGTTTCTGGGTAGAGGGAGCTAAGCAAACAGTGGGACAATATACTCTATACTTAGGCTTTTAACTGAAGTAATTTTTTGTGGGAGAGTGAATCCACAGGAACACGGTATAGGTGTGATGAAGGCTGAATAAGGGATATGTTAGTCTTCTATAAATACAGTAGTGGGAGGGAAGAACAAGGACAGATGTGCTACAAAAAAGAATAGCTATAAAATATCTATGATAAATTTAGGCTGGAAAGTAAAAGAAGTTTTCTCACCAGAGGTGATCTCTGGACCCGTCTTCCAATAAGATATGAGCAAACATCCTAATTGGTTTTAAAATGGAGTTTGCTAAGTTTGTCAAAAGGATTCCATGACATGGCTGACAGTGATGGCAGATGGTTGGACTTTCTGATAGGCCCTTTTAAGTCTTATATTGTTTCCTTTGTTCCTTCCTACAAAGCTCTCTGCACAATACAAGTAAGAAACCAGTTCTATAGGTAAAATGAATGAGAAGGAAGGCAATTAAGACCAAAAGTCTATAATACCATATTTAGTAGGTATATAAAACATGTAAGAATTAAGGCATTTGTCAGAACCGGAAAAACAACTTAAACCTATAGCTGAAGTACAGGCTGAAAATGAAGTATTGTTTAGTAATATGTCAACAGAAGTAAACTATGCCTTTGATTACAGGCATGGAAAAATCACACTGAGAAATGTATAAACATCCAAGAGCAGAATTTGAGTTTGACTATACTTATCTACATAACAGGGATGACTTACTTTGATTAATATCAGTGATTGATTATGTAATGTTAATAATAATGGATGGTAATATTCTACATATGTTCAGAAATAGAAAAGTTTGTGTAAGCCAAAAGGAAGAGCACACACCAACTGCTGAAGCTTCCTTAGCCTGATGAAGGGTTTTTGAACCCGAAAGCTTGCTTAATAACTGTTCTCCAACCATTTGGGTTGGTCTAATAAAAGATATCAAATTCACCCAAGGAACCTTATCTGTAAGCCAAAAATAAATTTAACTGATCCTCATGTATTTCCAGAGATTCTGTAGCCTGTCTGGGAGTATGACAAGGATAGCTTTTCTGCTTATGGCATTTTAGCAGAAAACAGAGACAAACATACCAATTTTTGATGGATAAAATACTGAACATTGAGGTAATCATAAATACATGTTGCCCCCTGCCTCTATTACCTGAACTAGATAATAGACCTTCACAACATTAAGTATCAAAGGAAGGTATATAAGGGCTTGTGCTCGTTTCTGATTCTTTGTGTATAAAGTCTCTGCATTTTTTACCAAGTAATTTTATTTTTTATGAAATATCAAGTCTGATCTTCTTGGTTTTACAAGATAATTGAATAGAGACTTCCTGTGTGGATTTTGAACTCCAAGCTCTTAGTCATGAGGAAAGGACTGTGTTGAAGTTTTAAAACTGAAAGCTATTCTCCCAAGTGTTCATCAGAAATATAAATTATAAAGGTGTTAACTGAAAACAAAGTATGGATCCCTGCCCTAATTGACTTCAATGGCACCTGTATTTCACCCAACAGGTCTTATGTAGCGTGAAAAAAACCACTTCACTCTGTTAATCGTAGTCATATTTCCCCTACATGATAGGTCTGCCCTTCTAAACCTACTAATTCTTTAGTCAGCTGTAGTATTTCTTAGGAAAAACTGACTAAATACAGTCTGAGTTTCTAATGTAACAAGCAAGTATACACAATATCTTTTAAAATAGGTCCAAGAAATCTGTATGTATTACAGAAGAAAAAACCCACTTTCTCTCTCGCAGATCAGTTGATAAGTCTCTTCTCTTCCCTCCCCCTGCCCCTCACTTCCCACCCCCCATATGAATTCCTTTCAGTGTTTTCTGGTTATTAGATGAATCACAACTCTGACTTTTGTGGTATAATACTGTGACTTGCATATTTTTCAATCATTATGGCGCAGTATCACTTTCCTATTCCTGGAATTCACTTGCCACTGCTATCCAAGAAACGTATCCATGTCCAGATATCAAATGATAGTTTGAGTCATAGATGACTCTCAAATAGTTATCAATTTGCTTTTTGAATTTCCCAAAGCAGCATGTTGCTAAAAGGTAAGTGTACTATATTTCAGCGGCAGCATTTTTCTCAAGTATTATTCAGTACATTCCCCATCTATGCGACACTGGTCAGGCCGCAGTTGGAGTACTGCGTCCAGTTCTGGGAGTCGCACTTCAGGAGGGATGTGGACAGCATTGAGAGGGTCCAGAGAAAGGCCACTTGCATGATCAGGGGGCAGCAGGGCAGGCCCTACAAGGAGAAGCTAACGGACCTGAACCTGTTCAGCCTCCACAAGAGAAGGCTGAGCAGGGATCTAGTGGCCATTTACAAACGAGTCAGGGGAAACCAACAGGCAATGGGAGAGTCCTTGTTCCCCCAAGCACTACCAGGAGTGACAAGAAATAAGTCACAAGCTGGGAGAGGGTAGATTCAGGCTAGATATCAGGAGGCGCTACTTCACTGTCAGGGCAGCTAGGATCTGGAACCAACTTCCAAGAGAAGTGATGCTGTTTCTACCCTGGGGGTCTTTAAGAGGCTGGATGAATACCTTGCCAGGGTTGTTTGACCCCAGTACTCTTTCCTGCCATGGCAGGGGGTCGGATTTGATGATCTGCTCACGTCCCTTCCTACCCTACCAACTGTGAAACTGTGAAACTATGAGAATGTTAAGGAATTTGGTACTGAATAGCTATATTAATAATTTTTTGATTTCAAGAAAGACTCCAGACCAGATCAACCCAGCTCACTTATTTTATTTATTGGGACTATAAAGCAGATACACAACCGGTTGGATAATCATGCTCCATGAGTAGTCATCAATGGTTAAATGTCTAGTTGGGAGTAGGTATCGAGTTCTCTAGGGCTTGTTATGGGTCTGACGTTTAATATCTTCATTAGCAATTTGGAGAATGGAATTGAGTGCACACTTAGCAAATTTGCAGGCAATGCTAATTTGGGTAGAGTAGGATTAGGATTCAGAATTACCTTGATAAACTGGAGAAATGGCCCAATGGACCACAATCTGATTTGGAATCCAACATATGTCCTTGTTGCAAAAAAGGCAACAGTTTAATGGATCATATTACTGAGAGGGTCACTTGTAAATTAAGGAAAGTCATTCTCCCACACCCTTTGTCACTGGTGAGTTCTCACCTGCAGGATGGAGATAGAATGCCATAGGGGACAGGACAAATTGCAGCAAGGGAAATTTAGGTTAGAGATGAGGAAGAACTTCCTCACTATCTGGGGGATTATGGCTGCCCGGAGCAGTTGTAGAATCTCCATCTTTGGGTGGTTTTAGGAGCTGGTTAAACAGACACTTGACTGGGATGGTTTAGTTGGGGCAATCCTGCCACAGGCAGGGGATTGAACTAGATGACCTTCTGAGGTCCCTTCCAACCTTACTATTCTATGATAAAGATCATAACCAATAAACAAGGTATGAATGTATATACTAGTCATCCAAAGGATGGATCTGTTACAGAGCTGTGGCAAAAGGGAAGAATGGAACAAGGATAGCATACTGTTTAACCTACCCATATTTACATCCTACGGTTTTATCACATATGGAACCCTCTTATCTTTTATATATATCTTTGCTTATCACTGTTTTTTATACATTGCCATTGTCCTGCTATTAGTACAGAGAATATGACACACCAGTTAATACATAGGTCTTAGTTCAACTGCTAGCACACTTCTAGAACAGAGCTTAGCACAAATACAAAGCATTTAGGGTATAAACTTACAATACAAGGGTATGGCTAAAAGCAAAAGAGTACTTTCCAGGAAAACATTCTCAACTGCTGTCATTATTTTGTAATTTATTTATCTCTAGAGTAGTTTAGCTCTAAGTAAATAATCCTTACTGCAGTTGCTGTTAAGACTGCTTAAACTCTATGCAATTATATGTGAGACAGTAATACCATGTTGTTCTCCCATTAATTTGAGTGGAGATCATGTAGACAAATTACTGCAATTACTGAATTTACCTAAATAAACCTGTAGAGAAAGACTGCAAATTTAAAGAAACCTTTTGTTCTGCATAACAAATATAGCTTAAAATCATAGTCGGCTGATACATATCTCACGCAGAACTAAATGCCAAAGAGTCATATTGTACTATCTGTATTTAACTCCTCTGTTCAAATCAGTGAACTGCTTAGAGGCAAGCTACCAGGTTACCTAGTAAAATACAGTTTCCATATTCCCATTTTTAAAAACTGATGGGCAACAATATGGTTCAAACCCAGAAATCATCTCAACAAAAGGCGTATGGAAATATGACAATATCAACTAGACTATCTTGGACTTACTAACCAACAAATAGATTGAACAACTGGAGAATGATCCCTAAGCCCCATACTGCAGCCCCCTTCTACCCACAGAATTTGGTAAGCCCTGGACTTACTGGAAGAATTCTCATGGTACTGACAATGTGGAAAAGCTGTCTAGAGGTCAGCCCTTAGAGGCTGCTTTAAGGAAGACCTTATCCATTCCTCATGCTGCTTTCTGCTTCCTGGAGCTTTTGCAGTTAAAACACTTGCATAAGCAGATTTATTCCAGTTTCTCTATTACTCTTCTTTTGTTGCCCTTGTTTGATTAAATATATGGACATTATGCTGTATATTTATATAGTAAATGTACGGACATTATGCTGTATCTTTGTAGTGACCATTACAACTATATCTTTCTTCAGAGGGAAGAAAATTGCAATATTCCTCTTCCAAAAAGTGATCTTTTCAATATATTTATTTCATGGGGGTAGATGTTGGAGAGAGGGGGACAGTGTACATATATTAGAAAGATTGAATAGGTTCTGTGTTATATTAACATTAAAATATAAAATGGTACAGTAAGAATGAATTATGTTTAAAAGGAAAATAAGGAGAGCATAGCCAACAGTTTTACATTTTTCACAGTATTTGTTCATAGCTGATGCACAGAAATTAAGTTTAATGTGAATATTTTTTATTTGGAGATGTGACTTTGGAAAGACTCTAGGCCAGACTGAGTCTGGTTCTTGCATGGATTTCATGGGAGAGGAGTGAGAAGATGAGTTGTGAGAAGCCTTCTTTTCTTTACACCTTGTACAGTCAGGGAAGCTGCCATAGAGGCACAGGGGTATTCTGAGAGACTGAAGGGCATATTGGGGTGTCATTCTTTGCTTTTGCCATGTGCAACCTAACTATAAGTATTGGGTGGTGACTCCATGCCACTTCTGTGGTTCCCTGTGCTTTGATGTCCAGACTGTTGTTCCTAGCTTCTGTTTCAGGTGGCCATGCCTCACCATTATCCCCACTGCTGTCATCTGATGAATGGCTATAGCATAATAAGAGGGATAGAAACCCAAAGGTGGAAGAGGTACACTAAGTCTTATCCTCCAAACCATTAATGCAGATATTAGACACAGAAACCCCCCTGGAAAACTCCTCTTCATCCCTCCCATTGAATCACTGATGACTACTCACTGAACACAATGATTCAACCAGTTATATATCCACCTTACATTTAGTTTGTGCTTCCTCAGTTTATGTGGTTCTGTAGCTCTGTGCTCTAGTGATCAGGAATTAGTCATTTCTGTCTAGAATAGACCCTTACATGAAAGTATATTGTCCTCACTGTATAAATCATTCATAGGCAGCAAAGTCCAGGCACAAATCATCTCAGGGTGATATATGCCAAAGGCTTTTGGGTGGTATATGAAATATTAATTGTATATAAATATTAACTGCAGTCTTAAGCCAGTGATACCTCCATGACCCTTCATAGACCATACTAAGTTGGTTGGATAGTATTTTAAACAAAGAACTTTTGACTCATAAATGACCTAGCTTGAGGACTTCTCCTACAAAGGAAGGAAAAACTCTAATTTCAGATCTTCCTTGCAGCTACATTGGGTTTTAGTCCTTGATATAAAACATTCAAACAAATTGATTCCTACTTATCTTAGTGATACAGTGGGATATTTACTGGAAAAAGAAGGCTATTCAGAGTCACTAGAAAAGGCAAATTACAATCCTGGGTCCTTCTAGACACTATAGAGAAAACTGTATGTTTTATATCAAACTGGATCATTCTTCCAAGTACAATAAGAAGAAACATCTCTTGGTAAGTGGTACCTAGAGTTAGAGCAGCATTGGAAGCTGCCCTCTATTGCCTCATAGCTATTTTGAGGTCTCCTAGACTTGAAATCCTTGATTTCTACCATGCCTTTTCAAATTGGAAATGAAGAGGGCTATGAATAGGGTGACTATATGTGCTGGTTATATGCTCTCAAATTCCCTAGCCCAGTCCTGGCCAGTTGGTTAGGAGTCCCAGGCTGCAGTTGAGTGGGGAGATGGAGCAGCATGGTGGACCAGGCAAGAGGTTGGGCAGGCACACCTAGTATTGTGTGGGAGGAAGTAGGTGTCATGTACCGGTGGGGTGGCGCCTGCTCCAGTCTGCCTGCCTTACTGCTGCAAAGCACCAGTGGTGCCTGTTCAGCATACCACTCTGCTCCACCTGCGGGATCCAGGGACTATTCACCAACCATCTGGCACTGGGCTATGGAATCTGGGAGTATTTTGGCCAAACCAGGATGTATGGTCACCCTAGGTATGAATAGCTTTGATTAAATAGTCTTGGTACATGGTTTGTAGGGTATCCTCTACAGAGAATTTTGTGCACAGTGTTGTCCCATTTCTGAGCTTAGCAGACTCATGTCATAGAAAAGCCACAATATAAATGCTGCCATCTACTTTAGGACAGAATACTGTTATACTGTGCACACACCGTCTCTGTTTTTTCTAGCTTCAAAGGTGATTGTTGGTGATTCAATTTCTTTTACTTGGAGTTGATGTCACTTTGCCAAGCACAAAAGGTCTTGTGCTTGTGGTTAATCAACCCTTGGATCTCCCAGTCATTCTCATCAAATCAGTCTTGATGTTTCTTGGTAGTGAATCCTAGTGTCTCTTTGCAGGAGCTGATGATGGTGGACTTGAGGACACTCTAAATACTGCTGATGTAATCCCATTGTTTTTTATTGGAATTCACCAGTTTTTCATTGAGAAGCTGGTAGAATAGATCTCACTTAATTGGGTTCCTGAGTGGTCCTTGAGTCCTTTGACAATGACTTTCCATCAGCATTGCTTCTACTGCAGCTGCCATTAAGGAGCTAGTTTGACTGACATAACCAAGCAGATGAGCTGATGATCAATCTGGCAACTGTCAGCTCCTAGCATAGCTTGAGTGATGTGGACATCTTTGTGATCCGGGCATGAATGATAACATAGTCAATCAAGTACCAATACTTAGATCTCAGGTATTGCCATGAAATCTTCATAGTTTCATGGTTAGTAGGGTCAGAAGGGACCTGAGCAGATCATCAAGTCTCACCCCTTGCCGCAGGCAGGAAAGAATGCTGGGGACAGACGACCCTGGCAATGTATCTATCTAGCCTCCTCTTAAACACCCTCAGGGTAGGAGCGAGGACCACTTCCCTTGGAAGTTGGTTCCAGATCCTAGCCGCCCTGACTGTAAAGTAGTGCCTCCTGATATCCAGCCTAAATCTGCTCTCTGTCAGCTTATGAGCGTTGCTCCTTGTTACTCCCAGTAGTGCTTGGGGGAACAGGGACTCTCCCACTGCCTGCTGGTCTCCCTTGGCCAGTTTATAGATGGCCACCAAATCCCCTCTCAGCCTTCTCTTGTGGAGACTGAACAGGTTCACATCCCATAGCCTATCCTTATAGGACCTGCCCGGCTTCCCCCGATCATGCTAGTGGCCTTCCTCTGGACCCTCTCCATGTTGTCCACATCCCTCCTGAAGTGTGGCGCCCAGAACTGGATGCAGTACTCCAACTGGGGCCTGACCAAGGTTGCATAGAGGGGGAAGATCACCCACATTGGCAGCCCATGTTCATCTTTGAGTCAATAATGACTCCAAGATCCTTTTCTGCCTCTGTGCTGGTGAGAGAGGAGTTCCCCAGCCTGTAGGTATGCTGCTAGTTCTTCCTCCCCAGGTGCGGACTTTGCACTTGTCAGTGTTGAAACCCATCTTATTCACATCCACCTACCTCTGTAACCTGTCCAGATCTGACTGCAGCTTGTCCCTCCTCTCTAGCATGCCCACCTCCCCCCACATCTTAGTGTCATCTGTGAATTTGAACAAGGTGTTTTTCACCCCCTCGTCCAAGTCACTGATGAAGATGTTGAACAGTGCAGGCCCGAGGACTGAGCCCTGGGGAACCCCACTGCCCACATCCTTCCAGGTCAAAAAGGACCTGCCCACCACCACTCTCTGGGTATGGCCCTCAAGCCAATTGGTGACCCATCTGACCATATAGGGATTCACACCACAGTCACCTACTTTTTTAATGAGAATGGGGTGGGAGACAGTGTTGAAGGCTTTTTTAAAGTCCAGAAAGACTACATCCACTGCGATGCCTGCGTCCAAGGATTTAGTGACCTGATCATAGAAGGCCACCAGGTTGGTCTGACAGGACCTGCCTCTGATGAACCTATGTTGGTTGCCCCTAAGCATACAATCCCTTGCTGGTCCCTCGCAGATGTGCTCTTGGATAATTTTCTCGAAGAGCTTTCCTAGAACAGAGGTAAGACTAACAGGCCTATAGTTTCCTGGGTCCTCGCTTCTCCCTTTTTTGAAAATGGGGACCACATTGGCCCTCTTCCAGTCCTCTGGCACCTTGCCAGAGCACCATGCATGCTCGTAAAGCTGTACCAGGGGACCCACAATGACTGCTGCTAATTCTCTCACCACTCTGGGGTGGAGATCATCAGGACCTGCTGATTTGGATGCATCCAGTCCCACCAGGTGGTCCTTGATTAGGTCCACTCTGACCCTAGGCTTGGCTGCACCTCCCCTGGAA
>JAGPOW010002934.1:60967-85216 GCA_030014935.1 Caiman crocodilus
ATTTGGATGCATCCAGTCCCACCAGGTGGTCCTTGATTAGGTCCACTCTGACCCTAGGCTTGGCTGCACCTCCCCTGGAACCGTCAGGGATCATGATAGAGGGGAATGACCTGGTTCTTGCTCAGGAAAATGGAGGCAAGGAAGTTGTTAAATATGTTAGCTTTGATGTCTGGTGCAACCACCAGACTTCCTAGCTTGTTCTCCAGAGGACCTACATTATGTGGAACCTTCTTTTTACCCCCTGTGTATTTAAAAAAGGACATCTTATTGGCCTTGATCCGGGTTGCTAGTCCCAGTTTCATTGTCACCTTACCCTTCCTAACAGCCCCCCTACAAACCCAAGCAACAGCTGTATAGTCCTCCCTGGTGATGGCTCTTCCCTTCCATTGGGTATATGCCTCCTTTTTAGCCTTGAGATGTTTTGTTAGCCAAGGGGGCTTTTGAGCTCTCTTGCTCCCTTTGACCCTTGTTGGGATTGCCACCCTTTGAGCTTGGAGGATCGTCTTCTTAAGGAACAACCACTCTTTTTGGATTTCCAACTCCCCTCCCCTCCAGGACCTCAGTCTCTCTCTGACTAAACTCCTTCCTTACCTCATTGAAATCCATGCTCCTGAAGTCCAGGGTTACTGTTTTGCTGCATGCCTTTGCCACCCTGCACTGGATGGTTAATTCCAGTAGGTGATGATCACTGTTGCCCAGGTGATCGAGCACCCGCAGTCCCCTTACCAGGTCATCACCTGTGCCGAGACCAGATCTAACAAGGCATTTCCCCTGGTGGGACTGTGCACCTCCTGGGTTAGATGGAGGTCCTGTAACATGACTAGAAACCTACATGAGTGGTCAGACCTGGCTGACTGCTCTTCTCAGCAGATATCCGGATAGTTTAGGTCCCCCATGATGACCACATCCTTTGACCTAACTGCCTCTGTGAACTGCCTGAGAATTCCTGGTCAAGTTCTTCCCTGTTGTGCTTGTTTTTCTGGTGGAACAGGGTGTTGGTGATGTTGAGTCTGTTCAGCACATTTGCTCAAGTGGAAGATGCCATTGGAATTGATGCTTTCCACTCCCTTCTGGCTGATGGTTCTATTTCAGAAGTTTGAATGCCTTCCAACTCTGGTGTTGAAATCACCAGGCAAAATAAGTTTGTTTCCATCTGGACCAAGTCCTCTTCTTCACCTAAATCTAGTCATTAAGAGCACTAAATATCAAGGAACAGCAATCATTTCTCCTGAAATGAGACAGACAATATAGAAGCTCTCCACATTTTTAATGGTCATCCAGTGTTAACAAAGGACCATTCTGGCATTCTTGTGGCAGTCCTTTCTGTGCCCATGGGAAGATGTAGGAGGTATTAACCTCACTTTGGATTTTTACATTTAATGAATGATCCTTTCCCATACCCACACGCTTATGAAAATGACACTATGACAGACCATGAAGTTTATCACAGAGTAGATTAGAAAAAATTACATGAAAATTGAGTTGTGTTGAACAATAATCTGGAGACAACTAGTTCTCTATATTGGAAGTATAAAATTGACATTTAAAGATCTGGATTTTTCATCACTACCTAGAATTTGCCTTGCTTTGTTGAAAGGGTAATTGTGCTTTTTCTTCAAAGTATGCTACATTCAATCTATGATTTAGAAAAGCAGATGTGAATTATCCTGACCATAAAAATTATTTCACAGGTAAGATCGTTTGCCAGTGACTGACAGGGCTGATTCAGCTTCATACTAAAAAGAGGCTTCGGTACGCATTATAATGAATCTGCGGGCCTCAATACTTAAAAAAAACAATTCTTCAAATAAACACAAATAAATGTGTCTCATTCTCACTGCTTTCTCATCTACCAGACACAAACAATCCACATATAGATTGGAATCATATCTGCCACATTCTCTTCATTAAAAGAGCATATTGATAAACATGGCAGTAATCTTTAATATGAATGAACTATTCTATCCACTTAATCTTAATCTCAAAGATAAATGGAAGAATAATAGCAATGACTAATCTTATGCATTTTAAGGAGATGGATTAAAAATATTAAAGACATGCAAGAAGCAAGGATTTCTGCGGATGTAAGTAGGGATGGATATAAACCAGCTTTTGGGTACAAAGTCCTTTTCCTCGGATCACTGAGGAAAAATGCCTTTTCCACTATAAACAGCTTGTTTTACTGTTCTCTGTGTTGTGGTAGTACTGGGTCGATGTTGTAACTGTAAGGGCTACAATATTACCCTGTCACTACCAAAAACAAAAAATGATCTCATTCTTAACCTATAAAGCCTACAAAATATAAGTAGCTAACAGATTCTACTGCATACCAGATCTCTGATTAACTGTGTGTGTGTGTGTATGCATCTTACTGTTGCCATAGAATTGGTATATGGCCAATTAAAAAAATTAGACATATTCAAGAGTGTGTGTGTGTATATATATACTACTATTGCTGCAGCACTTTCATTTGAAGATCATCTGGTCCCACTAACTTGTATATGTCTAATTTGTTTAATTGGTCATGTACCAATTCTATGGCAATAGTAAGATGCACACATGCACGCGCGCACACACACACACACACACACACATCTATATTGTGAAGTTATGAAGATCTGAATTGGAATTGTAGCAAGGTATACAAAACTGGTATTCTATATACCATATGTCTCGTGTGTGTGTGTGTGTGTGTGTGTGTGTATGTATATATACAGGTCAATCACATCATACGCGTATTTAACTTAGTGAATTCAACTATATGCAGGGTGGGAGGGGGTGCGGGGCTTGAGTTTGCAAGCGGTACTGTTGCTTACCTGGAGGCCCATTATGCTGGTGACAGCCTCTGCCTCCAAAACCTCCCTCTGTTGCCATGGAGCCATGCCCAGAGCTGTGTGGCCAGCTGCCGGGTAGCAGCAGCAGCGTGGTGGTGGCTAGGTGGCACGCAGCCATCCCCACCACCACCCTGTGCTGCACCGCTGCCACCAGCCACACAGCTCTAAGCATGGCTCAGCAGCGGTGGCGGGAGGTTTTGGAGGCAGAGGCAGTCACTGCTAGTCAAATCGCTGGCATGGTAATACATGATTTGACTGTATGTGATTTTCGCCTTACATGCTGACTTTAGAAAGTAACCCCCACATAAGATGTGACTGATCTGTACACATACACACACAAGATATATATATATATATATATATATATATATGAGACATATGACATATAGAATACCAGATTTGTACACCTTGCTGCAGATCCAGTTCCGATCTTCACAACTCATGAAGTAACCAACTTTTTGGGCAGCAAAGTCCAGCACACAAGTCCTAAACATTTCACAAAACACGACGAAGTATACCTCGCTTCCGGTTCTAAGTAGCACAGCTGTCTTGTGGGACTGTGTAAGCAGACCAATTAGCTTTCCTAAGCAGCAAAGCTAATTTGCTGACTGCAGGCATGAGAGAGTGACTTTGTTCCTTTCAATTCAGAAGAGCTGTGATGAGAAGAACGTACCCTGGACAGTCCTCTCTCAGCCTTCCCCTCCCCCCGCAACCCTTATAACTTCTAGCTTCTGTATCCGGCAATGCACAGGAGCTACAATAAGCAACAGTGTGGGGAATGCATACCATAAAGTACAGAATGCTTTGGAATTGTAGTTTTATAGAGTGGCAGTGCAGTTAGCCACAGCCAGGGGGAATTTTCATACTTTTTTGCTGTCATAGCCCAGGTCAAGAGGGCAAAAACATTATTTTAAGAGGCAGATTTGGTGGCAAAAAATGGGGTCAGGTCTTCTCCACCTCAGTGGGGCTGGGGCCAGATTTATAGATGCATAGTTTGTCAGGCTGGAATGGACCTTGGAAGATCATTGGGTGCAGCCCCCTGCACCAAGCAGGAAAGGTAACTGCTGGTCAGGTGACCCCCAACCAGGTAACTGTCTAGTCTCCTCTTCAAGATTTCCAGGGTAAGTGATGCACCACCTCTGGAGGAAGCTTATTCCAAAGTGTGGGCACTCTGACTGTGGAGAAGTTCTTCCTAATGTTGAGCCTGAATTGGTCTTCCAGGACTTTGTGGCCATTACTCCTAATTACTCCTTGGGTGCCCTGGTGAACAGTTGCTCACTAAGTCCTACCAGGTCCCCTCTCAGACTTCTTTTCTCCAGGCTGAAGAGTCCCAGATCCCTCAGTCTTTCCTTGTATGGCTTGCTGTGTAAGACTCTGATCATATTGTTGCCTTGTGGGGTCAGGTCAACTCTCAGGACCTCAATATTGCGCTGTTAGACAGGAGGGGGTTACACAATTGCACATATACAAGCACACACATCAATTAGGTGCATACACACATACACAATACCAACTCAGGCACATACACATTGAAACCAGCCTACGCACATGCATACCTATCACTAATTCAAGCACACACACACACTACACACCAAAAAATAGACAACAATCAGTTGTCAATACCCACACACTCCATATACATACATGGATCACTAATTTGTATATCACGCACATGATGACACATATATATAATATATATATATGTGTGTGTGTGTGTGTGTGTGTGTGTGTGTGTGTGTGTATTCACCTCCATACCACTCACCTACACATACACACAGGTGAGTTCCTGACTTGGATCGTATGGTATGTGTGTGTTTGGGTACTTGGGATACTTGAAGGAAGGTTAAGGTAAGAGAGAAAGTATAAGGAATGAAAGTTGCTGGAACCAGGATTAGAGAAAAGCTGGGTTGAGGAACTGAGGTTTGGAGTTACTTAAGGTCAAGTGGCCCCAGGATTATTTGAGGTCACTGGTGCAAGGGGAAAAGCCTGGTAGCAAGGAGGAGACAGCCAGGAAAGAAACTGAGGCAGAAAGCTGGGACCTTGGGACTGGAAACTGAGGCAGACAGCTGGGAGTTTCGGGGGCAGATAAGTGGTAGCAAGGAGGAAACAGTTAGAAAGCAGACAAAAACCCAACTTGGGGTTTAAAAATAACAGGTTTATTACAAAAAGACAACACACTACACAGCCCCATGAAGTCATTGGTTCACATGCACACACACACGCACACAATGGTAGCAGGGGAAAGAGATTCAGTGGAAGGGTTGGAGTCCAGGTAAGGAAGAGAAACAGAGCCCAAGTCCTTGGTTGAAGAGAGGGTGGGGGTGATAGCTACCTATCCAGCCTGGAAAGGGGTCTTTGTTCCGCAGGTGTTGTCCAGAGGAGGGTTGCCGGCAGGGCTTTTGGGTGGATAGGTGGTGTGGCATGGTGCTGGTGTAGATGGAGAGGGCATCCCAAAGAGTCAGTCTTCACTATTCCTTTTTATTGGGCAGGCTACCTATGATCTCCTATGGGGAGGACATGTCCAGGAAATGTCAGTCCTGTTCCAGAGGGTTCCAGATGTTCTTACTGAGCATGTGCAGGAGTTAAGCCTACAATCCTCCATTTTTCTCATGATCACATCATGGAATACTAGGTCAAAGCCTTTGGGAAGTCAAGGTATACAGTATCAACCTGCTCTGTCATGTCCAGGTGGTGAGTTACCTGGTAATAAAAGGAGATGAGGTTGGTAAGGCAAGACCTGCCTGAGACAAAGCCATGATAGCCATCTTTCAGAATTTTACCTTCTGCAAACTTATTGCATATGGTCTCCTTGATGAACTTTTCTAGGATTTTACCTAGGATGGAAGTTAAGCTGACTGGCTTATCGATACCTGGGTTCTCCCTCTTGCCCTTATTGTGGATGCACAACACTGGCCCTCTTCCAGTCCTCAGGGACTTCTCCAGAGCACCACAAGTTGTGGAAGAGTTTTGCCAGTGGTCCCACAATAATTTCAGCTAGCTCATTCAGCACTCTCATTTGAAGATCAACTGGTCCCACTGACTTATATATGTCTAATTTTTTTAAATTGGTCATACACCAATTCTACAGCAATAGTAGGAAGGTGATTATTCTTACCGTGCTCATCCTGTTCTCTACCTGACATTGTTTTCCCCTGGGTCCAGTGAAAGACCAAGATGAAGTAGTCATTCAGGAGTTCAGCTTTCTCCTGGATGCCAGTAATCAGCTCTCCTGAGTTGTTGATCAATGGTCCCACACTTCCTGTTTTCCTCCTGTTTCCTTTGTACCTAAGGAAGGACTTCTTGTTGTCCTTCCTTCCCATTGCTAATGTAAGTTTGGTTGCTGCTTTAGCTTTTGTCATCTGTTTCCTGCAATTGTAGGCCATCATGGAATAGTCTTCCTTGGGGCCCACCCTGAGCTTCCATTGTTTATAAGCCTCTTTCTCCTTTCTTAAGAAGACTGATTTCCCTATTTAGCCAAGAGGGCTTCCCAGCCCTTCTGTTATCTTTTCTCCGCAACGGAATGCACTTCCTTTGTGCTCCAAGGATCGTGTCCTTAAGGAACAACCACTCTTCTTGCACACCTTTCGCCTTTGGCTTCTGGTCCCGCAGCACTTCCTCTACTAGTGACCTAAGCTTTTTGAAATTTATATTTTTGAAGTCCAAGACTTCAATCCTGCTATCAGATTTGTCTGCCTTATATCAGATAGTGAACATGATGGTTTCATGGTTGCTGTCACCCAGACTTACCTCTATATTTAAGTCTGTCACCAGGTCATCACCTTTGGCCAGGACCAAGTCTAGCAGAGCATCACCTCTGGTTGTTCCATGCACCTCCTGTGTCAGGAAGAGCTCCTCTACACAGGTCTGGAAGGATTACAACAGTTCCAGTTTGGTTGAGTGTTCCTTCCAGGAGATGTCTGGATAATTAAAATCACCCATGACAACCATGCACATGCAGCCTCAGTCAATTCTTGGGTGAATTCCAGATCAAGTTCCTTGCTTTGCCCCCACCTCCGCCAATTTAACCCAGAGGATTTCAAGCTGTTCATTTTTTGAGCTGATGTTAGCCACCAAGAAGATGCTCTTTAACATAGAGAGCAATGCCACTACCATTCTTCCCCATCTGGTCACTTCTATGCAGGCTGTAGCCTTCTATAGCTACACTCCAGTCATGTGAAGAGTCCTAGCAGGTCTTTGTAATCCTTACTAGCTCATAATGCACACTGGAGAGTAGGGGAGCTAGCTCCTCCTGCTTGTTCCCCATGCTCCTGGTGCTTGTATATAGGCACCTGAGTCCTCTTACTGAGGCCCTCATCTTCCTGCCCCAGTATTGGGGAATTATTCCCTCAGCTCCTGCAAGAGTGGCACAGAGCTACCACTACAGCAAGTGCTTCTACATGGCTGGGCAAGAGCCACTATATTCCCCATGCTCCATGTCCTGGACCAGAATGGGGCCAGAGCTAGAGCCAGAGCTGCAACAGGAAATTAAGTTTAGGCAGCATGGGGAAAAGGCAGTGGGGAGCAGGTGGCAGAGGGTGTAGGCACCAGGGGTGGCCGACAGAAGGAGGAGAAACTGGTGAGGAGGGATAGGTGCTAGGGTGTGCAGGCGCTATGGTGGAGGTAGGAGGCAGGAGGTGCAGGCACAAGAGAGGCAGGCACCAGGAGGGGGAGGTGGTGGGGGCAAGGTATGTGGGGGCATAGGCAGCAGCAGTGGCAAGTGGTGAGAGGAAGAGCAGCAGGGGGTGAGAGACAAGAGTCAAGCCACTTGATGACCCTGCTGCCTGCCCCCTGCCACTGCTTACTCCACTGCAGTGAGGGGGAGGATGAATTTAAGACAACCCTCCAATAATTACATTCTATACATGGAAAGTTATAACAAATCTATATGTTTTCAATGTCTAGAATCTAAGTATTGGAGACTTGTTCTAAATTTGAAGTAATCTGGGATTTGGATAAATATGACGTCTCATTTTAGTAGACTAAAAAAGGAGAATCTGAAACCTGTATTCATTTGTTGCTTTCAAGCCTATTTTGCCTATTGTATCTAAGTGTCAGAATTGCCTTGAACACTATCTCTTAGATTCTCATTGGACTTTATAGACTTTGATGAAATACATTTCACAATACTACGTGACACCTGAGATAGTGCTGAATTTTCTAGTTTTATAATCCAAATTTATAGTACAAGAAGGGCAAAAGCCACATGACAACAAAACAGAACAATTGTCTTTTGAGGAAAATATTCAGCCTCATGAGGGTTGTAGTGACAGAGCATTTAAGGTGTCATGTTCAGGGGCACGTTGCTTTACCCCTTCACCATTTGTACCAAAGTCTATCCCAAGTTGTAGATGAGAATCTGGTCATTTTGTCAAGGGAGTCAAACCACCCAGATGTGATATTAGCAACATCACTGCCTAATGTGCCATTGGCTGTAGAATCTGGAGTACCTTAACCACACCAGCCCTATAAACTACTAGGCTTGGGAAGACCCTTAATCCTGACCTGTACATGGTCAAGGTCATGACCATAATCTGGTCCCTTTCCAACACCCGGGTAAAGTTATTTTGTGTAGGTAAGGGCTGCAGTTAACTGATGCAGTGCCTGGCTCTGTATCACAGCTTTGATTTATCATTCTCATTCTCTGTTCTCAGACTTGTACTCTTTAATGTCTTTATAAATCATCTGGATCAGCTAAATTAGCTGACAACACCAAAATTGGGGAAGAGTATCCACACTTGAGGATAGGCTGGTGATCCAGGCAGACCTCGATAGGCTTGCAAGGTGGGCGGGTGAAAACCTGATGGCATTCAATACAGAGAAATGCAAAGTGCTCCACCTTTGGAAAAAAATAACCACATCACACTTATAGGCTTGGCAATGCTACACTTACTAGCACCATGACCAAAAGAGGCTTGGGGGTCATGACTGACCACAAGATGAACAAGAGCCACCAATGTGATGTCACAGCTGGCAAAGGGAACAAAACTCTGGTTTGTATCTACCAATGCATCTTGAGCAAGACATCGGCTGTCATCCTCCCACTGTATTTGGCCTTGGTGAGGCTGCAGCTGGAGTACTGCATCCAATTCTGGGCTCCACGATTCAAGAAGGATGTGGAGAAGCTTGAGAGAGTCCAAAGGAGAGCCACGCGCATGATCAGAGGGCAAGAGAACAGGCCTTATGAAGAGAGGCTGTAAGCTATGAGGGACTCTTCAGCCTGGATAAAAGCAGGCTCAGGGGTGACTTGGTGGCAGCCTATAAGTACATAAGGGATGTGCATCAGGATCTGGGGAAACACCTGTCCAACAGAGCACCCCAAGGGATGACAAGGTCCAACCGTCACAAACTCCTGCAGGACCATTTTAGGCTGGACATAAGGAAAAACTTCTTTACTGTCCAAGCCCCCAAGACTCCCCCCCAGAGGTGATGCAAGCACTTACTCTGGACACTTCTAAAAAACACTTGGATGCTTATCTTGCTGGGATCCTTTGACCCTAGCTGACTTCCTGCCCCTTGGGCATAGGGCTAGACCTGATGATCTTATGAAGTCCGTTCCAGCCCTAATGTCTATTACATTTATGTTACAGGGTTCATAGCTAGTTTCCCAAATCCCCACTAAATCCCTCATGAGAGGACTTCCGAAGCTAAGTGCCATTTGACACAGCCACATGCTTTCTCCAAAGCCAGAAGGTTCCACAGGGGGACTCACTACCTATTGTACTTTGTCAAGTTAAAAAATTCACCAAGAAAAGTCTCAGCAGATTCCTCAAATTTGACAGAATTTGAAGAGTAAAATTTGTCAGACTATGTATACATGTGCTATTGCTGGCATTGATATAAGTTGTAAATTGTTCCTTTCAGTCTGTTGCTTAGTGTGCTAGTAAGAATCACAGTGCTGGTAGATAAGCATCAAGGAGAGGGTTTATGACGTTCATTTCCCTATATTTATGATAGTGCTTTCCTTCAATTTCCTTGCAAGCAGTATAATTCTGGCCTCCATTAATATAAGTCTTGCAGTATCACAAGACAGTCCAACCTGTAATCAGGCCTGATTGAATACTTCCCCTGTTTCCCTGCCTACTGTGAAAGAACATCCAAAGAACTCCCTCTGCCTTCCAAACCAAAAAGATTGTGTAGCCAATACTGTTTCACGGCAGGGAACTGGGAAAGGAGCAGAAATGGTCCAGCATCTCAGAGGCACTCTGATTCATTTCCTTGCTAATCCTGAAACACAAAGCCTAGAAAAGAGGAGGAGAGGGCTCCGAGTGGAACAATACCTCCCTTCAGAAATCCTCCCTCAGGCCAGGGAGTGGGGTGAAGGACCTTCAGAGTAGCAGAGGAATCAGAGATGAGCTGGGGTAAAGATTGTGCTAGATGGAGGCTGAATTGATTTTTTTGCCCACTGGGGTAAGTTGCTGCGGAGTTGCAGCCTAAGTGAGAGCTGAAGATGTAGAAGAAATTAACAGGAACATAACCAGAGTGAGGCAAGAAGGGCATCAGCCCTGGCTGCTGTTTTAGAGGTAGTTCCAGAATGGTGGTCCCTCAGGAGTCTGTGCAGAAGCTACCACAACTGGGGTGAAAGGTCAGCAGTGTCATCCAGGGTCTTTGGACCCCACTCTTCAGCCACTACTCTGGCAGCACTCAACAGCATTCTGCTCAGGGCACTGAAATTGCTAGTTATGCCTCTGGTAGATATGGAGACAAGAAGGCATGTGTTTGATGGAGCATGGGGACCAGAAGGAAATGGCTGTAGTGGGGAATGGGCAAATGTAGACCTGGAGGACCCCAGAATTAACTGTCTGGATTTTGATACCTTGGGAGAAACTGAGCAGCTCTGTGCACCATCAGGCAGAACTTTGAATGGGTATGTATCACTTGATCTCAGAGGGCACGTCCCCAAGAGTGGGAACATGCATTTCCCCGGGGACAAATAGCAGTGGAACAATATGTGCCACTGTTGCTTGTCCCTGGAAAATGCCTGTGTATATGCATTCTAGCATACGAAATGTTGTCCTGGGTGGGTTAGGGAAAGCTGGGGCCAGCACCTGGGCTGGCCCCAGCAGCCTTTCCTGGGGACCTGGGAGCCCCTGGGGGGCTGTAGCTGTGGCAGTCTGACAATAGCAGGGAGCCTGGCTGGCAGTTGGAGCATGGCTCCAGGTTCCATCGGTGCAAATGGGGATCTCCTGTTGTCAACCTCCCTTCCTCACGTGCTGCAAATTAGCAGTGTGAGGAATGCCTGTATGTGCAGTGTGTGCAGTGTGCGGCACTGCAGACAGGTCTGTGGCACTGCATATTGCCTGTCTGCACTCATCTGGATATGCCCAGAGGGCTCTTTTAACAAGGAATTCTGCTGTAGGTTTAGTTACTATTAGTCTCTGAGAGGTGGCAAATCTGTCCTTGTCATTCATGTATTGGGGTCAGGCAGAAAGAGTTCAAAAGGTACAGGGCAGACCAAAGCCCAGGATGTAATCTTCTTTTCAAAAAGTCTCACAATTAAGCCTAGAGGTGGTTAGCTGTGTTAGTCTGAAGCCAAGCAGAAAGTAGAGGAGAGTGGCATCTTAGAGACTAACTGGTTGAGAGAGCCATGAGCTTTTATAGGCAAGCACCTACTTCAACAGATGTACACACCTGACTTAGTAGATGGTTGCCTATGAAAGCTCATGCCTCTCTGAACCAATTAGTTTCTCAAGGTGCCACCCTGCCTCGCTTTCTTCATGATTAAGTCTGAGAATATGAATTGAATTTGAGGTTTAAAAGGCTTGAGCTATGGAGGACAAATAAGAAGAACCCTGATTTGCAATTTAAGTAAAATCTCTTGATTTTTGACTGCGTGGAGTTGGCATTTGCTGTGTGTATAACAAGTCACATAGAGATCTGTGACAGAGAACTGTGATTGGTCTTTGTGAACAGAAAAGGTGCATGTGTCAGAGTGAGATGAAGGGAATTGCTACTGATCCTGACTTACCATGATACCAGCTCAGCATTGATACTCACAGTGTTTTGGAAATCATCTGCATAATGGAAACTCTTATTTTTAGTTCCAAAATGGGGCAGTAAAATTACTTACATAGCAAGCTTACACAAAAATGACTTGCTTTACCATGTGACTCAATGTTTGATAATGATTGTAACAAGCACAACACAAAAGTTCATGGTGACCTGTTAAAAGCAAGAAATGTTTCACAAAATCAGTGTCAAAAACTCTAAAGACTTCTAGAAAGTGTTAGCGTTCTTTAGTACCAGTTGGTAGTATATACATTCGTACCTTATCCAAAGCCTATTGAAGTAAAGATAGTGATTCCATTTATTTTTCAGTAGCCTAGGGATTATAAATAGAGTGGTATTCAAAGGATATATTAGCTTTCTGGAGAGATGGCTAAGAAACCTCACGTTCAGTTCTGGTTCAAACTCTTGGATGAATGATAATTCTAGCTACATTTTGTCCATGCTCGCTCCACCCTTTCATTTCACATTTAGATCTAACTCAGAACCAAAAATGTGGGGGGAGCTTTGGATCAGCAAATATAAATAAACCCATCCCTGATCCTCCAAAATCATTGTTCCAGATTCAAGTTTCCAACTTTGGTGCTCTCTTGGTTCACTTTCCTTTCTTTTTTCTCCAACTGTTCCACTTTTGCACTGCTTATTACATAATTCTGCTGAAAATCAGGATAGGTGTAATTCTGTACAAGATCAGAAGAGCTTTGAATACAATGGAAAAGAAGCTGCCAGGAGACTTCAGCTATATTTAACCTAAATCATGGGTCCACATTTGAAAGTGAAGACTAAATACAATGTTGTTGTCATGACACTATCTGTCACAAGTTAGAGAAGATACAGAACTATTTTTTCACTTGTCCTAGAAGTAATGGAGGTGGGGGTGGCATGGGGCCAGATGCAGAGCGAGGGACAGTGTGGCATGGGGCTGGATGCAGATGTGGGGGGGCATGTGGCACATGGTCAGACATGAAGTGGCAGCAGCGCGGGCCAGTGGGTGCTGGCAGCGGTCACTGTGTGCAAACTTCCCCTCACCCCTGCTCTTGGGAGGTGGTAGTGGTGTGGGCTGGTAGGTGGCGGTGCTCCATCCCTGCTTGTGACCCTCCCCCCCACATCATTCTTGTCAAGTAATTCGTTAGTTCTGCATAATAGCAGTACAGTGTGTACGGTGTAAGCAGAGCAAGTGCTTTTGTTGGTACGGCAAAAGACATAAGGGAACAATATGTCAGAAAGGGGACAGAGTGATAGTTAGCTATGGTAGTCTGAAGTCAGGCAGAAGGTAGGATAGACTTTCAGGCACAGATAGAAGTGACAATTTTTGCTCGATCTGGCTACAGAAAGCTGTTTATAGCCATGACCAAACAAAAGTGCACAACTACAGACAGCTTAAAAAATGGACATTTGGGTGAATATCTGACCCCTTATGAGGTTTCAAAACTAATAACTTCTGCCTGCACTGCCTTCCAGCCTCAAGCCGATTTCAGAATGAGAGCAGGGAAAGGGAGTGGAGAGAGTTCGGTCTGGGGTTTTTACGGCTCCTGCTGGAGGATGGGTCAGGTGTTATTGGAGCCCCTCTGAGGTATGAGGGAAGGCTCCAATTCACTCACCCCACCCTCCAGTGCTGGCCTAGAAGGAGCTCCCTCTGCTCCCTTTCCCCGCTCCCATTCTGAAACAGGGACAGGCTGGGAGACAGGAGGGGTGTTACTAGGAGAAACCAGTTGCAAGCTCCCAGCCAGCAGCTAGATTCCCCTGCCCCCTGCAACCAACAGTGAACTTCTGTTTGTTCCAGGAGATTGTTGTACCTCAGAATGCTTCCTGCAAAGTATTGGCAGTGACAGTGGGGAGCTGCACTTCTGTCTACACCCTCATTTTACAGACTAATTAAACCACAGATGTACAGCAGGGGCTTTTCTGAGGTGGGGCTTGCTTCATCAGATGAGTAAAGAATATGTGATTTTTTTAAACCGTCACCGCTCTGACAATTGATTTGTTATAAAAGCTCACTGGCATGTCAAACAGACTCCCACATTTGTAAAAATAAGATCTTGCAAACCCAAAGATTGTAACTGATTGCAGTTACTTAAATAAAATCTCACAATTGCACTAAAGTTTTATTCATCCATTTCAGTGAGAAAAGTGGGTATTTCTTTTATTTCATTTTATTTTATAATGATCCAGCATTTGACCTGAGTAGATTGTGACATGGAATTATTTTACTTTCAGAAAATGAAATTGGGACAGTATATAGGAACAATCAGATAAAATGATCGGGCTATATATTTATTTATTTAAACTTGATATCTTTTTCTTTCAAGTTTAAACTTGTCAAAATGACGCCATCTATGACATATACGTGTGTGTGTGTGTGTGTGTGTGTGTGTGTGTATATATCTATACCATATACATATATATATCATAGATGGCATCATTTTGACAAGTTTAAAGTTTAACTTGATATCTTTTTCTTTCAAGTTCTTTCAAGTAATATAAATCACAGAAAAGCCTTACCGACAGTGAGGGAAAGCTAATTTTGATGTAGTTATAGCCAGTCCAAGCTACTTATTTGTCTTGCATCTCTGTACATATAAGTAAGTTCCCAGTTTGGTCACCATTGGTCTGCATATGATCCCCTCCTCTCCTACCACATTTTTGGCTTACCCCCTGGCCTCCTAATTTCTGCCCTTTTCTTCTTTCTACAGTGGGTTGGTTCATTCTCTTATTCAGTCTCATCTGTCTTGAACACTCTTATTTCTTTCTAGTTTTTGCCTCATGGAAAATATAGAGCAGATGGTGAAACAGGTAAAATTCTGTCATGAAACTAGGGGAAGGTAATTAGTCCTGCCCTGTAACCATTCCTCTGGACTTTATCATATTAGAGCTGAAAGCAAGTTCTGAGCAAAAAGTTAATTGATCTAGTAGAAAAGATTTTAGTATAGTTCCAGATGTTGTTACCAAATTCCCATTTAGGTCTAAAATCTTGTCCCATGAGAAAAATAGTCACTGTAAGTCAGTGGGACTTCTTAATGTGGTATATAGGAGGAAAAGTCATTTCCCCACGTATTGAATTTTATATCACTTTTGAAAAACAGCTCTGGCCAGTAAGGAGGATGATGACTAAAGCATTTTCTTTTGCCATTGTTCCTTCTCTGTCAGTTTCATTGACAAAGAATCCCTAACTAATAATTAATGCCAATTTCTTAAACATTCTCCTAGTCTTACTTTTGAAAATTTCATGAACAAATATCAAAAGCTACCTGTGTTTCAAACTTTGTATTGAGATTGTGTTCAGCACAAAAAATATATATTACATTATGTAGTCTGGGATCATGGAAAAGCTAAATTATAAAATCAAAACAAGTAATGACAAAGTCCTTTGAAAACTGGAAGTGGCCAGTTCTGAATAGCCTTAAAAAAACCAGTTTACCATATTTCAGTTGACTGTTGAAAAATTCTTGAAGAAGTGTAAACACTTGGATGCAAAACAGGTGCCAGAAACTCAGCAAGCCAGAAGGTAGGACAGAAGTGGTTATGACAAGAAAAAGGAAACAATGTGAAGAGTTTGTCAAAACTATGCTCATGTGTTCCATCAGAAGCATGTCTCCCTCACCTTTTATCCTCCACACTAAAATCTTATTTAGCCTTGTGCTATGAGTTCTTTTCTTTTGTTTCTTGAAAACCAGGAGTCCAAATTACTGTAATGTGTATGATTCCATTTTTTAATAGTTAGAAGACTATGGCTAAAATTTTCAAGTATAACTACTGGCTAACATGGTGCCCATCTTTAAGAAAAATAGGAGGGTTGACGCTGCAAACTACAGACCAGTCAGTTTGACGTCGGTCCTTGGAAAAACTTTTGAAAAAATTATTAAAGAGGCCATCAATCACAAGCTTGTAACTGACAGAGTAGTAAGAAAGAACCTGCATGACTTTGTGGAGGTTAGATCATGGTTGACAAACCTGGAGTCCTTTTATGACAAAGTAACTAACCAGCTGGACAAGGGTCGTGAGGTAAACATCATGTACTTAGATTTCAGTAAAGTCCCCCCCTGAAAATTCTCTCAGTCAGACTGGAGGGTACTGGCCTGGACAAGCCTACAGTAAGGTGGGTGAACAACTGGTTTAGAGGCTGGTCCCAGAGAGTTGTAATCAATGGTATGGCCTCATCCTGCAGGACTGTCTCCAGTGGTGTCGCACAGGGATTGGTGCTTGGACCTGTGCTTTTGAATATATTCATTAACAACTTGGATGAGAGGGTTGAATGCTCTGTGATTAAGTTTATGAATGACACCTAACTGTGAGGAAATGCGGGCACACCAGAGGATAGGGTAAAGATCCAGGATGGACTTGACAGACTGGTTCTGTGGGCTGATCAAAATCAGATAAGGTTCATTAGGGACCTATCCTTCATCTGGGTAGGAAGAACCTTCACTACAACTATAGGATAGGCAGTAACCCACTGGATGGCCTGGGGTTTGGGAGGTCATAACGGGCCACAAGATGAATATGAGCCAACCATGCGAGGAAGTCGACAGCAGGACAAATAGGACTCTGGCGTGCATCAGCTGATGCGTTACCAACAGATCGAAGGAGGTGCTTCTCCCTGTCTACTCAGAACTGGTGTGACCATAACTGGAGTACTGTGCCCAGTTTTGGGCGCCACACTTCATGAAGGATGTGGATAAACTCGAAGGTACAGAGAAGGGCTGCCCACATGATTAGGACCCTAGAGGATAGGCCCTATGGGGAGATTCTCTGGGAGCTTGGCTTGTTCAGTCTGGGTAAGAAGAGTCTGCGAGTTGACTTGATAGCCGCCTACTAATATGTCAGCAGGCAACACCAGGATCTGGGGGAGCAGTTCTTCAGAAAGGCATCCCTTGGGAGGACAAGGACCAATGGTCGTAAGTTAATAGAGGGAAGATTTAGGCGGGACATAAGGAAGAACTTCTTCTCCGTAAGGGTAACTAGAACCTAGAACACACTCCCAGCAGCGGTGGTGCAGTCACCATCCTTGGAGATATTCAGGAAGCTGGATAAGCACCTCATTGATGTGGTTTGAGCTCTTTAACATCCTGCCTATGGCAGGGGACCAGACTTGATGATCATACAGGTTGCTTCTGGTCCATTGACTCTATGACTCTACTAGGGTTTTATCCCTCTCCTTCTCTCTGATATTCAGAAGTTAGAGTTCATTATCCTGGCTTCATAGTCAAGCAACGGCCTATAAACCTTGACTGAAAGGCTAGGTGTTTTAGATTTCCTTCAAATACTTGATTGGCTTTTCTTCAATGACTTAGTGTGGAACACTGCTCCACAGTCACAATATGGAAAATAAAGCTGGCCAGATGTCAAGAGTCAGGATAGCAGGCAGACTTTAGACCCAAACTGGTACTGATTACCAGAGTGGGCCTGGCTTTTAGTGACCTAACTAGTCTCAACTGAGCCCAAGTTCATGTCTCACATCTCAATCTTTTATAGACATCATCTCCTGACCCCCTGATTTATGACTCTAGTTTGAACACTTGCTTCCTGACCTTGTCTGCTTTTGCTTTCCTGCTTCATGACTGTCTAGTATCAAGCTCCAGATGTCCATGTCTTTTTCAATCTCTGATACAGTAGCACCTGGCTGAAGCAACTCTGGTAAGACTTATCCTGTTGAACATAGTCTATGTTTTACATTTAACACAGTAAGAGGCAGGTATAGTAATGGACTTCTAAAAATTGCTCTGTTGGAAGTATCATTGAGAGAAAGATTTCAGTGACTTAAAAATTACAGATGTAGTTTTTTGCCTTCTTGGTGGAGCTGATTTTCCATGCGTGTTAAAGGATTAGTAACACTTTCATCCACTAGTTCACTGATGCCTTTGAATACGGACAGACCTCTGAGCTGGTGCAACATGTTATTTTACATCCAAGCAACTTGATATACAATGGTTTGCTTTCAGCTGTAAGATTGAAGAAATCTCAACTTCAGGGGAAAGGTGCTCAAGGCTTTCTGAAAATTAGGTTCTTCTGTGGAATGTGGCACTCAGAATCATATTTGAAAATCTTGACCTGCATCTCTTCTCAGACGAACATCCACCAGTTATAGTCTAGGCCAATGATGCTCAACCTTTTGGTTCTATGGGCCAGATAGAGGATTGTGGGGCCATTCTGTGTAGATTGGACTGTGCATGCCAGGATTGGGCCCTTGGGGCCCAGTGCCACCTCAGCCCGGTCTAGCATGCAAGGTTTAGGCTCCACATGTGAGGATCAGGCTCCTTGGGCCCCATGCTTCTCCCGTGCGCCAGGCTTCAGCCCTGTGGTGTCCTGTGTGCCTCACCTAGCATGCAGGGCCGTGGCCCCTGAATGCGGTGCCCACTCCAGGACCTGAGCCAAGTATAGCATTGAACTACAGGAAGGAAAACAGAACTTACTTCTGGTGAAAGTTTCCAAATCTTATTTTACCCCCTTCCTTTCCTAGAAACTGTAGTAATTATCGCTGCTAGGATACACAGACTAGCAGCACGGTGAAGGTAAAAAAGGTTATGTAACTGCAGCTCTTGAATTGACTTGATAATAATTCTACCTTGGTCTTCAATTTGACCATTTTCCAAAGTAAATATCAGGTATAAATACCACCTTTGCTGCTGTTTGGAGACAGTTTTTTAAAAAGGCTGTCTTAAATGAATAATAAGGGAAGATATCTGTAATCTTCATGAAAATCACAGCCTTCACCTTCATGAAAAACACTCTGTACCTTCTGTACAAAATTTGGACAAATGCACAAGATAACACTTCCTGGAATCAATTATTTCCTCTGTATTCATCTCATTTAAACCTTTTCTTATTCCCAGGAAGTAGAAAACAGTCATGGATTCAGAGATGTTGGGTTGGAAGGGACCTTGTAGATCTTTTAGTCTGAACCCCTGCCCTGGGCAGGAGAGAAAACTGGGTTCAAATGACCCCAACCAGGTAAACTATCAAGCCTTCTCTTAAAGACCCCCAGAGTAGGAGCCAGCACCACTTCCCTTGGAAGTTGGTTCCAGATCCTAGCTGCCCTAACTGTGAAGTTGTGCCTTCTAACGTCTAGTCTAAACCTACTCTCTAGCAACTTATGGCCGTTATTCCTTGTTACTCCGGGAGGTGCTCAGAGGAACAAGGTCTCTCCCATTTCCTGCTGGTCCACCCTAGTAAGTTTATAGACAGCCACCAGGTCCTCCCTCAGCCTTCTCTTGTGAAGGCTGAACAGGTTAAGGTCCTGTAGCTTCTCCTCATAGGGGCTGCCTTGCTGTCTCCAGATCATGCAAGTGGCCCTCCTTTGGACCCTCTCCAAGCTGTCCACATCCCTCCCGAAATGCAGAGTCCAGAACTGAACACAGTACTCCAACTGCAGCCTGACCAGTGTCACAGAGGGGGAGGGTCACCTCCTTGGCCCTGCTTGTGATGCATCTGTGGATGCATGACAAGGTACAGTTATCCCTACTGACCATGTCCTCACATTGTTGGCCCATGTTTATCTTGGAGTCAATAATGACTCCACGATCTCTTTCTGCCACTGTGCTTTTGAGAAGGGAGTTCCCCAGCCTATTGGTATGCTGCTAGTTCTTACTGCCCAAGTGCAGAACCCTGCACTTGTCAGTATTAAACCCCATTCTATTTTCATTTGCCCACCCCTGTAACCTGTCCAAGTCCAGCTGTAATCTATCTTTCCCTTATAGCGTGCACACCTCACCCCAAATCTTGGTGTTGTCTGTGAATTAAACAGGGTGCTTTTCACCCCATCGCCAAGTCACTAATAAAGAAATTGAACAGTGTGGGCCCAAAGACCAAGCCCTGGGGAAATTCACTGCCCACTTCCCTCCAGGTTGAATATGACCCATCCACCTCTACTCTGAGTACGACCGCTTAGCCAATTTGCAATCCATCTGACTGTGTAGGCATCAATGCCACAGTCACCTAGCTTTTTAATGAGAATGGGGTAGGAGACAGTGCTAAAGGCCTTCCTGAAGTCCAGAAAGACTACATCCACTGCAACACCTGCGTCCAATGATTTTGTGACCTGATCGTAAAAGGCAATCAGGTTGGTCTGACAGGACCTGCCCCTAATGAATCCGTGCTGGTTGCCCTTGAGCATCATCCCTGCTGCTGGCCTATCACAGATATGCTCCTTGATAATCTTCTCAAAGAGCTTCCCCAGGATTGAAGTAACACTAATGGGCCTATAGTTGCCCGGGTCCTCCTTCTTCCCTTTTTTAAAGATGGAGACTACACTGGCCTTCTTCCAGTGGTCTGGCATCTGGTCAAAGCACCAGGAGAGCTCATAAAGCCATGCCAGGGCCCCATGGTAACCCCTGCCAATTCCCTCAACACCCTGGGGTAGAGAGCATCTGGACCCTCCAATTTGAACATGTCCAGCCCCTCCAGAAGTTCCCTAACTCAGTCCTCCCTGACCCTAGGCCTGGTGGAGTTTCTCCCGAGTCTGTCCTGAATTTTGGTAGGGGAGTCCCAGTCCCTGCACAAGAAAATGGAGGCAAAGAAATTGTTAAAGAGGTCTGCTCTCTCCTCTGGTGCAACCACCAGATTGCCAAGCATATCCTGCAGGGGTCCCATATTACCCAGTGCCTTCTTCATGCTCCCTATGTATTTTAAAAATGAGTTTTTGTTATCCTTGATACTAACCCTAGTTCCATACCTACAGATGAAAGTGGTGGCAGTATACTCCTCTTTAGTGATAGCCCCTCCTTTCCACTGGGTGTACACCTCCTTTTTGGCAATCAGGCATTCTCAAATGCCCTTGGTGAGCCATGGGGGCTTTTGGGCACTCTTGCCCCCTTTGCTTTTTATTGGGATTGTCACCCTTTGGGCTCCAAGTATTGTCTCCTTAAGGAATGACCACTCATGTTGGGCACTCAATTCCCTTATTCTCTAGGACCCCAGTGCCTCTCCCACTAATCTCCTCAACTCATTGAACTTGGCCCTCTAGAAGTCAAGAGCTACCGCCTTGCTGCAAGCCCTTGACAGCCTGTGCTGGATGTTGAATTCCAGCACGTGATGATCACTATCGCCCAGGTGGTCAAGGACCTGGAGTCCCTTCATCAGGTCATCGTCTGTGGCCAGGACCAGGCCCAGCAGGGCATTCCCCCTGGTGGGACTGTGTACCTCCTGGGTACAGTGGAGGTCCTGTATTTCAGCAAGGAAACTTTGTGAACAATCAGACCTGGCTGACTGCTCCTCCCAGCAGATGTCTGGATAATTTAGATCACCCATGACAACTACATCCCTTGCCTTAAGTGCCTCCACAAACTGACCCAAGAATTTGCAGTCCAGCTCTTCCCCTTGGTTGGGAGGTCTGTAGTAGACCCCACTATTAAGTCCCTTTCCCCATGACCCCCCCCCCGTATCCTGACCCAGAGCACTTCAGCCTGCCCCTCCTCAGACCGCAGGAGCTGCACCCTGCTGGTTGAGGATATGTATTGCTCTTTGATGTAGAGCACCACACCCCTGCCTTTCCTCCTCATTCTATCCCACCTGTATAGTCTATAGCCCCTAATGTTAACCTCCCAGTCATCGGATGACTCCTACCAGGCCTGCCTGGCAGCACCAACTCCATAACTGCCAGTTGACCTCACCAATGCAGGCCTCACTGGGAGAATAGAGGAGAATACCACCTGTGCCCCTGTCTCCTTGAGCTTGGCCCCCAGAGACTCGAAGCCCTTCATGATGTTGTCTGGGTTGCCTCTGGCTGTGTCATTTGTTCCCACATGGATGAGAACCACAGGGTACTGGTCTGAGGGTCGAATGTAGATAGGTACTGGTCTGCTGTACGTACTGGTCTGCTGGGATCCTCTCTGTGATGTCCTGAATCTGAATCCCAGGCATGAAGCAGACCTCTTGTGCCATGGGGTTGGGTAGGTAGATTGGTCCCTCCATTCCTCTTAGGATGGAGTCCCCGATGACAATGACCCAGCATTTCTTCCTCCTGATGTTCCCTCTCTGTGCTGTCTGTGTCTTGTGTGGAGTGGCATTGTCCCTGCTGGAGGCATCCCCTTTGTCTTTCTCTGCCACACCTGCCAGAGCCTCATATCTGCTCCCCAGTTGTACCATAGTTCCACCATGCTAGCCCAAGCAGCTCTGGATCTGCTGGATACCTTCTGCCACTCCTGTGTTGAACGCATCTCCTGGGGGGACTGTACACTGGGTGACTGATCCTTCAGTGAACAGAACTATGAGGCAATTTCGTTCCCAAAAGGAAAAGGGAAGAATTATAAATCTATGAGGCAATCTCAATGGAAGCATCATTGTTTTATTTGATTGGGTGCATGGAACACTGCAAACATGTCTGCAGTGCCACATACTGCACAGCCTAGTGTTCTCATCACTGCCAGGTTGCATTGCCTGTGCTGCTGAAAAGCGGAGCCAGGCTGCCTGGAGCCGTGCTGCAGCTGCCAGCCAGGCTCCACCAAGCAGGATTACCGCAGCTGCAGCCCCAAAAGATCAACAGGACCCCAGGTAAGGCTGATGGGGCCAGCCCAGAGCTGGCCCCAGCCTTCCCTACCACCCCCCAAAATAACTTGTCGCATACTAAAGCGCACGTGGCACAGGTGTTCCCCAGGGACAAGTACCTGTGGCACAAGGTATGCTGCTGCTACTTTGTCCAGGGAACCAAATGTCCACTCTTGTATGGATGCACCCGGATTGTCCATCAGTCCTCATATGGTTAATAACTCTTTCTTTTCTTGTGTACTTATGAACCGATCCAAGAATGGCTGTCACGGTGCGGGGTCCTGTAGGATGGCCGTGATCTCCCCAAGGCCCCCTTCCTGTGCCAAGTTGGCCCTAAGGGCACCCTTGATTCCTGCCCGCCACATTTTTGATGGTAAAATATAATAGGAAGGCTACCTTTATGTCATCTTGGACAATGTCTTGTTGTACTCTCTGACCCCGTAGGCTCTTAGACCCCTTGTGGTCCCATTCTGCAATAGGTGTTTTGGAGCACCCTAGCCTTACGGGCTATGCGTGGCTCCAACCATCCCTTTACCATGCCCCAAGCCTCGTAGATGGAACCGATATTGTTCAGTCTGGGCCTTGTTATGATTTAGCCCCCTTGTCCTCCCTGGGCTCTCCATGGCCCCATCTCGCTCTGCACCCCCACCAGTGCCCGGGCTCTCCATAGCCTCATCTCACTCTGCACCCTCACTGGCGCCCAGGATCTCCACCACCCTGCAAAGTGCTGCGCCCTCCCTGGTGCCGGGGTCAGTGCAGCCCAAATGCTGTACTCTCCCTGGCGCCAGGGTCCCCACGCTGCTGTGGGTCCTCTATGAGGCCTCCTCCTTCCCCTAATAGCCTCACCCAAGCCACCAGTCTTAAACAGCAAACACAAAACACAAGCCCCTGGGCTATAACATAAATCCAAGCTGCCTGACTATAACATCATTCAAGCCACCCCAGGGGTGCTCTATCCTTCACCAATATCAAAGGCTGTACCTGCAGTCAGGCCTCTCCCCTTTGCTTGTTCCAGGAGCAGTCCTTCCCCCTTGGCTGCTGGCAGGGAACTACCACCATGCCCTCAGCCCTGGAGTTTATATGTGGGCCAGGCCCTACCCCTTCCAGTCAGCTGACCCCTGGCAGGTGTGGGCCACTAGCTCCCTCTGGTTGCCCTGGTAACCAGCAGCTAGGGCTCCCCCCTCACTGCTAGGGCTCTTTCCCCAGCAGTTTCCACTCTAAGGAGCCGGGCACCTAAGTGCTCTGTGAAAATGGCAGTATTTTATCCTACTTCACCATCATTGCATGGTAACTGTCACTCTTCATCAAAAGTATGTCATTGTCCCAAGGAACCCATGTATTTAGGTATCCTGACACTGTTCATCTTATATATGAATTTGGTGTTCTATTTTGGAATTATATTTAATTCACTGCTGCCATTATCAGAGATCCCAGAGCAGGATGAGAATTACTTGAAGCTTTTCTGAGAATCCTGATAACAATGATCTAAAAAAAAAAATTGTCACATGTCCTGGATCCCTAATCAACAAATGATGTCTCTCTCTTGGCTTTTTTTTTTTAAGTCCTTAGGCTTCAGCCAGATAGACTAGCAGTTCCTGGAAAGCCTTTGTCCTGTCTTTCAGGACAAACTGGAGAGGGTTCAGCAACAAAAATGTTTAGGGGGCTAGGGAACATGACTTCTGAGGAGAGGCTTGTCCCAGCCACCAGTGGGAAGGTTTGGGATTGAAAGAGTGGTCAGGGGTAAAAAGGTAAGAAAGATTTATTGACTTAACAAGCACACAACTACCATAGTATAACAAGACAGCAATGACAGGCAATAACAATTTGCGTTGGGAACTTATTATCATAGTATCATAGTGTCTAGAGTCGGAAGGGACCTGGGCAGATCATCTAGTCCGACCCCCTGCCTTGGCAGGAAAGAGCACCGGGGTCAGAT
>JAGPOW010002937.1:0-14193 GCA_030014935.1 Caiman crocodilus
CTCCACCCCCCGCCGCCGCCCATTGGCCGCCCCGCCCCGCACGCAACCGCCGCGCCGCGCCCATTGGCCATTGGCCGTCGGCTGCCCCGCCCCCCGCGCCGCCATTGGGCCGCCGCGCGCGGCTCCCCCTGCAACAGCCGTTGTCATTGGCTGGCGCCGCGCGGCGCCCACTGGGCCCGCCGCGCGCTCCGGCCCGCCCCCCCGCGGGGCCCATTGGGCAAGTCCTCTCTGGGCCCGCCCTTCCGAGCAGCGGATTGGGCGGCGGAGCTTTGACCTTTGGTCCCCTTTCGCGCGCTATTGGCGCGTCCTGATGACACGGGGTCGGTTGTTGACCGCCTCTCTGGCCTTCCGGGAGCCGGTCCTCTGATTGGCTGCTACTCCGCGTTCGCTAACGAGTGTGCTTTATTTAGGAGCCTCTGATTGGCCCCTTCAGGAAAATGACGCGTAGGAGCCGGGGGAACGAGTTTCACTACGGAACTGTGATTGGATGGCGTAGACACTTCCGCCTCGAGTGTGGGAAGCTAATGACGCCACGCTGACGCCAGACATAAGAGGGACTGCAAGAGGAACGGGCTGTGGGCGGAGCCCCGGGCTGCGCAGGGCGCTGAGTGGCTCCGGAGGCGACGAGGCGTGGCCAGCACGAGCCAATCCCGTTACGCGGGGGCGCGAGCCCCACCTCCTGCCGCCTAGTGGCCTCCCCATTGGCTGCTTCCAGTCTCCTCGGTGACGTGGCGAACGCGGACGGAGCAGCAGCTGGAGCAGCGCGGAGCCGGTGCGGCCGGGGGAGATCCCGGAGGGGGACTGGGGGCTCCAGGGAACCCCGCGGGGAATCCCTGGGACCGGGGGGGCATGGGGGGACCCCGCGGGGAATCCGTGGGACCGGGGGGGCATGGGGGGGACCCCGCGGGGAATCCGTGGGGGTCGGGGTGGGGGGTGCCGGCGGTGCTGAGCCCGCTGCCCGCAGGTCGGCGCGGAGATGCGGCGTTGCGCGGCCCCGGGGGAGCGCAGGTGACGGGCAGCGCGGCGGGCCGGGGCGCCCATGGCCAGGTGAGCGCGGGCGGGCGGGGCGGGCGGTGGCCGTGGTCCCTCGCCCATGCCGGCCCGGGGCTGACGCTGCCGCCGCCGCCCCCCCAGGATCAGCGTGTCCTGCCTGTGCCCGGCGTCGTGGGGCCTGGCGCTGCCGGCCTCGTGGCCATGCCCCCGCCCGCGCCTGGCCCTGTTGGGGCTGCTGCTCGGCACTGGCCTCGTGCTGCTCCTCGCCGCGGCCGACCGGCGCTGGGGCTCCCCCGCCCGCCCCGACGGGCAGCTGGAGAGGTGAGCGAGCGGGGCGGGGCGGGGCGGGCTGGGACGGGGGCAAAGTCTGGCAGGGCTGGGGCAGCCTCCTGCCCCCCCGGCTGTCCCGTCGGCCCTTCTCTTCCTGGGGCTCTGCCAGGGCTGCCTGGCGGGTGCTAGGACAAGCCCGGGCCCTCTCCTTCTGGGAGCAAGGCGCTCAGCCGTGGAGCAGGGCAGTGACACGGGCCGATCCCTGGAGCTGCGCGGCGGAGCGTTCCACCCACCCTTCTCCGTGGCGACTCCTGCACCTGGCACCAGGACGCTTTGCCTTATATAGCCGAGCGGCCCAGGTAGCGGCACTGCCCGCTCCGCCAAAGCTGTGCCGGACGGGGTTTCTGGGAGGGAGCAGAGGCCCGAGGGTCCCACCCCATGGCCCTGAGCCACTTCCCTCCTGCTCCTCGCAGCCACAGCCCTGACCACAACCTAATTACCTGCCCACATGGCGCCAGCTCCTGGCCTGGCCCCAGCGTGAGGGGCAGGGCAGGCGGTCCCACAGGGCTGTGGGAATCGAGCAGGGGTCGCTCTAGTCTGAGCTGCAGCCAGGGGCTGTTAGCGCCTCGCAGCTGCGGCCAGGAGAGGCTGGGGAACCAGGCGTCCTAATCGCGTTAGGTCTTTCGCTAATGGGGATGAGCAGCTGCTGCTGCGGCTCTGCCCAGGCACGGGTGGCTCACATTGCGCTGACGGGGCGCCGCTGGGACCAGGCCAGCCGGGACATCGATCCACCCCATCAACCTCCGGCCCCCATGTCCGAGAGTGCGGGCTGGGCCCTGGGGAGCATGGGGCGCCTATGGCTGGAGGACAGAGAGGGTCTGTGGGGCTGTTGAGCCCTGTCTGGTATCAGCCCAGGTTGAATTTCCTTGACCTCGCAGACCCGGGATGGGCTGGGGAGCCCGGCTGCTCTGTGGGGAACCAGCCTTGGCAGAGCTGCTGCGGGAGCATTCCTGGCACATCTCTGCCCGAGGGCCGCTGCACTCTGCCAGGGCTCCAGGCTCCTCTGACACCTTGTGTCCACCCGGCAGGTACCTGGCACAGGTGGGAGACCTGGAGGCGACAGACACGAGGGACCCGATGCTGAACTACGGGGTTGTCGTTGACTGCGGCAGCAGTGGCTCACGGGTCTTCGTCTACTTCTGGCCCCCGCACAACGGGAACCCCCACGACCTGCTGGACATAAAGCAGATGCGGGACCACAGCAGCCAGCCTGTCGTCAAGAAGATTAAGCCAGGTGCGGGCTGCCCTGGAGCGGGGGGTGGCTTGGGACGGTGAAGCAGCTTGTCCTTTGCTGCCTGGGGAGGCTTCTTGTTCCTTCTGCTCCCTTCGGCTGGATGGGACCATGACACTGGGCGTTTGCTCTCCCTTCTTTCAGCCGGGTCCTGGGGCTCCCTCTGTCCCCCACCCCGGGGTCTGTCCTGCACCTGGTTGTGCCCCCAGCCGTGGTTCCAGGGGGACCTGCTAATTCCCATCCCCACTCCCACAGGGATCTCCGTGGTGGCAGCAACCCCGGAGCAAGCCACATCCTACATGCGCCCCCTGCTGCACTTCGCCGCTGCCCATGTGCCCGCTCAGAAGCACAAGGAGACACCCCTCTACATCCTGTGCACAGCTGGCATGAGGCTGCTGCCCGAGAGGTGAGTGCCCCAGGCACTGCCCGGCTCCCCCCAGCACCCAAGGCAGCTGGGGGCCTGCAGAGGCAGCACTGTCTGCAACCCTTGTGCCCCAGAAGGGAGCCAGCTGGGCCTGAGACAGAGCAGGGGGGTTGGAGCAAGGGCAGGTGGGTGGGGATCTTGTGTTTTCAGGGGAGGGGAGACACTGTAGGGCCCCTGGGCAGCAGTGGGGTCAGGGGCTCCTGTGGACACAGGCAGAGAGTAAGGAGTGGGGGTGGTGGGGCAGGGGAGGGACATGCAGGATGCAGAGGGTAGGGCTTTGGGTCCCTGGGCATGGGAGACACTGAGCTGTCTCCAGGACGGGCAGGTGAAGCACCAAGTCCTGGCCCCAGGACAGTGGGATGGGAGCTGCGTTGGGGCAGGGTACTTGCTGACTCACTGGGCACTACCTGTGGCCCCTGCAGGCAGCAGGCAGCCATCCTAGAGGACCTGGTGAGACACCTGCCGCTGGAGTTTGACTTCCTCTTCTCCGAGACGCACGCAGAGGTGATCTCTGGGAAGCAGGAGGGTGAGTCACCTGGATGTTGGGGTGCAGCAGCAAAGCACACGTTCAAGGAGGGGACATCACATGAGCTGCCCCAGGAGGAGTAGCATGCGTTGAGTTGCCCAGGCCTGGAGAGCTGTCCCAAGGCCAAGGCAGGGAGTGGGGTGGGGAGTGGCCGCACCCTGACCGGGGTTTGGGTTTCTCCTCAGGGGTCTACGCCTGGATCGGCATCAACTTTGTGCTGGGCCGGTTTGATCATCCAGACAGTGAGTCTGACCAGAGCTGCGTCTGGGTGAGGGGGGGGGACCAGTACTGGAGCCCTGCTGGGTCGAGCTGGCACTCAGGACACGGCGCTGGTGCATGGCCGGCAGCTGCTCAGGCTGGGCAGTCGCCAAGAGCAGCCTCTGTGGGGCCCCCAGCATCTCCTAGCCTTTTGGCCAACCCCAGGCTGCAGGGAAGTGTTCCCAGGTGCAGGAGGGGCATCCTGTCAGGCTGGGGTTGTGTTGGAGAAGGGCAAGGGCAGCAGGGGACAAGGGGCAGTGGTTGAGGAGCCATGCATTGCAGGGGGGGACGCAGTGGTCACGGTGGCCATGGGGGCGCAGGCGGAGGCCGTGGTGCGGAAGCGGACAGTGGGGATCCTGGACATGGGCGGGGCCTCGCTGCAGATCGCCTATGAGGTGCCCGGCGCCAGCACCTTCCCCTCACCGCAGCAGGTGTGTAGTGGCCAGGGGGGCAGGGATGGGGGTGTCCACCCAGCACCCCCAGTCCTGGTGCTCATACCTCTGCCTGGCCCAGGAGGAGGCGGCCAAGAGCTTGCTGGCTGAGTTCAACCTGGGCTGCGACGCGCAGCGCAGCGCCCATGTCTACCGCGTCTACGTCAGCACCTTCCTGGGATTCGGCGGCAACTTTGCCCGGCAGCGCTACGAGGACACCCTGCTGAACCACAGCCAGGCCCAGCACAGGTACTGCACTGCAGCAGGGAAAGGGGGAGCTCGGGGCATCTGCCTTGGGCCCAGCCACAGCCTCTGGCTTCTGCCCTGCTGCCATGTCTGAGCGCTCTCCGCAGGGGACAACTTGCCCTGTGTAGTGCCCATCCCTTCCCCAGGCCCTTCTTTCCTGGGGTGATCTCCTACCTCCCCGCTGCTGTCCCCATGGGACACTCACTTTTGTAGTGCGTGCCCATTCGTTCCCCATCTGCTCCAGCTCCTGTCCTAGAGAGCCGTGGGACCTTGGAGCTGGGGCCAGACACCCCTTATACCTGGGCTGCCCCCCTCCCCATGTCACGGACTAACTCCAGTGCCAGGGCTGTGGGCATAGTGTCCACCCTAACCTCAGCCCAGCTGTCTGGTGCCATGACAGCAGGTGCCCCTGGTGCGGCAGGGCCCTGCTCTTTGCTGTACATGTACCCCACGGCAGGACGTACTCTTAGGAGAGCACACGTATGTGCAGGAGGTGACCCGAGGCAGATGGCTCAGCTCTTGCCGCTCCCGTTGCAGCCTACAGGGCCAGCCGGCGGGCCTGACTGCTGACATGCCCATGCTGGACCCCTGCCTGCCCGTGGGGCTGGCAGATACGGTGGAGAGGGGCGGGCTCCAGCTGCACCTGCGAGGACATGGGGACTGGCAGGCCTGCATCCAGCGGCTGCACCCCCTGCTCACCGATGCAGGCACCAACAGCAGCCAGGCCTCCCTGGCCGGCACGTACCAGGCACCCATTGACTTTGACAACAGCGAGTTCTATGGCTTTTCTGAGTTCTTCTACTGCACCGAGGATGTGCTGCGCCTGGGTGGCCACTACCATGCACCCACCTTTGCCCGCACTGCCCAGGTGAGTGCCGAGGCTGGGGCTGGGATGAGGGCGGGGGTGGGCATTGCCCTGTGCTGAGAGTGCTCTCTGCTCTGCATCTCCCCAGGACTACTGCAGCCAGAGCTGGGCGGTGCTGACCCAGCGCTTTCAAGACGGACTGTACTCATCCCACGCAGACCAGCACCGTGTCAAGTAAGGGCCCCTGGGAGGAGCCTCAGGGTGGTGGTGGGGGCCCAGGGCTCTGACTGGGACCGGGGCCCAGCATCAGGCTGATGACCCCGTGCCCCCAACAGGTACCAGTGCTTCAAGTCGGCCTGGATGTACCAGGTCCTCCACCAGGGCTTCCACTTCCCCCTCAACTACCCGAGCCTGCGCACGGCCCAGCTGGTGTACGACCGTGAGGTGCAGTGGACACTGGGCGCCATCCTCTACAAGACACGCTTCCTGCCACTCAGGTGAAGGCACTGCTAGGGGCCATGGAGCTCCTGACTGTTGACCCTCCACTTTGCCAGCAGCAGGTGCTGCGGGCACCCAGGCCAGGCTCTTGCAGCCTGGGGTGCTGTGGGGCATGGGATGGTAGGGTTCCTGCTATGCCAGCTGGTCCCAGCCAGGACAGATCCAGGACCTGGCAAAGGTGGGGCGGGAACTGCAACCCTGTCTGCAGGCGTGGCTGCACCCTCCTCCCAGCTGGTGAGGGATGGACTGGGCATTGGGAGCCTCTGGGGACTTCTTAGCTGCTTTTGGGGCTTGAAAAACTCCCCTAGCTGCCCACCCTGCTCAAAGCAGTCCTCCCCACCCCTTTCCCTACTGCTGCTTTCCTTACTGTCCCAGCCCAGCAGGAGAGGCAGGAGCTCCTCCTGGATGGGGTAGGGAAGAGGACAAGGGAGGTGCCTCTGAGCACTGAGGGGAAGCAGGGAGGTTCTTACCAGAGGCTCCTGCAATGCTGTCCTGTTGAATAGGGTCACAGCCATGCCCCTGCACCCTCTGGGCTGTTCCCAGGTCCCGGCACAGTGTCACCACGCGCAGGCGTCTCTGTTCCAGGTCTTGTGGCATTGTCCCTGCCTGCACTGACCCCCACGTCTCCTGCAGGGATCTGCGCCAGGAGAGCGGGCGACAGCCCCACGCCCCCTGGCGCCGCCTGTCTTTCGTCTACAACCACTACCTGTTCCTGGCCTGCATACTGGTGGTGCTGCTGGCCATCGCCCTGTACCTGCTGCGGCTGCGCCGCATCCACCGCCGCCAGCTGCGCACGCCCCCGCTTGACCGGCTGTGGCTGCAGGAGGTTGCACTTCTGCCTGGCCCGGGGACAGGGCCCTGACGGCCCCACACCACCTGCAGAGCCAGCGTGGGTACGGCCCCACAGCCTGAGCCTGGCACTCCGCGGCTCCGTCTCTACCTCCTCAGATGCCAGAGACCATCCTGTCACCTCAAGCCAGGGTGTGGAGGCACCTCCCACCCAGAAATACTGGAGTCCAGATGAGTGACAGGTGAGGGGCAAGCTGGAAATGCCCCCCAGGCTGGGCAGAGCATGTCCACTCTCAAACTGCTGCTGGGCTGTGGGGCCAGGTCCCCAGCCCCTTCTCTGCATTCCCTGGCCTCTGCCCTTTGCCCGGGCAGAGGCATCGAACGGCACTCCTGGGCTCAGCCCTGGTCCTCAGTCAGCCTCACTCCCAAGAGCTGCTGGGGCAACGTGCACAGAGCCCTGGCTCCCACACATTCCTGGCCTGGCATGGGATCCAGCCATTCCCCCCATGCCTGTTTCCCCATCTCTAGGATGAGGAGAGGAGCTGGTGCAACAGCCAAGAGCTCAGGCTGCTCCTGCAGTGGCAGGACGGAGCCCAAGGAGTTCTGCTCTGCCCAGCCCCAGCAAGCCTGACCTAGCAGGGGAGAGGGCCTGGGGCTGAGCCAGGCCAGACAGGACAATCCCCAGTGGACACCCCCTGCCCACCTCCTCCCCTCCCATCTCCAGGAAGCTGCAGGCTGGGCCCTGCCCTTCCAGGCTCCTGTAGCCATCTGCCATGCAGGCCTCTCCCTGCTGGGGCCCTGCCCAGACCAGGCCCCTGGGCATGGGGCTCTACTGCCAGCTAGTTTACAGCTTTTCCCCCACCCCTTCCCTGCCCCAAGGGCTGGGCCCTCGCTCCCCCCATGACTCCTTCCCGGGCAGAGCTCTGCTGCTCCAGCCACTGTAGCAATAAACAATCTGTGACCCTCTCCCACGCTGGCCTCCTTGCCTAGTGGGGCTGCGGTTTGCGTCAGGAACCAGGGCGGGCTGCTCAGTCTGCTGTGGGAGTCTGCACAGGTGTCTGGGCCCTGTGGCAGGTGACACAGCCTTCCCCAGGCTCTCAGCCAACTGCAGCACTCTGGCCAGTCCGTTCAGAGAGCACTGGCAACAAGTGAAGCAGCTGCTTCAGCCCCGCAAGGGTGGGGGTGTCCTGGTGGCCTGGCCCCAGCAGGAGGGGACCATGCAAGGCAGCCCTCAAGCTCACACAGTGCAGGCAGGGGCAGCTGCACTTGCTCCCTAGAAAAGACCTTTATTGTCACAGCACAAACCACCACCAAACATGGACAAATAAATAAATAAATAAAGGGTAAGCTAAATAGGAGAGAGGAGGGGGGGAGTCGCAAAATGCTGCTTGGGATGCTCAGTTTTGCTGTCAAGGCAGGGTGCAGCCAAAGGGGCAGGAGCTGGGTGGGCACAGCCCTTGGAGCATGGGGCCATGGCTCCACTCCCACCACTGGGCAGTCTGGAACAGGGATGGGGGTCCCTTCTGGCCCTGGCAGGCACAGTCCTGGGACAGGGGAACTCCCAGGAAAGGGCTGCCCCTGGCAGGCACAGGGGATGGGTGTCCCCCCCCCCCCAGTACAGTGCTGCCACCAGCCAGGAGCAGCCCTGGGGCAGGGGCCTGGTTCTCCCCCACACAGCTACAGCCCGCCTGGCTCAGGAGGAACTTTGTGCAACTGGAACTTGGAGGCTGGACATGATCGCAGGTCCCTGCTGTAAGGGTGATGCAGGGGAGGATTGAGCCAAGGGGGTAAGTCCTTGGTACCAGCCAGGCCGGGGGAAATGGCAGAGCTAATGATTTGCTTGGAAGGGGAGAGGGAGCAGGTGGGGCCCCTGCCGGGCTGGGCTCAGGGGCAGGCTCTCCCAGCTCCAGCCCTGCCAAGGGGACCCAGCCCCAGGGCCAGCTCGGGGGGTCCCACCCCACGCCGGCCTGGGCCCAGCTGTCACCAGACACTCGACCCTTTCCTCCCCTGCCCTGGATGCAGCGTCAGGTGCTGGTGCGGCTGGTCCGGCCTGGGGCCCAGGTCCCAGTGGGCACAGGATCGGGGCAACGTCCAGGGATCAGGGAGCTGAGGAGAGAGCATGATTTTGGCAGGGGCTGTTCCCTGAGCTCCTCCCCAGGGCAACCCAGCATCGCCAGGCCGGGAACGGGAACGGAGCCCCGCCAGTGTTGGGGGGAGGCTCAGGCTGGCCATACCCGGCAGCCAGGTGCCGGTGGGACCATCTCCACCCTGCCCCCAGTGCTAGCCGCCCCCTCCGGGGCACCGGGGCTGCTCACCAGAAGGGAGGGTGGGCTGCTCGCTGTCCCGGTCACTCCCACAGGAACCGCACGTACCAGATGGTCTCGTTCTTCAGCTGCGGCCCGAACAGGGGGTTGGCCTGCGCCAGGATGGCGATGAGCCAGCTACGAGGCAGGGCAGGGGCTGGCATGAGCCGCGCGGCCGGCTGCACCAGCGCCCCCGGGGAGGGGCAGGGGCAAGGGCCCGGGCCGCAGGACGGAGCGGCGGACGCTACGCCCCGCCGGGGGGGCTGCAGGAGAAGGGAAGGCGGAGCTGGCGCGGCGGGGACAGCCCCCCCGGCCCCCCGGAGGAGCGAGGCCCGACCCCCCGGCCCGGCCCGGCCCGGCCCGCGCGCACTCACAAGAGGTAGCAGCAGACGGCCGTGGTGACCAGCATGGTGATGGCGACCCTGCGGAAGGCAGAGACAGGCGGGTGAGCGCGGGGCCGGGCCGGGCCGGGCCGGGGCGGGGCGGGGGCCGGCGCTCACCCGCGGTTGGGGCCCTTGGGCACGAACCAGGGCGCCGCGACGCCCACCAGGCCCCAGAAGGCCGAGAAGAGGATGAGCGGCAGCGCGAAGCTGTGCGCGGTCATGGCGATGGCGATGGCGGCGGCGGCGCGGCCGGCGGATGGAACGTTCCGGGGCGGCGGATGGAGCGCACCGACACCGCAGCACCCCATTGGCCCGCCCCCCCCACCTGGCCCAGCCACAGACCAATCAGAGCCGAGGCGGGCACGGCGATGCTCCCGGCCGCTGGGCCGCACCCGCCGCCCGGGCCAGAGCCGCAGGGAGCGGCCGGCGCCCTTAGCCCGGTCCCGCAGCCGGCTGGAAACCGGCGGCTCCCGCGGGCTCCTGCTCGGGGGACATGCTGTAGGCCGGGAATAGCTGTCACACGAGCAGGCAGCTGTCGGCTGACCTGACCCACCCCACGTCCTCGCGCGGCCCCCACGCCACCGCTGCAGCCAGAGACGAGCCCTTCGATAAATTCATTTATGGTAGGTATAAAGTGCACGCTCAGATGTGCCGGGCGCCTGCGTTCAGGACCCCATCCTTACAGGTGGGCCAACAGCCCTCAGGCCTGGAGGCGGCCACTTCTCCCCGTCCAGTGCGCAGCCAGGCAGAGCCTCCCCCACCGGCAGAAGAGGAGCAAGGTGCCCCCGAGGGCACAGCCCCATGCTGCAGAGCCTGAGACCGCTGCTCCAGCGCAGACTATTTTGGAACACGCCGGAGTTCGCTCATGAGCCACAGCGCCACACTGAGCAGTGCCAGCGAGCCTGACTGGTGTGTAGCAGCCAGAGGCGTAGGGACATACAGCAGCAAAGTGCTGATGCCCAGTCCCACCTGCCAAGGACAGATGCATGAGAGGGGCAGAAGTGACACACATATTCTCTCCCCCATCCCTGGCCGCAGGGAGAGGGAGGAGCTCCGCTCAGAAGGCTCTGGGCCCACACAGGCCATCCTGCAGCACACAATACCTGCCCTCAGGTCCCCAGCCATATGCAGCCCACGTTCCACAGACTCGCACACAAGCCCTGCCTGGCACAGAGCTGGCAGCAGGAGGGGAGGACGACTGTACCTGCATGTAGGCCACAGCCAGTAAGGAGGCCAAGGCCATCTTGGTTCTGCGTGGGAGGACGACCCTCCGAGAGAAGAGGTAGAGGGCAGTGATAGCAGTGACTGAAGCAATCCCCTAAATGAGGGAAAAAAGCAGGTTTGGGACAGGCCAGAGGAGCAGCTCCCGTCAACAGCCAGTAAGGGGATGAATTTGGTCCAAGGCAAATTCAAATTCAGATTCTTTTGCCTGCATCTCTCAAGCTTGTGGCCAACCATGAGCTGCAGGACTGAGAGCAGCTGGTATCAGATGCAGACCCGACCACCATGTGCTCAGACAGGGCCAACAGCTGAGCAGTGCTAGACAAGCACTGGAGCACCTTTCCTGACCAAGGCAGGTCTCATTTCCTGCCCATGTCTGGTCTCTCCCCGGCACCAGGGATTACTCTTGTGCTTCCCTTGTTTTACTCTGGGATCTACCAATGAAATCTGTCACCTGAGAATTTGACCTACTTGCTCTTCGCTTCTCATCCCTGGATCAAAGATATTCCATAAAAACAGACCACAGTGGAGTACCAGACAACCACATGGCTGAGTTAATGTTTGTGCAGATGGCTGCAGATATGAAGTGCTCCAAGTGTTGAGGAATTCACCACAGACCAGTGAAGCCCAGGATCTTGTGTGTGGCAGCTTTCCAGGGTGCATTTTATCCAGCATCCTTAGACACTACACAGGGAGGTCGGGATCCTTATTTCTATTTCACAGAGGGAAGGGCTCCCTGTCACCAAGAGAAGGGCAGCCAGGTGGGAGGAGAGAGCACCCTCCCTTCATGGAGGGAGAAGAGAAGTCTTCTTAGGGGAATCAGAGTTAAGAAACTGCACAGCCCCTTGGCACCTGTCTCCAGCCTACTCCTCCAAGGTTCTTAGAAGGGGATGCCCTGAAGTTCACGTCTGCTGCCAAAGGAAGGCAGCTGCAGCAGGGGCAGTCTGACTTTGGGAAGCACCTGAAGGGAAAGGCCCAACAGAACAGCAAGGTCGTCAGAACAGGAGCATGGGGGGGTGACACTCACCAGTATCCTGTGATCAAACTGGACAGTTGTGGGATTCTCAAAGACGTTCTTCAGCATGGGGGAGAAAGAGAGGAGGTCATCCGGGATCCAGCGGTCCCCCATTTTGGGGAAGGAGTTGTAAACCAGGCCAGCATCCAGTCCTGCCACAAAGGCACCTGCAATTCCAGGGCGGAGTGAGGGGCTGACTTACACAGACCAGACGCGACAGTAGGCTGACCGTTGGAGCGCAGGCAACGCAGAGTTGGAAGAGAGGAGTGTACAGCCTGCTTGGGATTTCTTCTTACAGGGTAATGTGGGCATGATCACACAACGGAGCTGTTACATTCTGTCCTGCAGCCGGATTGATCCTGGCTGTCTGTGCCCGAGGAGCTGAGACACTTACTCATGTCCCAGGATCTGGACACAGTGACATTCTTGGGGTTCTACCATTTCTCACCACCCACATGGGGCACAGGGAGACTACCACACAACGGGAGAGGCCATACCTGACAGAGCAGTGAGGAAGATGAGGCCTGTGGTCCCGTGAGCAAAGTGTCTCAGGCGGAGCAACTGACGGGTTTCAGGTAACTGCAAAACAAGTGCCAGGAAACTGGTTGTGACAACCCCCCACAGGCCCTGCTAGAGTCTGAAGCATGATTCCTAAGGTAGGGGCTGCCTGCGCCAGGTAAGCAAAGTCCTGTCTGCCCTCCTTCCTCCTCCCCCTCAAGTACAGGTATGGACAGAGAGAGCAAGACAGGCTCTGGCATCAGTGCTCAATGGGGGATTCTTGGGACCCGAGAGAGTGACGATGATCCACTGCACGCATTGCTGTGCCCGAAACAGGAGCTGCCCAAGAGAGAAGCCAGTGGCCTCACTGGGATTGGTGCTCTGGCTAGGGTGCAAGGCAGCTTACATTAACGTGCAAACAAAAGAGTCCACTGCCTGACCCCCAAATCACACCATCCTCGCATCAGGAGAGTCCCCGCCACAGCCTGAAGGGAGCAGGGGTGCCCCTGCAGGTTCAACCCTTCACCTAAGACAGAAAGCATCTTTCTGCTCAAACAGGGCATGAGACACCTCCAGCCAAGTCACATCAGCAGAGACTCAGGACCTGCCCCTTCCCCACCAGACACACGGGGTTAGAGATTGGGAGAGACCTGGGCTGTACTCAGCGAGAAGAATCCGAATGCTGCTCACAGAACGTGCTGCTCAGGTTATCGGGCCACAACACAAAGCAGGAACCAGCCCCAGTGGACACGGTGGAGGCCGTGCTACATGTATGGGAGGAGAGGGGCAAGGTGCTGTTGCTGTTCAGGACAGATTAGGACATAAGGCACAGTCCTCAAACGAACCACTCTCAGCAGGTCCTTCCAAAGAGCAGAGCGTGTGGCCCGCGGTTAAAGATGAGCCAAGAAGGAGAGGCTTTGCATTTTTTCTTCCTGTTTCTCAGGGAAATGTGCCTTCTGAGAAGCTTAGACCCCTTCCCATCCTTCCACCTCCACACACTTGAACTCTGTGCATGGATACTTCTTACCTCGTGTCGCGAGAGCAGCAGGGACAGCCCACTCCACAGGCTGGCTGCATAGAGAATGAGTGCAGAGCCCAGGTGAGCAGCTAGACGGTACTGGCTAACCCGGGGGATGTCGTGAGACTCTGGCTTCTCTTCCAAACCGCTCTTCACCATGTACCACCCTAGCAGTCCCTGGCAAACAACGTGCAAAGTGACATGACAGCCGCAAAGGGACAAGAACCTGCTCCCTGCCGTCCCAGTCCACCAGGCCTGGCGGCAGGGAACCATACTGCAGGCTGCCTCCAGCCTGGGGAGGATGAGGGAGGGCAGGACCTCCTGCCCCAACTCCGATTTCAGCGCGCCCCATGGGGGAAGGTGCTGCACAGGAACGCCATTTCCACTGCATCCCTGCCCACCACTGGCCACATACCACAGTCCAGGCCCACTTCAAACACACGTGGGCAGGCTCAGCCACTGCATGACCCAGCCCTACGCGTCCCCAGGGGAGCAGAGCTTCCTACCTGGAAGCAGACAAGGCCGCAGAGTGCGAGAACGGTGCCCTTCATGGGGCGGCTGAGCCAGCCCTTCTTCCAGAAGTAGGCGGCAGGCAGGACGTAGAGCAGACCCACGACCCGCCCCCACATGCGGTGCGAATACTCCATGTACCAGATGAACTTGAACTCTGCCAGTGTCATGTGGCGATTCAGGCTGGAGGGGGTGTGCGTGTGATCAGAGCGGCGGTTGCCGTCCACAAGGCAGGGCCAACTTCAAGGGCAGGTGCAGGGGCAGCGTGGACAGCCAAGTGCCGCCCCAGCTGCGTATCTCCCTGCCCCAACCCGAGCACCCCGCTGCCACGTGCTGCGCAGGGGGGAGGGAGGGAGGCCACCGCCACAGCCACGGACACTCACATTTTAAACTCTGGGAACTGTTGGTACTTGCGGAACTCGGCCTCCCACTCTTGCGGCGTGCGCGGGGGCTTCATGCCCTTCACCAGGTGCCAGTCCACTATCGAGAGCCCCGACTCCGTCAGCCTGGGAAGAGCACGCGGCTGAGGCGCTGCGCCGCACACGGCCGAGCAGCGCGGGAAGCGCAGCGCCGCCCGCTCCCCCGCCGGCCTCACCTGGTGACGCCGCCCAGCACCACGGCCCCCGCCACGGCACCACTGCAGGCCAGGAGCCAGCGCCCCACGGCTCGCTCCGCGCGGGGACCGGGCCCGGGCCCGGTCGGGGTCGGGGTCGG
>JAGPOW010002937.1:14293-26011 GCA_030014935.1 Caiman crocodilus
GGTCGGGGTCGGGGTCGGTGCGGAGACCGCCCCGCGCCGCCCGCGCGGGAGAGGCAGGGAGAGCGGGGGGTTCCGGGCCGCCCGCCGCACCGCGCCCAGCGCCGCCCGCAACATCCCGCGCCCGCCGGAAGCCGCTCCCCGGCGCTGACCCTTCGCCCGGAAGCGACCCCGGTACTTCCGGGCGTCGCCATGACAATCCCGGCACGTGACGAGAGCAGGGAGCGGCCGCCGCTGCCGGCGCAGGTGAGGCCGGGCCCGGCCCGCCGGGGGGAGGGGCTGGGGCGGGGCCGCCGGGCGGGGCGGGGCCTTCCCGTGGCACGTGACCGGGACGTGCTGACTGGGGCGGGGCTGAGCGGGGAGTGGGGGGGGCTCCGAGCGAGGGGGGCTAGACCGGAAGGAGCCGGAAGTGCCCTATGAGGGGCGGAGATGGCGCGCTCTGCTTTCGTCAGTCATGGTGCTGTTCGCCTAGCCCCGCGCCATGAGTGTTACGGGCCCGTCGTCCCTGCGCCCGGCTGCAGGGCTGGTCTCCCGGCGCCGCCTCGGCCACCGTTTGTGTGCTGGAGCGGGAGGGGTTCTTGGCGGCTGCCGGCCCGTGGGGGCCCCCCGCCATCCATGTAACGGGCGCGGGCCGGTAGTCCCGGAGGCGCTGGCCCCTGCCCGGCCCGGCCCCCAAATCGCAACGACCTCTCTTCGCATCCACGTGCCAGGAGTCCCGGCCACAGCCGGGGCGGCCCTGCGGGTTCACCACGCATCCACGGCGGAGCTGGACCGGCCTCCCCCGCCAGCACGCGGGGATCGTGCCCAGGAGAGGCCCAGCCGGCCTGGAGCACTGAGCCCGAGTGCTGTGGGCCCCAGGGGCCTGCTTCCTGCCCCCGGTTCTGGGGGAGGGGGCAGAGCCAGGGAGCAGGAGGGCCCTGCTCCAGCCCTGTGGTTGGGCTTGAGGCCCCTCTCTGGCTCCTCCAGCAGCTCGCATCACTCATGTTGGAAGCTGGCCGGTGTGGTCCCCATCTCTAAGAAAGAGAGGACCCGGGCAACTACAGGCCCGTCAATCTTACCTCAATCCCAGGGAAACTCTTTGAGAAGATCATCAAGGAGCACATCCGTGATGGGCCGGCATCAGGGATGATGCTCAAGGGCAACCAGCACAGTTTCATTAGGGGCAGGTCACATCAGACCAACCCGATTGCCTTTTATGAACAGGTCACAAAGCATTGGATGCAGGTGTCACTGTGGATATAATCTTTCTGGACTTCAGCAAGGCCTCTGACACTGTCTCCCACCCCATCCTCGATAAAAAACTAGGTGACTGTGGCATTGATGCATACACGGTCAGATGGATTGCGAATTGGCTGAAGGGTTGTACTCGGAGGGTGGTGGTGGGCGGGTCATATTCGACCCGGGGGGGAGTGGGCAGCAGAGTCCCCCAGGGCTCGGTCCTTGGGCCCGCACTGTTCAATTTCTTTATCAGTAATTTGGACAATGGGGTGAAAAGCATCCTGTTCAAATTTGCTGACGATACCAAAATTTGGGGTGAGTTCAGCATGCTAGTAGGGAGGGAAAGACTGCAGAAAGACCTGGATAGATTGCAGGGGTGGGCTGACAAAAACAGGATGTGTTTCAATACTGACAAGTGCAGGGTGCTGGTCACAGTCAGCAGGGCTAACCGGGCTCTATCATGCATCCACAGATGCATCTCAAGTAGGGCCAAGGTGGTGCTCCTCCCCCTCTATGCGACACTGGTCAGGCCACAGCTGGAGTACTGTGTCCAGTTCTGGGCACCCCACTTTAGGAGGAATGTGGACAACGTTGAGAGGGTCCAGAGGAGGCCACTCGCATGATCCGGGGCAGCAGGGCAGACCCTACAACGAGAGGCTATGGGACCTGACCCTGTTTAGCCTTCACAAGAGAAGGCTGAAGGGGGACCTGGTGACCATGTATAAACTCACTAGGGAGGACCAGAAGGGTTTGGGGGAGACCTTGTTTCCCCTAGCACTCTCCAGGATAACAAGGAGTAATGGCCACAAGTTATTGGAGAGTAGGTTTAGATTAGACAACCATAAGAACTACTTCAGTGTCAGGGTGGCTAGGATCTGGAACCGACTTCCAAGGGAAGTGGTGCTGGCTCCTACCCTGGGGGTCTTTAAGAACCAGGTTGATGCCTACCTGGCTGGGGTCATTTGAGCCAGTTTTCCTCTTGCCCAGGCAGGGGGTCGGACCGGAAGATCTGCAAGGTCCCTTCCAACCCTACTTCTGTGATTCTATGACATTGCTGGAGCAGCTCCTCTGTTGTGAGGGCACAGAAAGGCGCAGTGGGACAGAGCCATGTGGCTGTGTGAGGGCTCAGGCAGAAGCTGAGCACTTGCCTCGCGGCTCCGGTGTGGGCATCCATAACCTTGGCTGCACTGACGTTGCTCAGTGCCCTGTGGGGCCCTCGTGGCCTCCCAGGTTGAGAATCACTGCTGCAAACAGTACAAAATGCAGCTTCTGGACCAAAAAGGCTTGCAAGCAGGTGTAGAGAAGACCCATGCGGGAGTGGGGGGCATGTGAGACACGAGGGTGAGAGCTGGGCCTGGGGCCTGGAGAGGACCAGGCTGGCCCAGCAGGAAGTCCCACGTGGATGGCAGGCTGAGGGGAGGGGGACCAGTGTCCAGGGCTGCCACTGAGAAAGCCCCCAAGGCAGAGCCTGCTCAGCTGAGCTGCCTTCTGCATTTCCCTCAGGAATGGCCGATGGCTTTCTCATGGAGGTCTGCGTTGACTCGGTGGAGTCTGCCGTGAACGCGGAGCGTGGAGGTAAGCGGAAGGGCGCAGCTGGGCCTTGATCTGCTGTCACCGCAGGCTGGTGTGGGGTGTGCCAGCCTGTGTAGACCTGCGGCTTCTGAAACAAAAGTCTTCAGGTTGGGAGATGCCCGGTGGACCCAGCTCTAGCAGCCTCAGCAGAAGACATGGTTCCTGCCCCACGGGGCTTGCAGTCTGCCGCAGACGCTGGCAGTACAGCAGAGGTGCAGACCTGCACTATCTCAGTCTGCAATGCAGCAACTGTCCCGGGAAGAGTGGGGTTGGCCCTCATGCAGTGGCCTGGTGTCTCAAGTCAGAACGAGGGGGGGCCCTGTGCTGCATGGAGCAAAGCAGGTGAAGACAGGGCCTCCCTCCTCTGCCATGTGGACTGAGCACTCCCTGGGGAGGCAGAGGCATGCAGAGTTGGTGTCTAGATTCTGCCAGCTGGTGGTTCCTCATAGGGTTTCCTGGGAGCTCCTGGTCATTGTCCTTGTTCCAAACCCAGGCCTCTGGGGGAGCGCAGAGGGAGGGTCTGTGGCCCCAATTCGGGGGCTCTGACATGTGTTGTCATCCCAGGTGCTGGCCGCATTGAGCTGTGCGCTGGTTTGATTGAGGGAGGAACCACACCAAGCATGGGTGAGTGTCCCAAGGCATCCTGCTCGCTGTGCTCAATGTCCTGTCCTGGATCTTGCTGTTCTCCAAGATCCCCATGCAAAGGATAGGCCTCAGCATCCTGCATTGCCAGGGAGCCTCCCGGCTTCTCAGCTGTCAGTCACAAAAGCTCCATTGCCCTCTCTTCCTATCTGCATCTCACTTCTACCAGCCTAGCTCCCTGCTGTCACTGAAGGGACTGTGATGTAGGCAGTTGGGACTTGACCCTAGAGGGTCACAACCCAGGAGATCCAGAAGAGACAAGGTCAGGGCAGCAGGGGTCCCAGTAGTCAGACAGGTCTGGAGGCTAAAGGCAGTAAGGGACCAGGACATAAGAGGGCACACTGGGTAGAGCCATGGGTGGGGGCAGGAAGAGAAGGCAGGGACCCTCCCTGGTGTCACTAGCCATGGCTTCCAAACAGGCTGTAGCTGTATGAGACTGGGACGTGGGTGACCATCAAGTTAAGCTGGGTGGTGATGTCACAGGGCAAGGTCTGGACTGGAGTCTGGATCACAAAATGTCAGAGGGGCAGTCAGGAGCCCAGGGGCTCTGGGCTGGACCCTGGAACAAGGAGTCACCAGGCAGGAACCAGTGGGCAGCAAGCAGAAACAAGGGTAAAGCCAGGGAGCCCACAAGGGCCCAGGATACCAGGAAGAATCTGGCAGGACCCAGGGACACTAGGACTGAGAGGCAGGAGCTAGGAGTCAGCCCCCCAGGGTTAGATGGAGGTGCCTGTACAGCTGAGCAGTCTGCTGGGCACCATCAGAGCTGCTGCTGCTAAGCCAATTACAGCCACGCAGGCACTGGGGCCAGTGGGGAAGTAGACTACTGGTAGCCAGGCTCACTTTACCCAGGGCCAGCTGGTGCCAGGTTAGCCTGCTGCTGCCTGAGTCTTGCTCCCCTCCACCCTGCTAATAGGAGGCCTCAGATTCCTGCCTAGCTCCTACCTCCTGCGATGAAACCTCCCTTCTAGGCAGAGACCCTTCCCCACCTCAGCCACAGGGCAGGTACAGGGCCCTTAGAGGGGTGTGGGTGGTTGGTGTCTGGGAGGGGCTTCTGGTGAGACTAAGCTCTTGGTCTCTGTCCCAGCAGGGCTGCTGCAAGTGGTGAAGCAGTGCGTGCGGGTCCCAGTGTTCGTGATGATCCGTCCCCGTGGGGGTGACTTCCTCTATTCGGACCGCGAGGTGGATGTGATGAAGGCAGATGCCCGCCTCGCCAAGCTGCACGGGGCTGATGGGCTGGTGTTCGGGGCCCTGACTGAGGATGGGCGCATCGATACGGAGCTCTGCATGGCCCTGCTGGGTGAGGACAGGGCAGAGCTGACACAGACTCTGGGCCCAGCTGAACGGCTTTGCTCCAGCTGCTGGTGCTGCTGGGAGGCTGTGTAGAGTGCTCTGGCTCCATCACCCGCATGGGGTCAGCACTCTCATGCTCAAGCACAGGCCTAAGCAAGGAGCTCTGCAGACAGTGTGGCTGCCCCAGGTGCTTTGCAGATGCCATTGTGGGTAGCAGCAGCAGGTGGCAAGGGGGTCAGGGCAGGGTGAAGATCATGGAACCTGTGCATAGGGGAAACTAGTGGTTCAATGGCCATCTCCAGGCTCCTTTCCTCTTTGCTGGTGAGTGGACAGGAGCCAGAGCCCCTGGACCTGTGCCCATGTTGTACCTGCCCAGCTGCCCCACATCAGCTTCTGAACCTTCCTGTCCTCCAAAATATTCAAGAGAAAACATCAGCAGTGGAAGAAGGCAGACAGTGGGTGAATGCCGCGTGGCTAAACAGTGGGGGCCACAGCCCTCCCCCGACCCTGGGGAGGAAAGAGGCTCACAGTGTCTCCTCTGGGAGCTGCAGCCAGTGTGTGGGAGGCTGGGCTGTGTCTGGAGCTGTGGGGCCAGGCTGCAGCTGGCGCCCTGCATGAGGTGCAGTGGGAGGAGGGCTGGTCCCTAGGACTTCCAGCTTACAGGCACTGGGTGGTCTGTTGGGGCCAAGGTGTTGTGCGGGGAACACAGCAGATTTGTTTCTGCAGGATCCCCCTGGTCCTTGGAGCTGCCAGAGCTGAGTGCTGCTGCCCGAACCCAACAGCCCAGGCAGAGAAACTGCCTGTCCTGGCAGAAAGTTTTGGGGCCTCAGGGGAGTCTGGCTTCAGCTTTCCCAAGCAATGCTGAGCCAGGCCCTGCTGCCCCTGAGAGGAAGAACTGCTTTGGGACAGGCTAGAAGCAGTCCCTGCACGGGATGTTGTCTCTGGCAGGAGCAAGCTCCCCTGCGTGAAAGGCAGAAGCTCTGGGTGCAGTAGTTGGCCTTGTTGCCATCTCTGTGTGAAGGGGAGGCACATGCTGGGCTTGGAGAGCAGCTGCTGTTGACACTCCCTGGAAGTGAATGAAGTCCTGGTGCTCCCTGGAGTGTCCTGCCCCAGGAGGCCTCAGGACTGCTCAGAGCCCACGGCAGTCGGGGCACACAATATGTGATCCTCAAAGAGGCAGGGCAGATGCTGACACGCTGCTGCCAGCATGGGCTGGGGCAGTCACCATGGGAGAACACGTATGTGGGGGCACGTAGACACTGTTGGTGTCCAGGGAGAGGGTTCTGCATTGGCTGGGTTTCTCTGAAAGTCCTTGGAGATGTCTTTGGGTGCCTTGCAGTGGGACCTGCAGGCACATGCCTAGTTTATCACTGGTACCAGGGCCCTGTGGAGGAATCTCTGCTGCTGGCAGGCATTTCAGCCCTGTCCCTGCTGTGTGCCTTGTGCTTGGCTCCCAATTCAGGTATCAGCCCACAGCCATGTTCCCTGACTTGCTGTATGCAGTGTCACTGGACCAGAGAACCACCCCTGAGCCTGGGATCCCTGGGTCCCTCCCTGTGCAGCAGGGGATCCTCCTGGCACAGCTGTCTTCCCTGCAGGGTTTTGCATAGCAGCCCTAGAACTGTTGTCCCTGGGCAGGGACCTCTCCTTCCACGTGAAGCCTTTACTGACCATGCACAATCCTCTCCTCTTGCAGCCGTTTGCCGTCCCCTGCCAGTCACCTTCCACCGAGGTGAGTCTTTTGGGAGGGGACTCTGGGAGGTCATGGGCTCTGTCCTATGTGGCAGGAGATCTGGGGCTGGGAGGCCAGGTTGTGGGCACTGTCCCTGAGCTGGGAGAGGCACCCAGCTGTCTGTGCTCTTCTGCTGCAGAGAAGCAGGTCCAGGTGTCAGTGGCTCAGCCATTGGCCAGGAAGAGGAATCAGTGCTGCTTCAGAGTTGGGCAGTGAAAAGGAGGAGCTTTGGTGCCAGGCTCTGGTTCCTTTGGCCTGAGTTGGCTGTGGGACAGCAGCTGGATGCTGCAGCCTGCACCAGGCTGGTGTCTGAGCCGATCTATTTGGTCCTGCAGCCTTCGACATGGTCCATGACCCCATGGTAGCCCTGGAAACCTTGATCTCTCTGGGTTTTGAGCGTGTGCTGACTAGTGGCTGCGACAGCTCAGCACTGGAGGGGCTGCCCTTGATCAAGAGGCTGGCAGAGCAGGTGAGCACTCCCCACATCCATCCTCTAGTCTGCTGCTCTCCAAGGGCAGAGATTCTGCCAACTGCACAGAGCTCCCAGCCCAAGTCCAAGGAGATGTAGGAACAGGGAAGTGTGGGGCCAGGGACAGGATCCTGCAGTACAAGCCTGCTGGGACCTGCTTGTGAGGCCTGTGGCATTTCTGCACTTGACTACAGTTAAGGGCCCCATAGCCGTGCTGCACAGGTCTGTGAGGGATGCTCCGGACAAGGCACTGGAGACAAGTGTCCTGTGCTGGTTTCTTGCAGTCAGTGTTGTGTAGCTTGGGGATCCAGGGAGGAGTTGTTAGTGTTGAGTGGGGAGAATCCAGGGCCTCCAGAGCAGAAGTCTGGAGGGTGCTGAGGTACAGCGACGAGCAGAGCACAGATGAGGTATGGAACAGCTTCGTGGCTGGGTTACGGTCAGGAGTGGTGGGCTCTGCCATCTGGCAGCATGGAGCTCCAAGCATGGCAGTCTAGATACGTGTGCTGCACTCCCCAACCTAGGGTAGACTGGACCAGGGCCCTGTGAGGCCCAGCATCCCCACACAACTGTGCTCTGCCTGACTGTCTCTGTGGCTACTGTGATCAGCCCCCAGGGACCTCCCCATCTGACCGTCTAGCCTTCTAGTGGCAGGTTGCCTGTACTCGCCTGGCACAGCCTACTGAGCAGTGACTATTGCAGCCACAGCAGTCCCATGTTGTGTGCATACGCATGTCTGTGAGACCAACCTGGTGGCCTTCTATGACCAGGTCAAAATCCTTGGATGCAGGTGTCGTGGTGGACGTAGTCTTTCTGGACTTCAGGAAGGCCTTCAACACGGTCTCTCACCCCATTCTCATTAAAAAACTAGGGAACTGTGGTGTTGACACCTACACAGTCAGATGGGTCACTAACTGGCTGAAGGGTCGCACCCAGAGAGTGGTGGTGGACAGGTCCCATTCGACTTGGAGGGATATGGGCAGTGGGGTTCCCCAGGGCTCGGTCCACGGGCCCGCGCTGTTCAACATCATCAGCGACTTGGATGAGGGGATGAAAAGCACGCTGTTCAAATTCGCAGACGACACTAAAATGTGGGGAGATGTGGGCACACTAGAAGGGAGGAATAGGTTGCAAATCAGACCTAGACAGGATACGGGGTGGGCAGATGAGAACAGGATGGGTTTCAACACTGACCAGTGCAGGGTGTTGCACCTGGGGAGGAAGAGCCAGCAGCAGACCTACAGGCTGGGGAACTCCCTTCTCGTCAGTGCAGAGGCAGAAAAGGATCTTGGAGTCATTGCTGATGCCAGAATGAACACGGGCCGACAGTGTGGGGACATGGTCAGGAAGGCCAACTGCACCTTGTCGTGCATCCGCAGATGCATCTTGAGCAGGTCCAAGGAGGTGATCCTTCCCCTCTATGCGACACTGGTCAGGCCGCAGGTGGAGTACTGCGTCCAGGTCTGGGCACTACACTTCAGGAGGGACGTGGACAGCATGGAGAGGGGCCAGAGGAGGCCACCCGCATGGTCAGGGCAGCAGGGCAGGCCCTGCGAGGAGAGGCGACGGGACCTGAACCTGTTCAGCCTTCACAAGAGAAGGCTGAAGGGGGATCTGGTGGCTGTTCACAAACTAGTCAGGGGGGACCAGCAGGCACTGGGGGAGTCCCTGTTCCCCTGAGCACTCCCAGGAGTGATTAGAAATACCAGCCACAAGCTGGCAGAGGGTAGATTCAGACTAGACATCGGGAGCCGCTCCCTCACAGTCAGGGTGTCTAGGATCTGCAGCCAACTTCCAAAAGAAGCGGTGCTGGCTCCAACCCTGCAGGGCTTTGAGAGGAGGCTGGACGAACACCTCGCTGGGGTCGTTGGACCCCAGTACTCTTTCCTGCCATGGCAGGGGGTCAGACTCGATGATCTGCTCAGGTCCCTTCTGACCCTATCAACTATGAAGCACACATACACTGCTAGTGTTGACTGGCAGGTAAGTTAACTGGAAGTTGGGAAGCTGATGTGGCTGTGCCAGGGTCTCCAAGGGCCCAGAGTGGGAGCAGGCTGGCATACAGCATCCTCAGGCTAGCTGGGGGTCTAGTGCCAAGGCAGTGTGGGGGGAGTGTCATGCTTCAGTTGCACTGGGGGTGCCATACCCATGGACAAGAGCCCCCCCAGACCACACACAGGGCATTGTAACAGGCATCAAGTGTCATCCCAGCCGGCCCCTGCACAGCTGCAAGGGAGAGGCACGCTCCTGAATTCCCAGGTGGCCTCCCATCCAAGCAGTAGCCAGACCAGGGGCTGTCAGCTTCTGCACCCAGAGCAGGACAGGTGCATTCAACCATTGGCTACGTCACTGGCCTCCTTGTGGGCATTCGATGTGACACCGTGGCTCCCGTAACCAGGTGTGCAGGTGAATTATCTGGGGGACCCGACTGCATTAGGATGCATCTGCTCAGGGTGGTGCCCGACAGTGCCATAGCTCCCTGGTGCTAAGCCAGAGTGGGCAAAGAGCATTAACACTTGTTCTCCTCCCTTTCAGGCAAAGGGCAGGATCGTGGTGGTGCCAGGTAAGGAACCTGCAGGTTTCCTGTCTCTGCATGGGCTGGGGGGTTCCTGCTCCTGTCCAGGCCTCTGGCTTATGCAGATCCGAGCGGTCCCTGCCTAGCATTCTGAGCCACCTGTGGGCCCTTCAGGTGCTGGCTTCACTCCAGGGGAACATGAGGCCATGCTCTCTCAGCAAAGCTCTGTGCAGCCACCTCTTGCCAGGTCTGGAGATGTTCCCTGTAGGGGCCAGAGGGCCAGGTCCAGTGCAGCTCTTGCTGGGAGCTTGGACTCTCCTGTGTGTCTAGGCTGCCACTGGGCAGCGTTTTCTTCAGAGGCATTAACCCCTGGGTAGCGCTCAGGGCCTTGAATACTCTCCCTGCCCACGTGCAACATCAAACCAAATTTCTTCCACCAGGTGGCGGGATAACGGAGCGAAACCTGCAGCGGATCCTCGAGGGCTCCAGCGCCTCCGAGTTCCACTGCTCCGCGCGCTCAGCCCGCGACTCGGGGATGAAGTTCAGGTAACAGTGCCTACCTGCCCAGCCAGCCCCTTTCCTATCCCTGCTTGTCTGAGCATAAGTCAGTGCATGACTTGCAGGTGCATCAGTAGGTCCTGGGAGTTCACTGCCTAATGCCTGGAGGCGGGTGGGTTCTACGTTGCCCGGAGGCCAGCACAGGTGTTTGGGGCATCTGAATTAAACTGCACGCAGCTGCTGGGCATAGCCTGAGTCCTGCATCTCACCAGCCATCTAGGACGTGCTGATCTCTCCAAGCTCCATAGTCCTAGTGCCACTGCCCTGGGCTTAACATGAGGGACAGGGAGTCCTGACATTGATCTTCAAGGCCCTGTAGTGGAGATACTTCCTGGCACATGCTTCCAGGCCTGCACTTGGGCTCTGCCAGAGTCTTCTCGATGCTGAGACTTTCCCCATGGCTGCCTAGGGTTGCTCTCCTCTTGTGGTTTTGAGAGAAGCTGGGCAGCATCCCTCTGCTTGTGCTGGCCCAGGCTGGCAACCCACTGTTTCCTGTTTCTGGTGGTATCGGTCACCTCTTGACTTTCCTGACAGAAACCCTCACGTTGCCATGGGAGCTTCTCTCTCTGCCTCAGAGTACTCAGTCAAGGTGGCTGACGTGGCGAAAGTGCGGACCCTGAATGCCATCGCAAAGAACATCCTGTAGCGGGACAGAAACGTGCAGACCCTGGGTCCCCCCGAAACCTGCCACCTCTTCCATGGTCTCTTTTGTGGCTTCGTGTGGATGCCCACTCCCGGGGCTGGAGGCCACTACTGGTCCTTTTGATTGTGGACCCTTTTCTGGCTGCAGCACTGGCACCAACTGTCCGGCAGCCACGGGCCAGAGGGGAGGGTTAGCTAATGGGGCGATGAATTGTGCAACAGCGCTATGATGTCAAATAAACACCCCACAGCCAGCCCGTGTCACTGTGGCTCTTCCTTGCCAGGAGGGCTGGCAGCCCAGTACAAGCAGTGTCTGCTCTCCCGAGTTGTGTGACGTGGGCCCAAGCCCACGTGGCGCTTCCCGGCCTGCAGGACCGCGGCTGGAGAAGTCACGTCCCCTCTGGGGTCCGCGGCACCAGGCAGGCAGCAGAGCAGGCCTCAGAGTCCTAGCGCTACAACGCGGAGACCTGTGCAGCACAGGCCGGGCCCCTGCCCTGCTCTGGGGATATCTCGGGACACAAGCCAGTGAACCTCCAACCTCGAGCCGCGTTCATCTGCTCCGACAGCCTCGCCATCACCAAGCCAGCTCCTGCTCGCTGGGTCCCGTTCCCAGGAGGGCAGGGCGGAGGCCTTGTCATCTGCAGGGGAGGGAAGGAGCTGCAGTACGAAGCAGCAGCCGCTGCCCAAGCTCCCCAGAGCCGGGGGTGGAAAGGTGCAGCCTCCTCATTTGGGATGAGGCCCCTGAAGGAGGCATGGCTGGCATAGTCCTGGAAGGAGGCCCTGGGTCCCTTCTGCCTTGGGATCCTGCTCTGGGAATGGTCCCTCAACACCCCGGTAGCGAGGCTTGTCGGCGAGCGTCTGCTGCCATCCAGGCAGGCTGCACAAGGGCCTGCAGCCCCTGCTGGAGATCACGGACCCCTTCCCCGCGCCCCCCCTCCGATGTCCTGAGCGGGGAGTGACCCCGGGGTCCTGCCTGGACACCCCATGACCCCAGAGTGCCTTGGGGATGGGTGTGGGTTGGGAGGGCCCATGGTTAGGGGTCAGTTCCGGCTGCACTTGTTCCCTCTCTCTCTCCTAGTGGAA
>JAGPOW010002940.1:0-21093 GCA_030014935.1 Caiman crocodilus
CCCACTGCCCACACCCTTCCAGGTCGACCCCGACCCGTCCACCACGACTCTCTGGGTGCGACCCTCTAGCCAATTCACCACCCACCGGACTGTGTAGTCGTCCACGTCACAGCCCCTTAACTTGTTCCCCAGCATGGGGTGGGATACCGCATTGAAGGTCTTCCTGAAGTCTAAGTATATGACATCCACCCCTCCTCCTGCGTCCAGGCGTTTTGTAACCTGGTTTCCCCTCAGCATAATTTGTCCTGCCAGGCTCTTGCAAGTGTGAGCCTTGATAATTTTTTCATCAGGGAGACCCCCTCTCCTTCATGGGCAGCTGCAAAGGGGCCAGTCCCTCTGGATCCCCCCCTTCCCCAGGTCCTCATGGGTTCCTGCAATGGCAGGACGGTGGGAGCCTGGCACGGGGTAGTGGCACCTGCTGCCTGTGCCCCCTGGGCATGGTGCCGTCTGCCCCAGGTCCTTGCAGAGGAGCTTTGGGTCAGCCTTAAGTCATAGCATCATTGCTGACCTCATGCGCAGGGCAGCTGACATCATGACATCGCTGGGGATGAGGCGCTGTCGGGCACAGGGGCAGACTGGCTGCTGGCTCAGCCTGGCCCTTGCCAACTTCCCCGTCCCACACAGCCTTGGCTGCCTGCCTCAGACCCTGGCTAGTGATGCTGGTCTGGGTCCTGCCCCGATGCCAGCTGTACCCAGGCCCCTGCCCCTGCCAGCTCCCTGATCCCCGACCCCTGCTTGTGACACCTGCTGCGCCAGTGCCCCGTCAGGCTGTCCCGGGCTGTGCTTGTGGCCCAGGCTCCTCCGCGGGTCGTGGGCTGTGGCCAGCTAGGACCGGAGCTGCACGGCGCTTTCGTGCTTGCTAGGAAGGGCTGCTCTTGCTGTGCTGCTGTCTCCAGCTGTGGGGCATGGGGGGCACAGGGGTGCTGGTGCTGGGACACAGCCTGGCAGGGCCTCACCATCCTGCCCTACACGCCGTTCCCTCGGTGGCTCTCATCAGGCTGGGCGTTTCACCCTGGCGAAGCCTGGGCTCTCCGGTCCTGGGATGCGCCCACTCCACGGCATAGCCCCTCTGCACAATCTGCATGGCCTGCCCCCTCTCCTGCGTCCCATACGTGGCTGCTCTCATCCAGAGCCAACGTCAGCAGCGGGTTCCCTGTGGTCCCTTTGAGGCAGCTGTATTCACCGGCCACAGCTGACTCATGCCAGCTGCCCACGCGGCCCCCGCCGGCCCTTGTGCCAGGAAGGCAGTGGAGCGCTGGGCCCAGCAGGCCGCGGCGTGGGCGCGAGGAGGCCTACGTCATGCCTCTTCCCCATGAAAGGCCCTTCCCTGCCCGCCCCACGTGCCCCCGCCCAGCCCTTGCCGGTGCCCAGCCGCGTGGCTTTGACAGTCTGTTGCTGGCCGAAGGAGCCCTCTGCCAACGGCTCGGCTTCACGTGGCTCCTCCGCTCGCGGCGTGGGCCTGGCATGGGACGGCCGGCAGTTTCACACTGGGAACAGGCTCTCTGGATGTGTGGGAGGGTGAGACGCCCAGAGCGGCCCTGAGATCCTGGGGGACCCGGGTGCCGTGGAGCAGGTGGAGCTGTGGCAGGGTGGGGAGCAGGAGCCAGGCAGAGGCCAGGATTCAGGTTCCCTCCTTCCCTGTCTTTGCTGGACATTGTGTGGGGATAGAGGCAGGTGTTGGCACGGGGCCGTGGCACAGCCATGCAGGGCCACAACGCTGGTCACTTGCAAGCAGCTCGTGGGCCCAGAGCTCCCACCGGCAGCTCCAAGGGCCATGGGGGTTTGAGCCCACTCCAGGCAGGTGTCTCCCCCAGGCTCCCTGCTAGGGCTGGGGCTCCCTGCCCAGGCTCCTCTGCCATGCTGCAGCCCCTTGGCTCCCAGTGGGTTGGCGCCGGCTCTCCCAGCGCCCTGCTAACCCAGGCAAGTGGCATCACCCAGCTCCTCGCTGTCCGTCAGTCCAGCCAGGTGACCCACAACTGGACAAGACTTGCCCTGACTGCCCCAGCGTGCCTAGCTGGTCGCGGTGCCACATCTCCAGGTCTGCTGGAGGGGGTGTCAATAGGCAGCTGCTGCCCCTTACAAAGACTGTGCTCTGGGCTCTCCCCAGGTGAGACCAACCCTGCTTCGGGCACCTTGTTGTGCAGGGCACAGCCATCTGCACGCAGCCTCGGCCGGGCCGTGGGCTCTGTCCCAGCAAGGGCATCCTTCGGGCTGGGGGAGCAGGCAGGAGAGCCGTCCGCCACCCACGGGCCGCGCCAGGGCCGCGGGCTCCACGCCAGCCCCCCGTGGTCCCTGGCTGGGGAGCAGCGGTGCACGGGGTGCAGGCAAGCGCGGCCGCCAGCCCGGGCTCCAGGGCACATCCGGGCTGCCAGCCACGTCGGCTCGACGCCTGCGGCTGACACTTGCTCCGGCGCCTGTGATCCCGGCTCCACGGGCGACGGGAGCCAGCCTGGCGCCGAGCCAAGCGCAACACTGGATTAGGCACCGGCTCCTACAAACGAGCTGTTAATTATCATAATCTGGTAATTGAGAAAAATCTAATTATGCGGAGCTAATGGATTTAGAGCCGAGCTGGGGAGCACAGACCCCGGGAGCTCAGCGGGCATGGCCGGCATCCACGCCGGCCCCTGCCCGGGAGACCCTGGCCGGGCCGGCCGCCCGCGCTGGGAGACCTGCCCCGCGGCAGAGGGGCCTGGCCGGTGGGCCCGGGCCAGTGGAGGGGGCACGGCCCCAGGTGCGCCCAGTCCGGGGCCCCGAGGGCGGGAGGGCTTGGGGGCCCCGGCACGGCCGGCTGGAGCTGGAACAGCAGCAGTGCGGGGCTGGGCTGAGGCGGGGGTCCCACACCTTGTGCCCCTGCCCACAGCGGGGGCAGCCCCTCCCGGCTCCGTCCTGGGAGTGGGGCCCAGTGCTCTGGGGCAAGGCGCTGCAGCCCCTGGGCTGCTCTAACTGCGCCCTGTCCCCAGGGCTGCTGAGGGCCCGGCAGCGCCCGGGACCCCTGACTTAAGTGCGGGCCATAACCCTGTGCCAGGGCCCGGGGCACGCGGGGGTGCAGTGGAGAGGGTGCTGCCCCCCGCCCCGCCAGCCCCATGTTGCCGCCATCTTGACTGCGGGCTAGGCCTTGTCACTCAGGGAAAGCGTGCTGGCGAGGAGGGCGCCATCTTGGTTGAGGGCACCGCATCAGCCCTGCCGGGAAAGAGCGCGGGGGCCGCCATCTTGGCTTAGGGCAGCTTCCCCAGCCTTGCGGCGGGGCTGGCGGCCATCTTGCGGGCTTCAACTCCGCCTGGCGGCAGCGTGGCCATTTTGAGTGCGGGAAAATGTGGGCGGGGGAGACGCGCCCTTCCTCACCTCACCTCACCTCACCTCACCAAACCTCGGGGGAGGCGCAGACCCTGGGCCTGGGCACGAGGCACCTGCGCGCAGCATGGCCCTGGGGTCTGGGCATGGTGTTGGGCGCAAGGCCTGTATGGCTGCCCGCTTCCTGTGCACCCAGGCAGCCCCAGCGCCCCCGCCAGCAGCCCCAGCGCCAGGCCGCGCCAGGCCAGGGCTCCCGCCATGCACGCAGGGCCCCAGGCATGCAGCCTCTGGCCCCAGGATGCAGCTGCTGCCTGAGCCGTGCTGCTGAGCCAGGCTGGGCTGGGCTGGGCTGGGCTCCCCTGGGCCACGGCGCGTGCTAAGTGCCTCTGTGGTTTGGGCTCTTAGCGCGCTGCCTGCCCACGCCGCACTGCGCAGAGCCAGGGCGGGGGCCGCGCCACGCCACGCCTGCCCAGCCCCGCGCCTCTGGCTGCGGCACCCCCGGCTCGGCTCAGCTCGGCCAGCCCTGCCACCGCCATGTGGCCCCCGGAGCCCCGCGGGCTGCCCCGCGCCGCCCGGCACCCCCAGAGCCACCCCGCCGCGCGCCCGCCAGCGGCCCCCCGCTTGGACGAGTTTGCCAGCCGCTCCACGCTGCACGGGCTGCAGCACATCTTCCAGCGCGGGCCCTTCACGGCCCGCAACCTGCTGTGGCTGCTGGCCTTCCTGGCCCTGCTGTGCCTGCTGGTGGCCGTCTACGCCGAGCACCTGGGCTACTACTTCCAGTACCCGCACATCACGCAGCTGGAGGAGGAGAACCTGCCCGGCATGGTCTTCCCGGCCGTCACCCTCTGCAACCTCAACCGCGCCCGCGTCTCCCAGCTCTCCGGCCACGACCTGTACTGGGCCGGCGAGTTCCTGGGGCTGCTGGATGGCGCCGACCGGGTCCTGGCGCCCGAGGACGCGGATGTGGACCCGGGCATCCTGGCGGCGCTGGCCGGGAGGCTGAACCTCAGCGCGGAGGACAAGGCCCGTCCCTTCGACCTGGCCGAGCTGTACGAGCGCGCGGCGCACCGCCTCGACCTGGGCGGCATGCTGCTCAACTGCACCTTCGCCCAGGAGCCCTGCGGCGCCCGCGACTTCCAGCCCGTGAGTGCCAGCATGGGGCCGTGCGCGTGCGTGGGGAGGGGGCTGTGCTGGGCATGTCCTCCCCATCTGCACCGGGCTGCGGGCAGGGAGCGGCTGCAGGCATTGGGGCCTTTCCCCGAGACAGCGCCCGGTCCGGCTGCCGCCGAGAGCACAGGTGTCTGTCCCGGGCGCAGCTGGGGGCCGGCAGAGGCCAGGAGGTGCTGGGGACATGGGCCCGTCTGGCTGCACTCCGGCTTTTCCCAGGGATGGGACTGGGCCTGGGGACGTCTGGTCCAGCACCTGCTGCTGCTGGTTACGGGTAGGGGTGCCAGGGGCTGGGCGGCAGGCTGGGGCTGGGGCTGGGTTGGGGAGCGGTGCTCAGGTCTGGCCGTGATGGGGGGCGGTGGATGCATGGAACGGGGGGGCGGAGAAGGCTGCATGGCTCCTGGCCCCCAGCAATGTCCCAGCCTTCCCCCCTCTGCGGGTGCAGGTAGGGGCCGTGCTCGCAGCCTCCCATCCTTGGAGCCCATGTCTGGCCCCAATCGCCCCCAGTAGCAACGGTTGGGCTGGGGATGCCTCCAGCCACTGGGGCACGCAGGGCAGGGTGCCAGGGCTTTGCTGCACAACCCTGAGGGCTGGGTCCATTCAGCCCAAGCTGAGACCTGTGTGCAGTGTCTGGACGGCTGGACCACAACTTCCTGCAAAGCATCAAGTCATTTGGGAGCTGTCGACCTGGGGGCAGCACCAGGCAGCTCCTGGCAGGGCTGGGTTAGCTGGCCCGCGGGGGGGGGGAGGGGGAGGGTGTGTGCAGGAGGCCCAGTGGGGCCAAGCAGAGACCTATTCATGGGGAGGGGGGGCTCTTCTGGGAGCCAGGACTCCTGGAGTCTCTGCCCAGCTCCGGGAGGGGAGTGGGGTCTGGAGGTCGGAGCAGGGACTCGTGGGCTCTGCCCAGCTCTGCATGACTGTGACAAGCAGCTCCCCGCTTTTGCCTGGGAAAGCCGTGGCCCCCCTGCCGAGGTCCTGAGTCCTGCTGGGGATGCCATGCCTGGCGCCCGGTGGTGGCACGTGGCTTGGCACTGCCCTCGCTGCCCAGTATGCCATTGGGCCCTTGCCACCCTCCCGACTGGCAGCTGTGGCATGCTCGGTGGATTGGGAGCTGCACGCAGGAAGGGCCCTAATTCAGTGTGACGGCTCCGCTTATTGCAATAATGAGAACAAAGTGAGGCAGCCGTGCGGCGCTGAGACCAGGTGCCAGGCTGCTGGTGCTAGTCACAGCCGCGCGGCTGGGAGACGGCGCAGGAGGCAGCACCCATCGCACCTGGGATGGGGCTCTGCGTGGCACGCGATGCCGGCATGGCGGTGTAGGCCACGAAGCCTGTCTTTACCTTGGCACGGCCCGCCTGGTCCCCCCGCTGCCGTGCGCCGAGGGACCTCCATGTGCACGCTGGTCTGTGTCCACATCAAAGGCTGGGGGAGGGGGCTCCTGGCCAGCTGAGACCCCAGCTCACGTGGACCCCTCAGTGCCTGGCCCTGGGCTGGGCTGGGAGCCAGGGCAGGGGTTATGCACACAGTGCCTGAGTCAACAGCCTTTGGATTATTACGGGGCTGTAAACAAGGGGATCAATCCCTGCTGATGGGAACATTTCCCGTTAATAGCTCCAGCCTGTAAAGCACAGAGGGGGAAGGGAGGGATGTGGCAGCAATGCAGCTGTTAACCCTTGCTGCTGGACGGGCCAAGACGAAGCCCCCAGCGTGGGGATAGGAGCAGGAGGAGGCAGGAGGCACAGGGAAGGTGTGGGAGGAGCAGGAGACCAGCCAGGCTCGGCGTGTGGGGCTCTGCAAACCCTCGGCCAAGCGGGATTGTTCCCTCTCAGGGGTCACAACAAGCAAGGGGGTTGGTGAGATGCCAGACAAGGCCGAAGGGCCCTTCCTCTGGGCCAGGAGGGCATCAGGGAGGGTCAGAGAAGCCAGGGGAGGGGTCGGGGGGGCTGAAAGGGAGGAGGCATCTGCCCCTCAGAGCAGGGAGGGGCAGGACCTGCCCCAGCCGCAGTGGGGCCGGGTAGGGGTCCTCCAAGCTGATGGAGGCACAGTGTAGGTCAGGTTACGATCAGGATGGTACCACCCCATGCCGGCAGTAGTGCCCCACAGGGCAGGGAGGGCTGCGGGGCTGGAGCCAGGTTGCGGGTGTCACTAGGACGGTGCCCTCGAGAATGGGCCCTGCAGGACAGCCTGGCACCAGATGGAGCCTGGCCCAGCTCCGTGGCACTGTCACGAACCCAGCACTCGAGCAGCCTCCGTGCCGGAGCCGGCAGGGAGCCGGGGAGACAGACGGGCCGTGCCATGCCGAGAGGCATCCATCTTGTGGAGTGACAGCAGGGCCCGAGGGCACGCGGTGGAGCAGAGCCGGGGCGGCACGGTGGGTCTAGGGCTGCTCCCGTGCCGCGCTATGCTGCACAGCCGACGGGACGGGCGCCTAACGAGCTGTGCATGTGGTGAGGGCCCATGGCTCCCGCAGCCACTGACCCCAACATGCAGAGATTTTTCTTCCCGTGTCTCACTGCCTCGCCGCCAATGAGCCGGAGGAAGGGGGCGTGTTGACAAATCCCAGCAAGCCCCGAGCAGCTGCCTCCGCGCTGGCTGGGATGCGCCTCGTTGAGTGCCTCTGGATGCCCGCGTGAGGTTGCACGTGCAGGGGGTGCCCACCCGGGGCCCTGGCTGGCAGGTCCATAGACCAGCGGGGCAGGAGGAAAGTGGCCCCGGAGGTCCCTGCCCGCTTGCTCCTGGGGCCTAGCTCCCAGGGCAGCAGTGGACGGTGGAGTCTGAGAAGGGGAGGAGGCTGCCCAGGAGCGGTCAGCCTGCCACGGCCTACATTGCCTCTGCCCCTGCTATCGCTGCAGCTGTGGTGCCCTTGCATCTCCCCCCCAATCCATGGCAGCATCTCTGTCAGCATCTGCCCCGTGCCACCCCCCCCCCCCCCTTGCACTGAAGCCACTCGCACACTGCAAACGAGTGGCTGTGCCTGGCCCGTGGCACCACCTCCTCCTGTGTCACAGGCACCAGCATGGGGGAGCAGCTGTCCTTGGTGGAAGGCTGAGGGGAGCAGCAATCTATGCCCTGGGCCTCACTGCAGCAGCCCCATGTTATAGAGGGGGAAACTGAGGCACAGGGCACAGCACTGCCTCACCCCAGGTTACAGAGAGCTGGGAAGAGAGCCCAGGAGTCCAGCAGATCCAGCGTTTGGTGCAGGACAGAGCTGTTTGTGGCACAGCCCCTTGGCACGGCCAGCTCCGCACAGTCATGTCCGACCCGGCTCGGCCCCGCGCCGGCACAGTGCCGACAGGTAAATGTCAGCCTGCTCTTATCCCTCCACCCCCACGAGGAGATTTCCTTCGATTTCATGTGGTGCAGCCTGGGGTTAATCTTCCCGAATTAACCTTTCTTGCTGTGCGGACGCCCCCTGGGCCGGCTGCTGGATCAAGGACTAATCTCCCTGAAATGAGTGGACGGCAGGGCTGGCCATGTTGCGGTGCAGGACTGTCAGGGACTGGCCTGCCTTGCTGTGTCGAGACTGCGGGGCAGGGGAGCTGCGGCTGCATTGGGGGGGTGCAAGGGCAGCAAATTGATGGCTTGGTCCTGGCACTGCCACTACGTGCAGGCTGAGCAGGTCCCCAGCACCCCTTGCTGTCTGTCTGTGCCCCCCCCGGCACTCACTCCCTGGCCTCTGGGGCTGGGGTCCCTCTGACAGCCTGGGAGCAGCCCCCAGACCGGCGGTCTCCCGAGCAGACTCGCACCAAGGCAGCGTGGCCGGACCGTGGGCCGAGCGGCCTAGGCGGAGGGTCTGGCTGCAGGCCCGTCGCCAGGCTTCGCTGCGGGGCTCCTGGCGATGCCGCGGGCTGGAGGGAGCCGCGGCGTCTGGGCTGGAGGTGCCGCGGGGCTGCTCCCCGGCTGGCAGCGCGCCCAGCAGATGGCTGCGTGATATTGCCCTCATTGCTCAAGCTGCCACTCGCGTCCTGGCGGCGTCCCCAGCCCCCCCGCCGGCCCCTCCTCTGCCTTTGCCAGCCGTTCTCTCCACCCATGCCAGGTGCAGCTGGCGTGGCCGCCTGCCAGCCCGCCTGGGAGGGGCAGGACTCGCCGCCCACCCACCCACGCCCCTCCCCGAGCCGTGGTGGCGGCAGCTGTGCCTGGCTCGGCTCCCTCCGCGCCCAGCCTCACGGGCCCTTCACTCCCTGCTGGGAGCCCCAGCATCAGGGACCCCCTGGGCAGCCCCATGGTGACTGTCTCTATTGCAGCCCTGCGCCCGCGTCTTGCCGCAGCTCGACCCGGGTGCCAGCCAGCTCCTGCCCGGCACTGGGGGCATGGCTCTTCCTGAGCCACTCTCCTGCCCCAGCCGGGGGGCTGCAGTGCCTGGGATGATCCCTGTCTCCCAGGTGGCAGCGAGTGGGCTGGGGCCATATTCCTGGCCCTGGTACCCTCCTGGGAGAGGACGCGGTCTGAGCATGCAGCTACTTATAGCTGAGCTGTGGTTGGGGCTTGGGAGCAAGCGGTGCTGGGGACAGAGTGCCCTGCCCGGTGCCCTCTACCCCCTGGCCAGTCCCCGCGCCTGTGTGTGGAGCCAGGACCGCGTGGCATTGCCAGGCAGGTCCCCAGCGGCAGCCTGCTGTGCCCTGCGCCAGCATCGTGCGCAGAGCCTGGGCGCAGGGAGGGGCAGCAGCAGGGATAATGGGCCTCTATTGAATACCCTCCGCTTGGCGTTATCTCCTCTAATCATATTTATTTCCGAACGAGACGCCTCCGGCTGCTGCAGCTGGCGGCACGGGCCCGGCGGGGAGGGTGGCGGGGCTGGGCACGCACTGAGATGTGGCGGGTCTAATAGCAGGGAGCGCGGCCAGCTAATCGCCGCCTCGCAGCCTGTCAATAACCCCGAGGCCCCCTCCCCCTGCTCCGGGCACAGCCCTGCCATCGGCTCCATCGGCGCCTGCCGCACGTCCTGTGTGGCACGCGCGACGTCACCACTGGCACCGCAGCTATCCCTCTGAGGCTGGCACGGTGCCCCTGGGCGTGCGCTGGAGCGCCGGTCCGGCCCGCGCAGGTGCTTGGCTGAGCTCACTCTGGCCTCTGCAACCCCTGAGCCGCAGCCATAGCCTCCTCCCCCGCACCCGTTGCATGGCCCTCCCCACTGCACGGGGGAGCAGGGAGCTGTTTTCATTCCTGCAGGCTGTGGGGCTGGGGGCTTGGCATGCAGGAGCTGTTGGGGGGGGGTGTGGGCATTGTGGTATGGGCCCATGGGGGGTCTCTGCCCTGCCGTGAGGGAGCCAGGGGGCTGCTCTGAAGTATGAGAGCAATGCTGGGGGTCTCTGAGTTGCCGCATGGGGCTGAATAGGAAGGAGGCGGGGTCTGAGCTGGGGCCAGGGGAGCCGTGTGCTGGAGTGTGGGGTGCTGGGGCCTGTGTCCAGGGAAGGGGTCCCTAGGTTGGAGCGGGGGGGCTCATGGGATGAGCATCTGGACCGGAGCATGGGTGGGGCAGGCAGGGGAGATTTGGACCTTGTAGACCAACTGGAGCAGATGCACATATTGTAGCACCCTGAACTTGCTGTGTGGGACGCCAGGGCAGGAAGCACACAGGGGAGGGGATGTGCGAGCCGGGTCTGGGCTGGAGGGGTGAGGCTTGGTGCTTAGCCATGGCCAAGTGCTTGGCAGGCTCTGGGAGAGGGGGGCCCTGGCATGAGGGAGCCAGGGGGGAAGGCTGCAGAGCCCCTTGGGGATCCTGGGCACAGCTCGCTGCAATGTGTCCTGGTGTGGCCATGCCCAGCCCGTGCCCGCTGTGACCTTCACGCCACTGCCTCTCGCCTGTCAGACAGCGGTGTGTTTTTAACATGCTATTAATAGTTTTACCCCCTTAAATTATTGATCTGTGTTTACAGCTGGAGCCGCCAGCTGCACAACAGGCCTTGTCTGCTGTTAAATCTCTCCGGCCAGCACAGGGGAAAGACTGTGGGGGCTGCGGGTCAGGACGCCGGTGTGGGGGTCAGGGGTCAGAGCGGGGAATAGCAGTGGGGCTGTGAGCCCCAGGGCGCTGTGGGGCAGGGGCAGGGGCTGGGCAGAGCCGCTGAGGACAGGCAGCCCAGCACCTGCCTGCACCGGGCCAGGCTCCAACCTCTCGCTCGTCCCTCTCGCCAGAGCCCGCCGCTTGCTTTCCAGCTGGGATCTGTCAGCCAGGCCTGGAAAGGCCCCAGCTCCGTGAGCCAGGGCTCCGGAGGGGGTGCAACGCCTGCACGCTATCCATTGCTCGCTCACAGCCGGGCCCTCTGCCTCCAGCTGCCTGCGGGAGCATCTGTGCTGCGCTACGACTCTGAATTATTTACCATGTTCGACGACAGAGCAGGAGAGGCGGGGGCCGGGCGGCCAGGAGGGGCTGGGGCTGGCTGACCCCCATTGCCTGGTCTGTGGCAGGGAGGGCTGGCAGCCTGGGTTGGCTTTGTGTCGTGGGAGCTCCTAGCACCAGCCCCTCGCAGCCGCGGGAGGCGCGAGCGTGGTTCTCTGGCGCCTGGTCTGGGATCTTGCCACCTCAGGCAGGCCACCTGCTCCTGCCAGCTCACGGGCTGGGGGAAGAGGACCCCTGCCCCGTCTGTCCGTCCCAGCTTCCCGGAGCTCATGGCTCAGCAGCGAGGTCTGTTTCAAACCTGTCTCTCGCTCCGAGCTGCCCCTCCCGGGCTCAGCTCCTCCTGGGCCGCATGCCAGGGCGCCTGGCGCTTCTGCACCTGCGCCGAGTGCCTGGTGCTCCGGGGAGCGGGTGCGGGCTGCAAGCCCTGGGGGGCAATGGGGAGGGCGCGGAGCCAGGGGCTCCTTTGCAACAGGTCTGTCTGGTCGCTTCCCTGTTCAGGGTCAGACGCCCCTTGCCCCTGGCTGCCGACGGGACAGGCAGGTTGTGCCACCCAGGCCCCTCGGGCTCCCAGGGCCCTGCCCAGGTGGGGTGGGCAAACTGGCCCTGCTCCCTGGGTGCTTGGGGGGGTCTCCCTCCTCCTGGCCCCGAGGCGGGGGCGGGGGCGGGGCGTCAGCGCTGCTGCCGGCGGTGGGGGTGGGGCGGGGTGGGGGCTCTCGACGCTGATTGCGGTTCCGCCTGGCAGGGGATGCGGAACCTGCCCGAATCCTGGATTTAATTATCTCCTTGGCGGAGCGGCAGGGAGCCTGCACGGGGGGGGCAGGGGCTCGCTCCCCAGGCAAAGGGGGTGTGGGGCAGAGCCTCGGCTGGGCGGGCCCCTTCCTGGGGGGTGGGTCTAGCCTGCTGCTTGCGGCCCCCCCTTTCCGGGAGGGCCCCCCACCTGCAGCAGGGCACTGACCCCATCTGCGGTGCTGCCGCCGCGGCACCCCCCGTTGCGCCCCCGCCCGCGCGCCGCGGCTCCCTGCTCAGTATTCTGCGCGCTCCCTCTGGGCGCTGGGCAGGAACTCTCATTTCACACCTCGTTTCCTGCTGCTGCTGCTGCAGAGCCGCCCGCAGTCCCCGTCCCGTCCCCGTCCATCCCTGTCCCTTCCACCCGCACTCGCGGTGTCCTGGCCCCTGTGCCGGCGAACACCCAGCGAGGGCCCCACCGCGGTTCCCCCCCCCTTGCTGGTCGTGCTTTGCGCTGCCCTCCAGGACCCTTCCTTCAGCACCGCGAGGCTGGGCCCTGGCTTCAGCCACCGTGTCTTCCATGCCAGCCCCAGTGAGGCCGGAGGAAGACGGGCCTCATCTGTGCCAGCCAGGTCTGAGCTCCGAATGGAAAGGTGCATCCCCGCCGGGGCGAGCTGGCAGCAGGGCCTGTCCCTGTGCCTCGTCAGCCAGGAGTCCCCTCTCCGCACTGCCTGGCCTTGGGGCAGAGGCCTCGCCGGCTCGTCATCCTCGGGGTGTTGTGCAGCCAGCGTGCTGCCAGGCACCAGAGTTTGGCCGTGAGGGAGCCTGGCCCGTGCCAGCACTCAGCTTCTGCCGGGGATGGCAAGCCCGTCAGTCCTGATGCCTCCAGGCCACATCGTGGCAGTGGACAGGCCAGTCCCAGGCGTCCTACCAGCACCAGGCAGGGAAGGCCTGGCCACTGGCCCTCCTTAGGCTTTCCTGCTGCCCCCTTGGCACCTGCCCAGGCCCTGTGCCCAAGACGCAGGTGCTGGGTCAGGGGCAGCTTGTTCTGGGTCATGCTGCTGACCCTGGCTCTGCTGGACGGTCCCAGGAGCTCATACCCCTGGCACCGGTCCAGGAGGGCTCCTTCCCCAGGGTCGCCCCGGCATGACCCAGCATGGGGAATCCAGCCCCCTGCCCCCAGCTCAGCCGCCGGCACGGCCCCTTGGCGCATGTTGGCAGTAATTAGGATTCCTGTTTGACAAGGAGCTGCTGCGGCATCTTCCTCTCATGCGGGCCCTGGGGAGCCCTGCTCAGGCGCTGGAACGGAGCAGCGGGGACTGCCCGAGGACTGGGGCAGGGCCAGGCCGGGCCAGCCAGAGGCGTGGGGCCAGTCCCCGCGGCACGGGGCTGCACATGGCTGGGGGAGCGGGAGAGGCGCTGGCAGGACTCTATGCAGGGCACCGGTGTGGATGGAGGAGCAGCTTCGGTGCTGCCTGTTGGGAAGCCAGGGCTGCGTAGGGGCAGGGGGCTCCAGCACCCCTCACCTCTGTGCCATGCCCTGATCCCAGGCCCCCAGACCACCCTGCCCCAGCCGTGGGACTCTCTGTGTCCCCCCCCCACACACACACATCGTGCCCCAGCAAACAGCACCGGGCCCCAGGCCCCGCAAGGGTTAAGGCGGCGGCTGGTTGTTTGCCGGGAGAGGCGGGTGAGCGGGAGCAGGAGCCTGGAGAGGAGCGAGAGCAGCGATCAATACTGTGTGCTGGAGCTGCAGATCCCAGCTCGGAGCCATAAATCTCCCTCCCATCACACACAATGAGGATGAGCCGGCTTATCTCCCTGCTGCCAGCCGCGGCGCTGCCAGGGCCCCCCCGCACGCAGGTGACGGATGCCATCCTCCCCGAGCCAGGGTGGGGTGGAGGATGTGCCAGGTGCCAGGGCCAGCACCTCTGCACCCGCTCACACCCCTGCCTCGCTGCCCTCCTTGCTTCCCTTCCTGGCCGGGTGCCGCTCTCTCCGGACATGCCTGCCTCCCCTCCCCTCTCCTCCCCCTCATGCATGTGGAGCAGGCAGGTGGGTGGCGTGCCCAGGTTTCAGACCGGCAGGCTCAGCTTTGTGCTAGCCCCGGCAGCGTCATGGCTTGGTTTGCAATGCTGCCTTGTAAGGTGCTGGGGCCCCCACGGCTTGTGCCCCCCATGCCAAGTGCCTGCAATGCCCACGTCTGGGGGGAGGGTCCCTGCATGGCAGGGCGGTGCAGTGCATGTTGCAGGCTGACCGCGCCGACTGGCGCTACTGGACCCCAGGCTTCCCTGTACACCCCACCCCACCGAGGCTCCTGGTTTTGAGACGAGGGAGCCAGAACTGTGCCTGATGCTTGGGGTGGGATTGGGAGCAGAGCGAGGTGGTACTGGTACATCGGGTGGGCTAGCAGGATCCAGGGTCCCTGCTCCAGAGTGCCACTGCTCCTGGCTGGGCACCAGGCTCACGTCCCCGGGGTCTGCAGCCCATGCCCATGCATCAGCTCACGGAGCAGCATGGGTGACTCAGGGCTCAGGCCAGGCACGGGCTGGTCTCTCCTGGCCTTGCAGCCCTGCCACGGCTGATTCATCCACCAGTGACTCATCCGCACTCGCCGTGACCCAGATGCGCCCAGGGCAGGGGCAGGCGGAGGCCAAGACTTCACAGAGCCAGGCATGGAGAGAAGGCAGCCGCCATGGCCGTGGCTGGGCTCGTGAGGGGCTGGGGCTGCAGCGTGCGGTGCCATGTGCAGTGCACCTCTTCCTACGGGTCCTTTCGGCCCCTGTGCTTCCTGCCCTGGCTGAGCTGTTTGGACCCTGCATGCTGGTCTAGGGCAGCTGCTCCACTTGGGCAGAGCCTGCCCCAGAGTGTCCTGGTGGTCTGAGCTGCAGACATACAAACGCATGCACACACGTGTGTGCACATTCAGGGGCACGCTGCCCTCCTCTCCGGGCCATGGAGGCACGGTCCTGGTCACAGTCCCGGGAGGGCAGGGCCAGAGCCAGTTTTGCTGTGGTTTCTCCAGGGGAAACGAATCCCTGGGGAAGGAGGTGCAAGAACGGGGCGTGCAGCTACTGGCCTGGGAGACAGAGCCCGGCTCTGGGCCCTGCCAGGCCTGGAGAGCCGAGCACGTGTCTGCACCAGAACGCGCTCATGTCTGTCTTGCGAGCGGAGCTGCGGTTTGTTCAGCTTTATCTTTTCTTGGCCCAGCTCTGTAGATGTCACTCGAGCTCTCGGGCACGAAGAGCCCTGCCTCAGGGCTCCTGCTGAGGTCACTGGCCCCATCAAAGAAACGACCCCGTAAATCTTGCTGCTCGCGTGTTGCATGTCGGGCACAGCTCCAGCAGTGCGGCCCGGCTGCCACGCGGGCGCTGAGGTCTGTGCCGTGACACGGAGCCAGCCCTGGGCTGGGCCTGGTCCAGGCGGCTCGGCTGTCTCTCTGGGATCCCCCCGTCACGCCCGGTGCTCGGCAGCTGCCAGCGTTCATAGTCGGCTGCCTGGACAGGGTGGATCGATCGCAGCGGCCCCAGTGCTGGCCAGGAGGGGCTGCAGCGGGGATCAGTCACTTGCGGAGGAGGCGGGTATCAAAGGTCTGCTTGGGTGAGGGTAGCTGTCAGGGGATGCTCTGACCTGGTTCCCACTGGCCCTGCGATGGGTCTGGGACCCGGACAGGCCCTGGTGAGCAGCGCTGCAGGCGGGAGTGGGTGGCAGCACCTGGCAGCACCTGCAGCGGCCTGCTACGGGGGTGCTGCTGCCTCTTCCCCGTGGAGCAGCCAGTCCATGCCCATGTCACCACGCTGGATGCAGGGCAGGGCTGGGGGCCGAGGAGACCCTGCGTTTGAGGGGAGCTGGGGTTCAGCCTCCATGGCTGACAGGGTTTGCCCCCCGTCCATGCTGCGCGGGGGCTGCGGTGCTGGTGCTGACACAGCGCTGGCCGCCGGCCCCGGGAGGTCACGGAGCAGGCCGGGGAAGACAAACAGGGCAGGGGCTGGTGCAGCTGCTAAGCAGGGGTGACAGGCGGAATTGACGATCCCGGCTCTCCAGGGGCCAGTAAATTAGAATCAATGAGAAGCAGGAATAATTTATTTGTTTGATATTGCGTGTTAATTAACTGGGCTGACGAGTGCGGCAGGGGCGGCAGCGGGCAGCGCCAGCCCTCACTCCCCTCTTTCTTGCCGCAGGGCAGCTCCCGTGGCAAGGAGGAGGCCCCTGTTCCCAGCCCCTCGCTCCGGTGAGGGGCCTGAGAGGACTCAGGTGAGGGGCCACGAGGGGCTGACAGATGGGGAGCCCCACGGGGCACTGCAACAGAGTCCCCTCCTCACTGGCTACTGGGCAGGGGTCTTGTGCAGGGCCCCAAATACCAGAGAGGCACTGGGAGCCGGTGCCCTGGGCAGGGACCTGAGCCATTGCAGCTGTGGCATGAGGTGGTCTCCGGGCTGCCAGCAGCCCGGAGACCACTTCTGGGCTGGAGCCGAACTGCCAGGGCCACAGGGAAGTGCTGGTGGGACAGGGGCTGTAGCCCAGAGCCCCCTGCCCTGCCTTCCCTGCATGGGCCTGGGAAGGGGCCCATGGGCATCCAGGGAGGCAGAGGCAGAGGAGGGGGCTCTCCAGGCCCAGCTCTTTCTGTGCTCCAGGTTCATTTTTTATTTATTTATTAATATATTTCGTGTTTCAGGTCAAATTAGCCAAATCAGTTCCAAATCATATTGATTGAACAGAACTCAGTCGTTCCAAAACCGCATCGATTGAGCAGGCAGAACTCAATTGTTGCAAACACCATGTTTGGCGCTGCTACCGGTGAGCATCCTCCATCTCAGGCTCCCACCCTGGGACTTCCCAAATCCACTGGCAGGCATCCTACATGCAGGTGTAAATCTGGAGTTCTTGGGGTTTGGATGCCCCCAAACACTACAGGCAAACACCCTCCATCCAGCTCTTTACTCCAGGACTTCGGATACTCCATACACTCGACCTTAGCTCAGAAGAGACCGGGTTCATGTGCTGGGGCATCCGCCCCAGCCGCGCGGCACCTCCCACCCCTGCGCCATCGGCTGCCCGGGCCATGGCCGGCCAGCTCGCGGCGCAGCAGGACTCATGAATATTCTCTGCTGGACGGGTTGGCTCCCGCAATCATGTGCTGCTGGCACCGTTCCCGGCTGCACAAGCTCCCTTCACTCCAGCGAGCGGAAATGTCGCTCTGCCGTGGATGGAGATCGGCTCCAGCCTGCTTCTCGCAGCTGGATCCCAGGCGAGGTCTTGCACTAGCAGCCAGCCAGCGTGCATGGGCAATGGGCTCTGCTCACTCCCACGCTGGGCACCAGTCCCTATGAGGGCCCCACTGGGTTCACATGCATCCTCGAGCCCAAGGAGGATGGTGGAGGTGGCTGGTGGGAGCCGTGGTACCCGACTGCTTTGCCCTTGCTGGCACCCGGGCTCTGCTCCTACCCCATCGGCCCCCTACCCCACCAACCTCAGCCCCCTGCCCTTCTCTCCCCTCCTCTCTCACCATGTTTTTTTAAAAGAATAACATTTCTGCTAAATACTTTAATCAGATTAGTAGCAGTGTGTCTGCAGTGCTGGTAAATCAATGCTCCCCAGCACATCGCGGCGGCTGGAAATCAATTACTGTTTAAGCCGCGCCTTGGTCCCTGGCCTGCGATCAATACAGGAGATGTATTACTCTGCCCGAGTCTTTCCCACTAAAAACCTTTCATTTGTATAACAGCAGCTTAGGCGAGAGCCCCCCCGCCCCAGGGACTGCATGGCCCCGCGCTTACCCCCCCATCCCGTGCGGGGCACCGGGGAATCCACTGCTGGGGGCGCAGGGAAGGCCGGCACGGAAAAGCCCTGACTGCCCAGGGACAGCGTGTTTGGGGGCCAGGGCGCGCTGCCCCAGGCACCCCGGGTACACGAGTCTCAGACTCATCCAAGGCTCTGGGCCGGATCTAGACGGCTGGGCCCCCCTGGGCCAGCTCTGTGGGGCCAGCAATGACTGCAGTGAGGTGTGTTGGGGCAGCTGCGGGGCTGCATTGGGGTGGTAGCCACTGATGGCCGTACCTGTTGGGGTCCCGGGGCCTAGGCTCTGTGCTGGGTCGTGTCCCAGTTTCCAGGCCTCCACCAAGCTGCCGCAGGGCAGACAGGGCCGTTCCACAGGCCGTGTCCAGCCCACGTGCTGCATGCTAGGCACCACAGCCCTAAATCGTCTCCTGTCCTGCTGTCCGAAGCTGCTGGAGCCTGTGGGAAGGTCCACCACAGCCCAGGCTCTGGTCCCCTCAGCATGCCCTGTGGGGCGTCGCATGCCCCAGGACCACCCGCCCGGCTTTGCTCTGGCCCCCCAAACATCCCCCTGGGCTCTGCCCCCCAGCATCCCTCGCTGCCGCAGCCCTGGACTCCTGAGACCTCCCCGCCAGCAGCCCTGCCGCTGCCAGCCCCCTCCGCTCTCCCCTCCACAGCTCCTCCTCCCTGCAGGGCTCCGCTCCCCCCAGCCCTTGTCCCATAATGTGGAGCGTCGTCAGCTCCATTATTCACGATAAGGATCTTTAATTAGGTGTGAATATTAATGGCTTACTCTGTAATTAATCATACTCTCCTTGCAGGGAGGGGTGGGTCCCCCAGAGGTGGAGGAAGGGAGCTGGGATCCTGGCTGCCTCGGCTGGGCACAGGTGCCACGGTCAGGGCTACAGGTGTGGCCGCTCTGCCGGGGTCGGGGCACTGGGGACAGCTGCTGTGGGGACAGTGGGGCCGGCTGGGGTCAGGGCAGTGGGGCTGTCCTCTCAGGGCCTGCCAGATGTGGCCCCTCCCAGGAAGGGCGTGAGGCCGGGCTCCCGCTGCAGCGTGGCGGCTCTCCAGGGAGGGTCAGCGCCTGCTCTCCACCTGCCCTGGTCCCAGCACAGAGGCAGCCCGTCACCGGGCGAGGCAGGCAGGGCCTTGGCAGCCCAGGCAGGGGCCGTGGGCTTTCCCAGGCCCCTGTGGCTCCTGCTGCCTCCGTGGGTGGGGGAAGGCGGCAGGCGCCGGCCACAGGAAGGGGCTGGTCTGCCCAACCCGTGTCTGATGCTGCCACCCCTCCGTCTCGCCCGTGCTCTCTGCGCTGGTGCCCCTGGCTGGGATCGGAGGCCGGGGCGCTGCTGGCAGAGTGGGTCCGTTCAGCATCCATGTCTGGGGCCGGGCGGGCGGGAGACTGCAGCCTTGCCAGGCAGCGCCAGGTGAGGGTGCGAGGAGGGAGCAGACAGGGAGACAAGTGCAGCTGCGGGCGTCGCGGGACCTGGGTGGCAGGGCCACGTCCACGAGGGGCCGGGGGCCAGAGCGTGGGAGCTGAGCCACGCTCGGCGGCCCCGGCATGCTGAAGGCTGCCAGGCCGGCCGGGGAGGCATTGTGTGGGGCGCAGCGGGCCTGTTCCCGTCCCCAGGGTTGAAGGGGCGTGTGGGGGGCTCAGAGCTGCCGTTCCCAGAGGCTCCGCGGGCCGTGGCTCCCCCCGCACGGGTGGCGGGGCCGGGATCCCCCGTCCGTCTGTGCCCAGCCCCGGGCGCACGGCACCAAGAGCTCCCGCGGGGGCAGAGTTTGCTTAAACGGAGACAGATTTAACTATTTCCATTACTGCTAAATGATGAGCCCCATAAACTTTATGGCTCTGTGCACGCGAGAGCGGCTCTAATGGCCCTCGCCAGCTGGAGGAGATGGCTCTGCGGGGCTGGGGCTGCCAGGCGCTGAACCAGCTCTTCATGCCGCCCCCCTCTCCCTGCCCCGTCGCCGCTGAGCTGGGGGCTCCCTGGGCACAACAGGGCTCTGGCACCGTGGCCACGGGGTCCTGCCACCCCGTCTGCAGCCCCAAGCCTGGTCCCAGCAAGTGACTGCACTGTCTGCCCCTGCCCTGGTTGGGCCCCGTGTCAGGCCAGGGTGCTGGCCAGGCCCAGTGGTGCTCAGCCCCTCCTGGTAGTGCCACCATGACACTGGCCCTGTCTGGCAGGGTCTGAGAACAGGGAATCGGCGCTGACCCGGAGATGCCAGGTTCCTCTGGTGCGGCTCTGCCGGCTCCCAGGAAGGGAAACCCCGCCGCCTGGCACGTGCTGGGGGCAAGCTGGGTGGGCAGTAGCCCCATCGCTCAGGGGAAACACTATGTATCTGGGTCCAAGAGGGCAGTTTTCCTTAAGTGCTCTCAGGGATAACTTTCATAGTTTCATCATTGATTGGGTCAGAAGGGACCCGAGCAGATCTTCAAGTCCAACCCCCTGCCATGGGCAGGAAAGGATGTTGGGGTCAAACGACCCCGGCTAGGTGATTGTCTGGCCTCCTTCTGAAGCCCCCCAGGGCAGGAGCCAGCACCACTTCCCGTGGAAGTTGGTTCCAGATCCTGGCTGCCCTGACTGCGAAGTCGTGTCTCCTGCTGTCCAGCCTGGACCTGCTCTGTACCAGCTCGTGACCATTATTTCTTGTCTCGCCTGGTAGTGCTGGGGGAACAGGGACTCTCCCATTCCCCGCTGGTCCCCCTTGGCAAGTTGACAGTCAGCCACCAGATCCCCTCTCGGCCTTCTCTGTTCTTCTGGCGTGGTTTAGTACCTGCCAAGGTGCTGGGGCTCAATGCCTGTTTTAGGGAAATGGGGGGCTCCTCCCTACCTTGTTCCTGCAGCCACATGGCTGAAGGCAAGTGAAACTTGGGACATCCGAACATAGGATGCCCTCCAAAAGACTTTGGAAAGATCTGAAGCTCCTGATGAGGGTAGAGGATGTTTGCTGGTTGTAGGGTCACTTCTGGTTCTGGACTGACTCATGGATTTGGACTTGATTTGGCTTGAAACATGAAAAATTTCTTTAAAAAAAAAAAGAAAGACAGAAAAGCAGCACCTGCGTGCTGCGGCACTGAACGGCTGAGCGCCCCTGAATAGGCCGGTGCGCGCTCGCCGCCCGCGGTGCAGGGCCGGGGGGGCTGTGGCGCCCGCAGAACGATTAGCACCAACAATGGGTTGTTAATAGGTGTCTCCGCGATCCATTCAGCGATGCCCTCGCTTGCTGCCTGACAGCGCGATGGATGGCAGGGGCAGGCCTCCCCCCGAGGCCAGCTGCACGGCACACACTCGTACACGCACACGCACACGCGTGCCCCTGTGATCCATTCAACGATGCCCTCACTTGCTGTCTGACAGCACGATGGATGGCGGGGCAGGCCTCCTCTCTGTGGGCCTGCTGCGCAGCACATGCACACGTGTGCCCTTGCGATTCATTCAGTGATGCCCTCGCTCGCCGCCTGACAGTGCGATGGATGGTGGGGGCAGGCCACCTCCCCAGGGCCAGCTGCACAGTGCACATGCACACGCAGGGGCTCTGCTCCTGGGTCCAACTGCCCTTGCCCTTTTCCTGGCACGTGGTGCAGTTACACACACAGGCGCGCACACACACACACACACACACACACACACTTCTGCATCATTCTCAGCACATGGTGCAGTTACACACGTGCATGCATGCGTATACACACATGCATGGCCTCTGCTCCTGGGCCTGACTGCTCTTGTGCTATATATAATGCGTGGTACCAGTGTACACCCGTGTACATCCCTTCTGTGCTTCTCGCCCCC
>JAGPOW010002942.1:0-11708 GCA_030014935.1 Caiman crocodilus
GCTGCAGCAGGTGCTGGTGGACCACCACGGGCGTTTCACCCAAGTCAGTGTAGGCTGGCCGGGCAAGGTGCACCCGGCCCAGGTGCTGCGCCACTCGGGGCTGTACCACCTCGGCCAGCAGTGGTCACGCGATGATTTTGCCATGGACAACATGCTATGGCTGGTCTCAGCCTGCTGCACGCTGCACAACCTGTGCGAGCGAGTCCTTCGACGAGGCCAGGGCAAGTCCTTCAACAAGGCCTGGGTGGCCGAGGCGCAGCACCTGGGCACCAGCTTCTAGCAGCCCGAGGCCTGGCCTGAGACCCCCCCGAGCCCATCAGTACGCTCCAGAGTGAACGCCTCGTGGGGGCAGTGGTGCCTCTCCTAGCGCTGTGGCACTGCCCAGCAGCCGCCTGCGTCCCAGCCCGGGGCTCCTACCTGCTCCCAGTCCCCAGGGGTTTGGGCCCACCTGGCCCAGGACTGAGTGAGGGGCGAGCTGTGGGCACTGAGAAGGGCAAACTTATTCCCTGCTGGGGCGGGGCCAGGGCAGCAGGACCCCCGGGCAGCCGACACCTTTCCCACCCCGAAAGATGCATCCAAGTAGGCATGACACATCAGCTGCCTCAGCCCCGAGCCCTGCCGCCCGTGGACTCACGTCTGTACGTGGGTGCAGGGGGAGGCACCCTCCTGCTCACGGATGCAGTTGTGTCGTGTGGGTGTGGAGATAGATTTACACCCATGGGTATGTACACACACACACACACACACACAAGTATATGTATGTATATAAAGGCATGCCCATGTATATACATACACACCCACACATACACAACTGTATACACACATGTATATAGTTGATACATATGCATGTATACACCCGTGTTGGGCCTTTGTGCCCCAGAGCCCCCCAGGGCTGCTCTGACCCCCCACCCCACCCCACTGTTGCCCCCTGGCCCTGCCAGCGGGGCATCCTAATAGCCAAAGCAGGGATAGCCAGCCCTCCTGGCTTCAATGCCACCTGCAGGAGGGATGCCAGGACTCCTGGGTTCAATCCCAAGCTTCCCCCCCAAAATGTGACCTTGGCACCTGCCCCTCTCCCCCCAGATACGCCCCTACACCTGAGCCCTCTATCGGCTCCCACCTCCAAGGTCGGCCTGCCCGGGACCCCATTTCCAGGCCGCGGCCCCAGCCCTCTACCCCAGCTCGGGCTCCCCCGACTCCCAGGGCCCCATCACACCGGGGGGCTGGCTGGGCTATTATGCGTGTGCATGTGCGCACACGCCCGCCCCCACCCCAGGCCGCGGCGTTATTAAGCATGCCGGCAGGCAGCGAGCGCAGCGCTGGGTGCTCTCAGCAAATCAAAACTCCATTCAGGCAGGTGATGGATGGCTCTGCCCTGCCGGTGAACCCGCGCTTTAATACAGAGGAAGTTATGAAACCCACATCCATCAGCGCGCCAGGCGCTGGCCGCCCCAGGCTGGCAGCTCCGCTGTGCTGGCGCTGCGTCGGGCTGGCTGGAGCTGCGGGGGGGCAAGTCTGAGTCCCATTGCTGCCCCCCCCATGCACACATACCCCGCTGGAGGGTGGGTTTACCAGCGGGGAGGGGGGTTGTCTGACCCAAGCCGGGTGCGGGATGGGTGGAGAGAGCCCCCAGGCCCCACCCAGGCTTGCCACGGGCTCGTGGCCCTTTTTGAATTTTCTGATATTTTATCTGTCGCCCCATACATCACTGTGGCGGGTGCAGGGAACCGGCGTGGGGGTGTTGTGTGTGTGTGTGCATGCATGTGTGTGTGCATGCCTCTGCGTATGTGTGCGTGCAAGGGTGTGCGCACCTCTCGGTGTGCATGCAGATGTGTGGGTGCCTGCCTCTGTATGTGTGTGTGCATGTCTATGTACCTGTATGTGTGCATGCATACCTCTGTGTAAGTGTGCGCATGTCTGTATGTGTGTGCAGCTGTGTCCGTGCCTCTGGGTGTGGGTGTGCCCATGTGTGTGTGTGCGTGTGTGCATGTATGCAGGTGTGTGCATGCCTGCCACTATAAATGTTCATGTAAGTGTGTGCCTGTATGTGTGTGTGCATGCCTCTGTGTATGTGTGTGTATGTCTGCATGGTTCTGAGTGCACATGCATGTGTATCTGTGCATCAGTGTGTGCGTGTGTATGTGTGCCTCTATGCGTGCATGCATGCCTCTGTGTATGTGTGCATATGTCTGTACAGGTCTGCATATGCACACAGCTGTGTGTGCACCTCTGTGTGTGTGTGTGTGCACGCGCACGTGTCCATGCCTCTGTATGTCTGTGTGTGTGCATGTGTGCAGGTATGTGTGTGTGCGCACGTCTCTGTATAAGTGTGTGCATGTATATGTGTGCGGGGGTGCAGGCATGTGTGCCTCTGTGTATGTGTGCATGTGTCTGCATGGATCTGCATGTGCATGCATGTGTGTCTGTGCTTTTGTGCATGCCCAAGTGCATGAGTGTTTCCATGCTTCTGTGTATCTGTATGCATGTATGCAAGTGTGTCCCTGCTGCTGTATATGTATGCATGTATGTGTGTGTCTGTATGTGGATGCATGTGAATATGTGTGTGTGCAGGAGTTGCATGTCTGTGTGTATATGGGCACACATGTATGTGCATGGGTGTTCTTATGTGCATGTGTCTGCTCGCATGCACCTGTGTGTGCATACTTTGGTATACACGTGTGCATGGGTGTATGCATGCATTCATGTACAGCTGTTTGTGTTTGCATGTGTGTGCATGTAACCATGCATGTGTGAGAGCACGTGCATGTGTGGGGGTGCAAACATGCACGTGTGTGCAGGCACACGTGTGTGCGTGCAGTGCATGCATGCGTGCATGCACACCGATGTGTGTGCACAGCCCAAGGGGGTCCCTTGGCATGGGGGAAGGGGGTGGCCAGAGGGTGGGCAGGGGACAAGAGAGGAGCGGATGAGGGGAGGAGGATGCTGTGGCTTCTGTGGGGACGGGCGACAGCACCTCACGGCACCGTCCCGGGGAAGAGCGCAGCATCTCCCGCACTGACCCTTTCCTGGCACGGCCGGTGCCCGCATGCTGACAAGCTGGAGCCAGGCTCAGGCGGCTGCCAAGACCCTGGGAGGGAACCCAACGCCCCACTCTGCCCCCGCCACGCCGGGGGAGGCCGCTGTGAGGGGCTCAAGGCCGGGGAGGCCCGGCCGTGGCCCCAGGGGGTGGCATCCTCCTCGGGGGCACGTGTGGGGAGGGGGCCCAAGGCCCAGCAGAGGGCACGGGGCTCAGGGAGCGGCCCCCATGAAGGCAGCCGGGGCCTCGTGGGTGGCAGCCATCTTGGCCACGGCAGCCATTTTGGGGCAGGAGGCCTCCAAGCCACATGGGGTGTGTCCTCCCGTGCACAACAGCAGCCGTGGTCACGGATGCGGGGGGCACTCGGCCCCTGCCCATCCCTCCCCAGGGGGGCAGCTCGGCCATATCAAGCTGCCCCAACGTCTCCGGAGTCGGCCACGGCAAATTGGGTTCACACGTGGCACATGCTGTGCACGTGCCCTGCAGCCCCCTCACGCACACATGCGCGCACAGGCACGGAGCCAGGAAAACGCACGTGATGCCTCGCACACACGCAAGGCCACCTCCTTGCATGCACGCCCCCCACCCCTGCCTGCACACACAACTTGTGCACTGCAGCTGCCCCCTCACAGACATCTCCATATCCCTTAGGCCCTTGCACATGCACACACATGTGCACAGTCACACATACACACACATGACCAATGCACCTAAGCTGCCCCCTCACAGATGTCTCCATACCGTCCTATGCCCTCACACGCACACACATGAACGTGCACAAACATATGCATACATGCACACACACAGAGCTACCTCCTTGCACTCCCGCACACCCCTGCCCTCACACACAGCCTATGCACTGAAGCTGCCCCCTCACAGATGCCTTCATACCCCGCTAAGCCTTCACATGCACACACATGAACATGCACACACACGGCCTACACGTCATAACTGCCCCCCTCACAGGCATCTCCATCCACCCTAGGCCCTCACATGTATACACACACACACATACACAACTTATGAACCCCGCTAGGCCCTTGTATGTACACACATACACACACCCCAGCTTATGCACCGTTCCTGCCCTCTCACAGACATCTCCATACCCAGTAGGCCCTCGCACACACATGCACACACATGCACACAGCTTCCCACAGGCCCTGGGCTGTGACTACAGGAGGGTCCTGGGGTGGCGGGGCCTCGTGGCTGGGCTCCGGGTGCAGGGGAGACAAGACCCCCACCCCAGGACCGCGGGGGACCCAGCCCTGCTCCTTCAGGGTCCATGACACCTGCGGATGCTGGTGCTCCTCACTCCTGAGCCGTATTCCCCAATATTGCCACCCCAGAGCCCCCACCCCTGCCCCATGATGCCCCAGAGCGGCTGGGGGCGTTGGGCAGGGAGGAGCCCCGGCTCCATCCCAGCGCGCAGCCCAGGGGAGGGGGGCAGGCCATCCTTCATGCTGTTTCTGCTCTGCTGCTCCAGCGATGGCGGGATGAAGCGTCCTCATTACCAGCATATTGATGCTGAAGTGCTTCACGTGGCCCTTCATCACCCGGCCGGGGCGGCGGGGGGAGATCGGGCCAGGGCCTCCAGTGTCCCACCCCCTGCTCCGCGTGGGGGGAAGGCCCCAGGAGTCCTGCCCTTGTCTCTGAGCACTGGGCCCCGTTCCCCTCTGGAAGGTGGGGAGAGCCCAGGTGTCCTGGCCCCCTGCCCTCCCCACAAAAAGCCCCTGCTGCTTCCAAGATGGCCCTCCCCGGGGGGTACCTGGAGCACCCCTGGGGCAGGACAAGGGGCACCCCTGGAGCCAAGCCCTGCAGGCTGGCAGCACTGGTGCCCCCCAGACCCAGGGAGCACCCCCGCAATCAAAGGGGAAGGTAGGTCCGCTCCCTGCTCTCTCATTGCCAGTATGCAGATCAGCTCCTCTACCCCACAGCGGGCAATGCCCGGGGATGCCCTACAAAGCCACCGCCAGCTGGATTTGAACTTGTGGCCTCACCTGCTCCTGCTGGCTGAGCTAATGGCAGCAGTAGGAGGCTGTTACCTGCCCCGATGTCCTGCATCCCCCAGGCCTGGGCTTCGGGGCGCAGCTCAAGTCTTCTGCTGCCTTGGCCCCTTGGCATCGAGGGCTGGGGGGCATAAAGGGGACCCAGGGGGCAGCAGTGGTAGAAGGCCAAATGCTACCTGGGGGGGCAGAAGGCACCTCCCAATTAGAAATCCCCCCCTCCTCCTGTCACCCCTGCTCAGTGGGGGGGGTGGAAACCCAGGCATCCCCGGGCCCTTTGCTGTAACCACTAGGCCCCAGAGGAAGAAGCCAGGTGTGCTGGCTCCCTGCCCCCACCATTAACAACCACTGCCCGGGGGTCTCGTGGCCAGGTCTTGTCCTGCCGGGCTGCGCCCCTCCTCTGCTGAGCCCCAGCTGGTGGAAGAGGGGGATCCTGGGCAGACAGGTGGGGGCACCTCTAGAGTCAAGCATGGGTGTGGGGAGCCTCGAGCTGGCCTGGGGGCTCTGGGTCAGAGTGAGGAGCACCCGCAGGGCTGGGGGTGCAGGGGGCTGCGGGTTGGGAGTGAGGGGCATCGGCGGGGGGCGGGCGGGGGGCTGCGGGTTGGGAGTGAGGGGCATCGGCGGGGGCGGGCGGGGGGCTGCGGGTTGGGAGTGAGGGGCACCGACAGGGTGGGGGGCAAAGGGCTGAGAAACAACCTGTGACACCTCAGCACAGCCACACGCTGCCTAACCCCCCCACCATCCTCTAGCGCCCCCCTCCAGCTTTTAAGGTGAGACTCACAACACACGCCAGCACACACCTGCAGGTGCCTGCACACACGCACACACGTTGCAAGCCCAACCCCTCCCCAAAGCAAGCAGGGGGCCCTGTCCCAGCCCTGAGCTCCCTGCCTGGGGTCACCCCACCCCCTGCCGAGCCCCCAGCCCCCCCAGGACGCTGCAGACCCCAGGGGACGATGGGGACCCTGTCCCTGCCCTGAGCCCTGGCCCGTGGGTGTTGGGCAGGTTGTGTGGTGCAGCAGCGCCGTCTGGTGGGGACATGCAGCAAGTGCAGGCCGAGGCCAGGCCTGGCGGCAGGGGGTCAGGATCAGGCCTGGGGGGTGCATGGGACCTGGGGCCTTCCACAGCCCTGATGCCTGCTGGGGTAGCGAGGGCACCGCCGGGCCTGGGGTTCATGGGGGGCCAGGACAGGTGGAAGGGGCAGGATCACGGCCCCCTGGGGAAACTGAGGCAGGGACCTCTGACCACTAGACCCTGCTCCCATGCAGAGAAAGGACCCAGGAGTCCTGGCTCACTGACCCCCACCCTCATGGAAACACTGGCCCTTCAGGTGTCCCAGTTCCCAGCCCCTCACCCTGCTCTAACCACTACATCCCACTCCCCACCTGTCCTCGGGGACAGTACCCAGGCATCCTGGCCCCCAGCCCCCGCTTCTCTAACCACTCCCCTGCCCCAGTGCCTGGTTTCCACACAGGGCTAGGCCAGGGCCCCCAGCCCAGGGACCAGGGCCAACCCCAAACCTGGTGTAGTGCCCAGGTCCCAGTCCAATGGCGAGCAGCCCCCCCTTCCCTCCCCATCCTGCTGTCCTTGCACACACATCAAACATGCTCACACATGCCTATACAGATGCATGTCTTCAGACGCACCCCTGCACACCTACCCACGTACACTCACCCACAGGCAGATGCATACATGCAAGCACACACATGTGCATGCATCCTCACATGTGCCCAAGGATGCTCACCTATGTGCATACACACAGGCGCAGCCATGCACACAGAGGCGCCCAAATGTAGACATGCACACCCATGCACGAACAGTTCCCTAGAGCCAGGAGCTGCACCAGAAGCTGCGCCGAAGCAGCCAGGAAGCCCAGCGTTTTAATGCACATGAAACTCGGTCTTACGGTATTTCATGCATATCACACGTGCCAATGCCCAGAAGCCAGTTTGCGGGGAGTGGTGCACGTTGTGTAGGAGAACATACAGCACCTGGCTATAGCTCTTGGGTAGGGTTGAAGGCGGGTATTTGGGGGGCCAGAAGCATTAGGGAGGCTCCATATGCCAATGCGCGTGTGGAAGAGCATCGACGCGGCCAAGTGTTGCTGGCTGTGGTTTTCTGTCCGATGCCCTTGTTATTGCTGTTCAGCTGATGATGGCGATGAAGATCATATCCACCCCCACCCCATGCTTGGGCCAGGACCCCCGTAGTCTCCCTGCCTCCCAGCCCCGGGCCTGGCCATGTCCCTGGCTGCGTTCCAGGCCCCAGGGGCTTCAGCTCATCTCCAGCTCTGGGCCAGGCTCAGGCTGGACCCCTGTCCCAGGGCTGTTTTGGGGCTCACAGGTGTCTCCAGGCCCCATGGGCCAGGTGAACAGAGCTGTGACCCCCCCACAACCCAGCCCAGGCTGCTCAGGGAGACTGAGCTTTGCAGTGGGGGGGCTGGGGCAGTGGGGAACCCCCCTCCCACCCCCCACACCAGGGTCAGGGCAGGGCTGGGGGCGCTGTCTGGGCGTCTCCCCTCCAGCAGCCACATTCCTGCCGCGGTCGCGCCTGCGTTCAGAGGCGCCCTCGGGCACAGGGGAGAGCAGGTGTGTGTGCTCCCCACCTGCCTGCCGCAGGGGGGAAGTGTGTGTGTGTGTGTGTTGGGGGGGCTGTGGTCCCTGAACCAGCACCACGAGCGAGTCCCAGCAGGGCCGGGCCACAGCTGGCCGATGGTATTCTGCAGGGCACCCTCGTCACATGGCATGCATGCGAGGGCACACATGCAAACGCACCCACCTTGTCATGGACAAGTCAATACACAGGGCCCGTGCACAGGCACGCACGCCTGCAGCCCACACACACATGTAACAACACCCTGGTGCACATACACGTCACGCAACACATGTAACGCCCCTGTGCACCTATGAAATAGCCGCACGTGCCTGCAGCAGACTCACACACACGTGCATGCAATACCCGTGCCCATGCCCACATGAGTCATGCCACACGTGTGCACGTAGCATGTTTGTATGGAGCATGCTACACATAGGCATGCATGTAGCCTACGTGCGCACACTGCACACACATGCACACCCACTCGGACAGCTTTCCCTCCCCACACAGGCCTGGAGGCTGCTGCCCCCTGCTGGCAAGGCGCCCAAGGGCTGGAGTGCTGGGTCCCCGGAGACAGCCTGGCATGGTGGGGGCAGGGATGGCAAAGGGGGGCCCAGCCTGTAGGAGGAGAGAGGGCCAAGGGATCTGCCCTGGGGAGGGGAGGCATTTATCTGAGTCCCCCTCTGCAGGGCAGCCCACCCCAGAGCCAGCCAGCCCCCTGCCCTCCCCCTCCATGCCAGGCCCCGAAGCACCTTGGGACAGGAAGCTTGGGGGAAGGGGGCACCTATGGCACACATCGGCCACTACCGTGCCAGCCCCTCGGACACAGTGAAAGGGAGGAACAAGGCAGCACGTGAGAAAAGGGGCACATATGGGCACCCTCCAACATGTGCGCACACGCATGCACATGCACAAGCATTCACATGGATGTGCAAGTGTGGATGGCCAGGCATGCACATGCAGATACGTGCATAGACACACACGTATATGCACCTTCACATGGATAGACCTGTGTGCACACATGCACAGAGACATGTGTATGCACACTCACACACGTGGGCACATTTGTGCACCCAGGAGCCCACCCAGAGGCAGGTGTCTGCCCACAGAGACCCATGCCAAGGCACATAGCTTGCACACCCGTAAACACATGTGCACAAGTACAGAGGAACCTTTGAACCCTGCACGCACGGGTGGCCAGACCAGGCCCTGGCTTGTCTCACAGGCCTGGCGGCTGGGCTGGGGAGAGAACCCAGGTGTCGCCCTCTCCCACCTCCCCCCATGCCCAGGGGCTTCCATCCCAGCTGGGGGTGGGGGGCTAGGAGAGGATCCACGTGTGCCTGCGTGCCCTGTGCACACGTGATGTCTGTGAGGTGTGTGGGGAGGTGCAAACACACATGTGCACATCAAAGTCCTGCTCCCTGCCCCTTCCCCGCCTTTGGCCCCTGGGGCCAGGATACAGAGAGCCCCCACCCCTGGGGCCCAGACCCCCTTGCCACCCACCTGGCTCCAGCCACCCCCCCAAGTCCAGGGCTTGGCAGAACTGGGGGGTCATCCCCCAAATAGGGGGCTGCAACCCAGGCTGGGGGGATGACTGAGCCTGGGCCACGCTGGGGGGCTCTAGCCCCCGCTTCCTGCCCTGCGATGCCCCAGGCTGGGTGTGGGGGGGCGGGGGAGCTGGTGCTTATAACAGCGCAAGGGCGACCCCTGGCGGCCGCGGGCGGGATTGCACCCGGCGGGAACGGGGGAGGCTGGTGCCCCGCCAGCCGCTCCCGGGAGGGACCCAGGCGTCCGGGCTCTGCTCCCGCCCCGGTAACCCGGCACCGTGCGACAGGTGCCCGGTGGCGCCCCCCCGCCGGGTAGTAACGGGACCCCCGGGCCAGGCTCGGGTTACGGGGGGGTCGGGACACCCCGGGGCAGCTGCTGGCGGCCACGATCCTGCCTGGGGCGGCGGGTGTGCGCGCGTGTGTGTGCACACAGGTGCACGACCATGCATGTGGGTTTGCACGTGTGCCTGCCAGAGGTGTGTGCACACTGACTCTGTGTGTGTGCACACGTGTCCATATCCAGGCATGCAGATTTGCACGTGCCTGCATGTGTATGCCAGATGTGTGTGCACACAGACTCGGTATGGGGTCTGTGTGCACAACCGTGCATGCGGGTTTGCCCGTGTGTCTGCCCGTGCATGCCAGATGGGTGTGCGTGCATGTGTGCAGACTGTGTGTGCACGCACGGGTTTGTAAGGGTACCCGCATGTGCACACCAGATGTGTGTGCACACTGAGTCTGTGTATATGTGTCTGCACACTTGCATGTGCCATTTGTGCTCATGTGTGTCCATGGCACATGCATGGCTGTCTGCATACATGCACTGCTTCTTTGTGTACATGCCCAGGGGTGTATGTGTGCCTGTTTGCACACACGTGCATGTATATGCATAGGCAGGTACAGGTGGGAGTCTTGTGTACACGTGCTCATGGATGCACAGGTACATGTGGGTGTATACACGTACCTGTCTGTATGTGCATGAATGTACATGCATTGTGTGTGCATGCGCACATACAAGGGCCTGAGCATGCATCTGTGTGCATGCATGGGGCTGCTTGAGGGGCTCTGGTGCCTGCACAGGAGCCTGTGTATGTGTGCACGCACACAGGGTATCTGCAAACACACGTGTACCCACCTGTGCGCATGTGCATACACATATGCATGGGACTGCAACATGTACTGGTGCAAACTGGCACATGCCTACGCACACACACTCATGCCCACCCCAGCACACACAGACTCACTCTCACACACCTGAGTGCAAGTGCACACACAGGCTGTGGCACAGGCATATGCAGAACATTGCCAACATCTCCCGAGTGGCTCAAGTCTCCACCTGGCACGGGGGGGGGGGGCACATCTCTGCCATAACTCCAGTCCCCCGTCCCCCCACAAACATGCTGCAGATGCTTCATATTAATTAGTGTCATTAGCTCCGGGGTTTAATTACCCACCAGCTTGTACTGCCTTAATTGGGAATAACCCCTTCCCTGCCGTGCTGCAAGGGTGGGGGGGCAGAGCTGCCTGGTCCTCTTGGGCATCATCTCCCCAGCTCACCGTGGGGGCCAGGGGGGCAAGGGCTGAAGGTCAGGAGCGTGGGGCACGGGCAAGAGGCTGCAGGCCGGGAGTGAGGGGCCCCAGCAGGGCTGGTGGTGCAGGGGCATGGGTGCACCTAATCCCCCAGGGAAGCAGCATCAGGAGGCCTAAAGAACCCAAGTGTCCTGGGTCCCACACTGCCTCCCCCCAACCCTGAGGCCCAGGGGGAGATAGGCCCAGGGCCCAGGTTTACATAGCAACTGGCATCCCAAGGCCCTACTATGACATCACCGAGCACCACCATGACATCACAGCCGCAAGACCTGCCTGGGGCAGGGCCAGGCCCAGCAGTGGGGACTGGCCATGAAGGTGGGGGGCACGCCTGGGGCCCTGGTGCTCCGCCTGGTGCTGGCCTGGCTCCGGGCTCTCAGGTGGGTGAAGGGCGTGGGGCAGGGGGGCTGGGGACCACAGCAACATCCCTTGACCCCCACCCCCGTGTCCCCACAGGGCAGCAATCACCAGCATCCTGCATCTGGCGCAGCGTGCCCTCTGCCACCTGCCCCTGCCCTGGGCCATGCCATGGCACTGGGACCCGCTGGCTGTGGTGCTGCCTGGCCCCCCGCCCCCACCTGGTCTGAGCCCCCCAGATGGGGTGGGCACAGGGTGGGGGCACCCGCTGGCCCAGGAGCCAGGTACAGCTGGGGTCAGGGAGGGGCACCCCAGTGGCGCAGGCACCCGGACACCTGGGTTCCTACCCTCCGCGCTTGCCTCAGTTTCCCCTCTGAGGCCTGCACCATCCCAGCTGCCAACATGGCTCACCCCCCGGCAAATCACCCCATTGCTGGCGCTGCAGGGACCCCCTGGGCTCCAGCCACACCTCTGCCCGTGCCTCAGTTTCCCAAGGAGCCGAGGTGCCTCTCGCTGCAGGCAAAGCCCCTGCGACGAGGGCCCCGGCCTGGCCAGGGGCAGAGGCAGAGGCAGAGGCAG
>JAGPOW010002950.1:3203-21287 GCA_030014935.1 Caiman crocodilus
GGGGGGCGGGGCGGGGGGGGGGGGGGGGGGGGGGGGGGGGGGGGGGGGGGGGGGGGGGGGGGGGGGGGGGGGGGGGGGGGGGGGGGGGCCCGCCCCCCACGCACCTGGGGCTGCAGGTGAGTCCTCGATGAGCCCGACTTTAACCACCTGCAGGGCAGAGACGGATACTCAGCTCTGCTCCTTGCCCCCTCCCCAAGCTGGAGACAACTCAGGTGTCCGGGCTCCCAGGTCTCCCTGCTTTCACTCCCCTCAACCTCTAATAATCCCCACTCCCTCCCAGGGAACCCAGGCTCCCACCCCCTTGCTCTACCTCCTACACCCCACTACCCCTCAGATCTGGGGAGAGAACCCAGGTGTCCAGGCTCCCTCCCCCACCTTACCCCAATGAAGGGGATGAACTTCTGGTAGGAGTCCTCATCTTGGCTGCAGAGGAAGTGCAGGGTCAGTGCCCGCCTGCACCCACGGCCCCCTCCCTTCCTGCCACCGCACCCCGAGCGGGGAGACTGAGGCAGCAGCAGTTAGTGGCAGTAGAGAACCCAGGTGTCCAGCCTCCCAACCCACACAACCCCACTCCTCTCCCAGGAGTCCGGGCAGAGCTCCCTAAACTGAAGGGGAACCCAGGCAGCCGGGGGTGCTGCCACAGCAGAACAAGGGACCTAGGAGTCTAGGCTGCTCCTGCCCCTTGACCCACCAGCCCCCACCACCTTCCCAGGGCTGCAGAGGCAACCCAGGCATGTGGGGGTGCTTCTGAGGGAGCCCCGGTGGTGCTCTGGAGGCTGAGGGGGGGAACCCGGGAGTCCGGGCAGCATGTTAAAGCAGAGCAGGGAACCCGGGTGTGCAGGCTCCACTTCCCCGTCTGGTTCTGGGAGTTCAGTGGGTTGGGGAAACCCAGGTTGGGGGGGACAGGACACCACGGCACACAACTGAGGCAGAGGGAACTCAAGTGTCCTGCCCACCCCTGGGGACAACTCACAACTTGTGCTTGCAGGTGAGCATGGCCTCGGCCACAGGAAGCTGCAGTGTCACGGCAGCGCTGGCCACATACTGCCCGATGCGGCCCACCACATCGAACGGCTCTGCGGGGGTGGACAGTGCTAATCAGCCTGGTGCACTCGGCTCAGCATCGCCCACCAGCACCCCGCATCCTGGCACCTACCCTCCTCTGCCACCCACTGTCTGCCAGGGCTCTGGGCCCCTCCTCCAGCGCTGGGATGCAGCCAGCTCGGGTGGGCTCCAGGCCTCGAGCAGAACTGAGATGCCAGGGGACCATGGCAGAGGCTAGGGGTACTCAGAACTGAGTTGCGGCTGGCTCTAGGGGGCACCAGGGGCTCAGCAGAACAGGCTGTGGTGCCAGGGGCCAGGTGTAACAGAGCTTCAGCCACCTGTGCAACAGGGGCACGCTGGGACCTGGCTCTAGCCCTTGCCCAGTGCTGAGATGGCCATGTCTGGGGGGAGCGGAGGTAGGCAGCCATGCAGAGCTGCAGCAGCAGGGGCAGGCCACACACTGCTCAGATGCAGCCACCTCTGGCAGTCTCCCCCCGACCCCCTAGCTGTCCCCAACCCCTCACCGGTGCTTGGGGGCTCAGTCCGGCTGAAAAGCTCCCTCCAGGCAGCGTCCAGGAACATGGCGCTGTACCTGCTGTCCACTGAGCCCATGTACTTGGCCACAGGATGGGAGCCTGGGGAGCAGAAAAGGGGGTTAGCACGGGCACTCCACTCGGAGGCAAAACAGGAGTCTTGGCTAGGGATGGGGGCTGAGCTGCAGCTGGCTCTGGAGTGTGGTGCTGGAAGTCGAGTATAACAGGAAGCCACCCCAGGGGCCAGAAGCTGGCCAACAAGGCAGGGCGCTGTGGCTGGTCGTGGGGTGGGTGTCAGGGGTGCTGATATGCAGACCCTCTGCCCAGCACTGAGGTACAGCTGTCTCTGAGGTGGGTGTTGGGGGCCAAGCAGACACAGGTGCAGCTGCCTGTGAGGTGGGCATTAGGGGCTGGATGCAACAGGCTGTGGTTGGAGGTGCTGGGGGCTGAGTTTACACAGCCAGCTCTGGCGGATCCCGGGGGCTGGGTCTAAAGCTGCGGCTAGCACTGGGACCGGCTAGGCGGCAGGGCCGTACCCAGGGGCACGATAAGGAAGCGCATGTATCCCAGCCAGTCGGAGGTCTTGCTGGCCAGCTGCTTGACGAAGAATCGGAGAATGGCGCTGAGGTAGCTCTGCCCCCCCACGGCCACCACCTTCACCGGGCGCGGCATCGAGGAGTTGCAGTTGCAGCTGGGAACAGGGAGGAGGGAGAGAAACAGAGACATACTGCAGCCAGGCTTGGGTACAGCTGGCTCTGGGGGGCATCAGGGCAGGGGAGACAGGGCCCCTGGCCCAGCCCTGGGATGCAGCTGGCTCTGACGGGCATGGGCTAGATATAACATGATGTGGGAGTATAGATGGCCCATGCAGCTGGCTCTGGGGTGGGGTGCGGGCTGGGTATAACATGATGCAGGCTTCTCTGGGGGAAAGCAGGGGCATCGACAGCCCATGCAGCTGGCTCTGAGATGGGGCGCAGGCTGGGTATACACAGCTGCATCTTGCTTTGGGGAGTGCTGGGGGCTGGGTAGAGCATGCTGCAGCCAGCTCTGGGGTGAGCCCTGGGGCAGGGTACAACAGACTGCAGTTGGTTGTGCAGTGAGTATAACGTGGCTGGCTCTGGGGGGTGCCAGGGACTGGGTGGAAAGGACTGCGGGTGGCTCAGGTGGGTGCTAGGTCCAAGCGGGGGCACTCACTAGCGCTGGATGCGGGTGAGCAGGGCCGAGAGCACGGCCTGCACCTCCAGCCCGGAGCATGTGCAGACCAGCGGCTTCTTCTGCTCCTGCAGCAGCTCCGCTACATACTGGGGGGACGTACACGGGCATCAGGGAGGCTGAGCCAGAACCCCCACCCCGCCCCTTCCCACGCTCCGCTGCGGGACACTACCTGGCCTTGCCAGTCGGCGCTGTGCACCAGGATGAGGCTCTCGGGCAGCCCGGCCTCCGCCACCAGGATCTGGTTGAGCTGGTCGTACAGTGCCTTGCGCGGGGCCTGTGGGGCAATACAGTGACCTCTGCTGTACTCCCTCATCTAACCCCCAGCACCCATTACTTCCTCCCCTTAATGCCCTGCCCCCGTGTGCCCTCTGCCTCCCCCACACCTCGGTGCCAGCTGACCTGCGTGCCGTGGCCCAGGTCGGGCGAGCGCTCGCTGTCGGAGCTGTTGGTCCTCTCGCTCAGGGGCTTGGAAAGCTGGCGTTCGCGCAGGGGGGTGCTGCGCCTCTGCCGAGGCGTCTGCCCTGCCCCCTCTGGCCTGCAGGGACAGCGTGCGGGACTCAGGCGTCCGGGCATCCCACTCCCCTCCCAGAGCCAGAGAAGACCTGGGCATCCGGGCATCCAGCCCCGCCACGCTCTGACCCACTCCTCTCCCGGGGCCAGAGAAGAACCCAGGTGTCCAGGAGCCCAGTGCCCTGCTCGGCCCCCAGCCACCACTCCTCTCCCCGAGCTGGGGAGATCCCACGCACCCCGGCTCGCAGTCCCTCCAGCTCCCACCCTCAGCTGCGCGCCCCCCACAGCAGGAGAGAACCCAGGCGTCCGGCTCACCTGGGCGAGGCCAGACCTTGCATCTCGCCTTTGCTCTTCATGGGCGTCTTCACCTTCTCGGGCACAGCCAGCGCGGGGCCCCCATCCCCGAAGGTGTCCGGCTCCCCAACCTCCTGGGGAATGGGCCTGTCACGCTTGAGGCAGAGCCTCCCTGCCCCGCAGCCCAAGTCCCTGTCCAACCCAGGCCCCTGCCCCTCTGCCCAGCCCCCTGCCCTTCTGCCCCCCACAGCCCAGCTCCCACCCCGTACCGGGATGTCGGGCTCGTGCAGGCCCTCGTCTGGGGTCCGGCCTCGCGCCACCTTCCCCTTGTCGCTCACCTCCATCTGCAAGGTGCCCACGTCACCGCTGGGTGCCAGGGAGCCCACGCTGGGTGAGGTGGGTGCCTGTCCCCCATCTCGTGAGGTGTGGGGAGGGGGCTGGGGCACCATGCCTGCCCTGCTGCCGGGCTCTGTCCGCTGACCCCCAGCAAACATGGAACCCAGGTGTCCGGGGCCCAGCTCCCAGCAGCGCCCCCTCCCATAGGCAGTGCGGAGCCCGGGTGTCTGGGACCCGGCTCCCTGTGGCTGGGACGCACCCCCATCCCCAACAGGCATGCAACCCGGGTGTCCGGGGCCTGGCTCCCAGCAGCCTGGGTGTGCCCCCTCCCATAGGAAGTGGGCACACAACCCAAGCATCCCAGGCGCTAGTCCCTGCTATACCCTCCTTCCATGCTGGGTGTGCAACCCAGGCATCTGGACTGCCCAAATTTGGGCAGAGCCAGTGCCCTCTGGTACAGAGAACGGGGCCAGTTTCCCCCCTCCCCTAGGGCAAGGCTGCCCCCCAGTGCCCAGATAGAGGGGGCATCTGTGTCAGACCCCCAAATCCCATGCTCCATGCCCTCCCTGCCCAGAATCCCTTGCTCATGCCTAGCACCCCCCCAGTGCTTTCCCACACTCACGGGGCTGCCAGCCTCCCTCCCCAGGCTGCCTTTGCTGTTGAGGCTCCCGATCTCCGTCTGGGAGCTGGACTGCGACATGCCCTCGAAGAATGGCCTGTGAGGGACGAGAGGGGGCATCATGGGGTGGGCATCAGACTCTCAGTGCCCACTGTGGTGCCTGGAGGGTCAGCAGGGCCCCAGAGGCCTGTGACCACCTGGGGGGCCTGGAGAGGGGTGGGGTGCGTGTAGAGGGACCTCTGGCACCTTGCAGAGAGGGACCCAGTGAAGATGCCTCCCTGCAACCCTCGTGGAGCAGCAGGATGAAACCCAGGCGTCGCAGTGCCTGGCCTCCGCTCACCATGCTCCGCTGAGTCAGGAGGGGTATGTGGGGCAGGGAACTGGAGCTGTGGGAGGCACTGGGGCAGGGAATGGGGCTGACGGTTGCAGCTGGAGTGGGTAGGTGTGGGGGGCAGAAGCAGGGGAGTGGGAGCTATGCCAGGGGCAGGGGCAGGGGCAGGGCTGGGCAGACACTCACTTGAGCTTGGGCTTGGGCGTGCTGAGCACGCTGTCGGTGTCCTCCAGCTCGGGGCCGCTGTCACTGGGGTTGTACATCTCCAGGCTGTCGTACAGCTCATCCAGGTCCTCCTCCACCTCACGGATCTGCTCCCGCGACACGTGCTCCAGGCCGAAGCCCACCTGCCACAACACGTCAGTGTGGCACCCCGGAGTCCAGGCCCTGGCCTCCTGGCCTTCCCCCGCTCCCAGACCTGGAGAGAACCCAGGTGTCCGGGCTCCAGCCCCCCGCTTTAATTCCCCAGGCGTGCTCAGAGCATGCAGGGAGCCCAGGCATCCAGCTCCCGGCCCCCACGCCCTGTGCCCACAGCCCCCACCTACCTCATCCGAGACCTTGAAGCGCTTGAGCAGAGCCACAAACTTCTGCTTAATGTTTGGCTGCTGTGAAGAAAGGGGCGGGGAGTGGTGAGGAGGGCTCGGGGACAGGGTGCTGCACACATGGACGTGGCTCAGGCACACGGACATGGCCCTGCCTGGACATGTGGACACAGCCCACACATGTGGACATGGTCTTACCCAGGCATGCAGATATGACCCAGACATGTGGACACAACCCTGCCTGGACGCACGAACATGGCCCAGCATGGCCGGGACACACAGACCCAGCCTGGCCCAGACATGTGGACATGGCCCAGATGCACAGAAACAGCCCTGCCTGGATCCACAGGCACAGGCCAGACACGTGGACATGGCTTGAACATGGGACGTGGCCTGGCCCAGACGTGGGACACAGCCCAGCAACGGGGCTCACCCGAGTGATGGCCGAGGCCGAGGTCAGCTTCCTCCGTGTCTTTTTCATCTTCCTCAGTTCCTCGTCCTCGTAGAACAAGTCCTGGGGAGGCAGCGGTGGTCAGAGGGGCTCCCACCCCAAGCCACGCAACTGCCCTTGCCAGGGCCGGGGTGCCAGGCTGCCCAGGGCACTCAGCCTCTTGCAGGGGGCGGCTGTGGGCATCCATGGGCACCTGCTGCCCATCTCTGGGGGAGGCTGGGAGCAGGGGCGGGAGCACCTACCTGGCCATGGAGAGGGTCGTCGCTGCCCTCCTGCTCCGATGAGAAGCTCTCCTCCTCCTCCTCTGAGTAGTTGTCGATGTCGGGAGAGCGGTCTGCCAAACACAGGGGGGTCAGACCCTGCCCCGGGACCCCTGTTCCCTTGGGCATTGCCTGGGTAGGGCCTGGCCCCGGGAGCTGGAGCCCAAGATGGATGTGCCACCTCAGGTGGTGCCCAGGCCTTAGCTCTGAGGCGGCCAAAGACAGGGCAGTAGCATCCGACACGCAGGCAATACAGACCCAGGGGCCACCAAGACAGTCTAGTGGCAGTCTACAAACTAGTGGGGGGAGACCAGCAGGCATTGGGAGAGTCCCTGTTCCCCCGAGCACTCCCGGGAGCTACAAGGCACAACGGACACAAGCTAGCGGAGGGTAGTTTCCGGCTAGATATCAGGAGGCGCTATTTCACAGTCCGGGCGGCTAGGACCTGGAACCAACTTCCAAAAGAAGTGGTGCTGGCTCCTACCCTGGGGGTCTTTAAAAAAAAGGCTGGACAAACATCTGGCCGGGGTCGTTTGACCCCAGTGCTCTTTCCTGCCATGGCAGGGGATCGGACTGGATGATCTCTTCAGGTCCCTTCCGACCCTACCAACTATGAAACTACAAAACTACGAAGACAGGGCCTGGCGTGAGGGACACAGGCGTCTGGCACGGTGGGCACCATCAACATGGCTGCCAAGATGGGAGCCTGCCTCCGGCACTGCCCACGCCCTGGCGCTGGCAACGAGCAGGATGCTGGAGCAGGGGGGTACCTGGTACCCAGTGCAGGCCAGGGCTTGCCTGCAGGCAGCCAAGCTTTGGGGGCAGGGAAGGGAAACCGAGGCACAGGCCCCTCTGTGCCCTGCCAAGCCAGACTGGGCAGCTGCCCATGTGGGTGCCGTACCTGAGAGCTTCTTGAGGCCCTCGTGGTCAATGGGCTGGCTGGACAGCGAGTAGATCTTGATCTCGGCCACCGTCACCGACACGTCCTTCACGCTGCTGTGCAGCCCCAGCACCAGTGCCCCCTCGCTGGGGTGCTGCATCACCTGCAGGCAGCGGATGTCAGGTGCGGATGGCACGCTGGAGCCAGGGCTGGGCCAGGGCTGGTCCTGGGGACCCAAGGCAGGGCCAGGGCCAGGGCCGGGCTGTGGGGCTGGGGCAGAGCTGGGGGCAGAGGTCCAAGGGCAAGGCTGTGGGCAGGGGTAGAGCTGGTGGCCAGGGGCCAAGGACAGAGCTGTGGGGCCAGGATAGAGCTGGGATCTATGGGACTGGAGCAAGGCTGGGGGGTCCCCGTGGTGCCAACCCCCCACTCACCTCAGCCATGTTGATAAGCCCCACGGCCAGCGTCTTGTAGCCCAGGATGGTCCGGTTCTTGTAGCGCTTGCGGCGCTGCAGCATGATCTGCAGCTTGTTGGCATCTCGCTTCAGGAAGTGCGGGTACTGCGGGCACCAGGGTGTCAGGACCCAGCCCCTGCAGCCCCCTCCCCCCAGCGCCAGGGCTGGTGCCCCGGTCCCGGGACCTGCATGCGGCCTCCCCCATACCTCCCTCCCAGCCCAGCGTGGTGCCCACCTGCAGGGAGAAGGTGAGCTGCAGGTCCGTCTCCACCAGGCCACTGACTGGCAGCACGATTTCATTGGAGCGCAGGATCCGCTTCGAGCCCTGGGGGCAGAGGGACAAGGTCATGCCTGAGTCCTCCCCATACCCTGAGCCCTGGGCATAGGGCAGAGGAGCCAGCCTGACTCCCCCACCCCCGGGGCAGTGGCAGGGTCACAGCTATAGGATCAGCTACATGCTGGGGCAGCAGGAGGGGGCTGGGGGTGCCACCTGTGCCAGGGTGGGAGGAAGCAGTGCCTGCCCCTGCCAGGGGAAAGAGCACAGAGCAAAGGGCAGCTTGGGGCAGGGGGGCCCTGAGCCCACAGGCCAGGGGCAGAGTCCCCCTGCTCCCCTGAAGCACCCCATCACGTGGCCCCTGATGCCACCCACCCTCAGGCCTTGCTGGCCCCCACCCCTCTTGCCTCTAACCCCCATGCCCCCCAGCCAGGCAGACCTGCAGCTTGACAGCGATGACAACAGAGCTGAGGTCCTTGTCCATCTCCTTCAGCATCACCAGCTTCTTTAGCGTCAGGCTGAACAACCTGAGACATGTGGGGCTCTGCATCAGTCACAACCTCAGCTTTCCCCCAGCACAGCACGGGCCCCCGGGATCCTCCCCGGCACAGCACGGCCTGGGATCCCTAGAGCTCCCCTGCCCTTGTCCCAGGTCCGGTGGGACCAGCTGCCCCAGGGCCTTCACACGTCCTGCCAGCCCCCAACACCTCCACTGAACGGGAGTAAGGGGCTGGGGTGTCTTCTGAGACGCCTGGGTCCTGTGAACACGCGTGCGTGCGTGCATGCCCCGGATGCCTGGGCTGCGTACATGCATAGGCATGTTCCAGATGACTGGGCTCCGTGCGCGCGCCCAGGATGCCCAGTTTCCCTGTGCATGCGCATGCATGTCCCAGATGCCTGGGCTGCCTGTGAGTGCATGTGTGTGGGTGCATGTGTCCCGGATGCTGGGCTGCATACGTGTGTGGGAGCATGTCCTGGATGCCTGGGTTCTGCGTGGGCGCGTGGATCCGGTAGGCGCCAGACCCTTGCTCAGAGCCGAGTCCCTCAACAGGGAGCCCATTAATGCTGCCAAGCCCCCAGCTCAGGGTGCAGCCACTCCTAACACGGCCCAGACCAGAGACCAGCCCCAGGCCCATCGCCCCCATCTGCGCTTGCCCCCAGACCCACCATGGCCAGAGGGCAAAGACGGGCTGATCCCATGAATGTGGAGGCTGGAACAGGCTAATGCCCTGGACATCTGTGTGTGACCTGACGCCAGCACAGGCCAAAGTGAAGATGGGGCATGTCGGGTGGGGGAGCAAGGGAACCTGCCCCATCTCTACAGCTTGCTTGCCAGGGCTCCTGGTCAGGGGAGGATCAGCTGCCTCCAAGGGAAACTGAGCACCCAGTGCTCTGGGAGGGGTGTGGGGATCCCCAGCTCTGTGCTCTGCCCCGAGGCTGCCGGCTTTGCGGGGCGCGCCCTCACAGGCCCGTGGGAAGAGGAAGTGGTGGCTGAGATGCTCCCTGAGTCACCCCACCCCACCCCACCCGTGGATGCTGGGGGCAATTCAGAGGGCCACGGGGCAGATGCTGGGCTGTAGTGGTGGGGGTCAGATCTGAACCAGCCCAGCCTACGTGGGAGACCTCTCGCAGCGCTCCCAGGTCCCTGCTGTGGAGGCAGGCGCAGCCCCCCATGTCTCGGATGGGGATCCGATTCCTGCCTGACCCCCAAAGCAGCGTCCTGCTGGTCCCAGGAGGAGCTGCCAGGGTTAGGCAGCACCAGGCAGGCTGCAACAGCCCTGGGGGTCATGAGGGTGGATCAGGCCTGGCGATGGGGCACTTGCTCCGAGGCGGGTCAGGGCAGCCCTGCCATCACTCCCTGTGGATCCTGCGGCTGACAATGACGCACCTGATGACTTTATAGGAGGCTGCAATTGATGCTGGGGGGTGAGTCAGGGCACCTGCTCGGGGCTGCATCCCGCCGGGGCTGAGCTCACTGCCAACCCTGCCCCGGTCAAGCTATAAGTTTAACAAGCTGACGTGTCTAAACATTTCCCCGCTAACCAGCCGAAGCTAAATATCTAGATGCAATCACCTCCAGGCCCAGGAGCTGACTCAGTCCAGTGATCAGCTGTGCCAAGGAAAGGGCAATTACTGTATTTCCTGGAATACCATGCGCCACCCAAACGGCCTCTGCACCTTGCTTTCTGGCGGAAAATAAACGACCTTGCCTTGAAAATGCCGGTAAGGATTTTGGCAGGCAAGCGCAGTGGCCCTGCGTCCTCAGGCCTCTGCTCCCTGCACCCCTTTGTTGAAGACGCACACTCCCAATGAGTAGGGGCTGAGTTGGGGGGGGCAGAGTGCATACTGTATGCAGGTAAATACTGCCCAGGTGACTGGGTCTATGAAGGCCGGCGCGGAGGAAGGGTCTCGGCGCGGGGCTTGGCCTGACCTGGTTTGTGGGTTGGAGGCATTGCACGTGCAGCACCAGGCTCTCTATGGCACCTTTGAGGTGCTGAAGTGCTCCGGCTCAGACAGTGCCACGGGCGCCAGGAGTGAGCCCCCAGCCCGGCCTGCCCTGCTGGGGACATGGAGCCTTTGGAGGTCCCCAGGGCTGGGGGGCGACGATGATGAGGGGCCACAGTGGGGCTGGGAGCAAGGCCCAGGCTGGCTGTAAGCGAGATCCCTTGGACTGATCAAGCAGGGCAAGAGGCCAAAGCAAGAGACTAAAAGGGGACAGTAGAGTTTTGGCTGTGTACCAGAGTGACCAGCTGGAGCCCAAGGGGCGAGGAGCAATGCAGCATGGGATGCCTGGAAGACTGACCAATGTGTGGCCAGGCCCTTACGGTGGCAGCAAAAGCAGACGCACCCCTGGAAGATATTTGGGCTGAGGCACCTACCACATTTCTCTGCGTACCACACACTCACCTCTGCCCTCCAAAATCGAGGGGTGGGAGGAAGCCGGGCCGGCAGAGCCCACTGGAGGTCCTGTCCTGCCCAGCCGCCTGCCCGAGGCAGCAGCAGCCCCAGCCAACCCCCGCCCCGGCAGGTCTAGCTACTCAACAGCCCCAGCAACCAGCAATAAGGCCCCCCAGACACCCAGAGCCCCTGGTGCTGCTCCAGGTGAGACTGGGGGCTGAATCCTGGCAGGGGCCCAGCGCTGCCAGGGGAGTTAAAGGCGCTGGAGCGGTCCCAGGCACAGGCTGTGCCCCTCTCTAGCCCCTTCAGGGGCTGCACTGATCTGTCCATGGGGGACAAGGCCTTCCTGACCCTAAATGCAGCCTGCAGGTGACCCTGAGCGGAGGGCAAGGCCCTCTAGCCAGGACCCTCCAGGCCTGATCCCAGCAGCAGTGTTGGCACAGCCTGGAACAGAAGCACGGAGACGCTGTGCTCTAGGGGCAGGTCGTCTCCGCCCAGCAGGCACAAGGGGTGGGGGCCCAGCATTAACCCTTTCACAGCCATGGCCACATAGCTGGTGCCTGGAGCTGACCTGGAGCCTCTTGAGGGGAGGAAACGAGGTTGACACTTTGTGGGAACTTGGGGAAACACCAAGTTGCAGGAGAGCGGCAAATGCCTCGCGTGGGGCTGGGGCTGTCGCCACACCAGGAAGTTCGTGGTCCCTCGGGGGGGGCTGACGATGAGGACACCCTGTGCCCCTGGGAGGACTCGCTCTGCGTCACACAGCCCAGCCACATTCTCCCTCCCAGCACCGTGGTGTGGGGTGTATTGTGGGGGCACGAGGTATACGAGGAAATGTGGGCCAGGGCAGGGTGGCACTAAGCCCTGCCGCCCCCATGCTGGTGTGCAAGGGATGATGTTGAAGGGCAGGGTCAAAGCAAGGAGGGGCGGGGCTTAACTCCCCGCCCTCCCCCCAACACTCAGCCACCCCTGCCACCCCGGACAAACTGGGTGGTTACAAGGTGGTTTATCACTTCCTGCCAGCTCTCAGATCCTTCCGCCGGGGCTCTTGGGGGGTTGGGGGGCAGGCTGGGGTTTGGGATTGCAGGGACCCATGATGCAGAGCTGCCCACAGGCCCAGGGTGCTGGCGTGGGCAGGGCAGGGCAGGGAGGACGGGATGGGGCAGGGGGCTACAGGGGGAAGTGCGGCGGGTTCAGAGGAGTGTAGCAATGCATGGCCGCGGCACTTCCTTCCGGGAGGTGGTTAATCAGGCGTGCAGATCTGCAGGGCACGTCCCATGGCAGCAGAGCCTTCCCGCGCTGTCCCCGGGTGGGGGCGAACCAGGTGTGATGTGGAAGACACTGGGTTCTGAGGGCGGCCGGGTCTCACGGACCACGTCCAGCCCAGCCCCTGGCAGGATCTGACCCGGCCCAGGCCCAGGCCTGTCCAACCTGCTCTGAAAACTTCACCCAGATGCAGTGGGGGAACATCGAGCACCCATCCCGCACTGGGGCCGAGGGCTCTGCCCATGGGCGTGCAGCTCTGATGCCCCCGGAGCTGCCAAGCAGGGCCCTGCTCCCTGGGGCTCGGACAGGGGTTCGAACCCTGCCTGACCCTCCATGCAGCGCTGGGCTGGCTCTGAGCAGGGGGCAGCACTCTGCCCCCAGCCAGGGACTGCTGGGTTTGACACCGGCAGAAGCACCAGCACCCCCCAGCCCAGGCTGCGACCAGCCCCCCACACTGCTGCGGTAGGTGACAAGCCTTGACACCCGGGATAGCTGCAACAATGGCTCCCCCCTCGCAGCTTTAAAGCCGGGGAACAGGACGAGAGAGAGAACATATCGCTAGGGCTGGAACCTGCCGTGGCCTGGGCCCAGGGCATGCTTGAGTACTTGGCCAGTACAGCACTGATCCCCTGGTGCCCAAGGGCTGCGTTAACCCCCGGTCCGGCACCCAGGATCCACCCTCCCTTTCCAGGGCTCCTTTGGTGAAAGGGCCAGGGAAGGACTGGTGATTTCAGAGCCACTGAGGGCACCGGGTCTGGCCCAGTGCAGGGCCCCTGGGCCTTGCCACACATTCACATGAAAGCTGGAGAGAAACCAGCTCTGAAGATGTCACGTTTTCAAGCACTGACTTTGTGGCTGGATGGCCATTTTTATGGCGTGCTCATTACTTGGCATGTGTGGCTGGTCTACATATATTGCACAATTGACCAGTTAATTGCGCGTTACATGTAATGGGCCGGGAGGGCACTGGGTTGTGTTTTGGAGCTCCTGAAGGTATTGGCTCTTGCCAAAGCCAGGCCTCTGGGCTGGGCCCCTTCAGTCTCGGGGCATTTCTGGGCACACGGTGAGGAGAGGAGAGATCAGGGGCCTCATCCCAGCCCTGGGGCCAAGCAGGCCACTGCTGTCACCAGCCCCTGCTGGGGACCAGAGAGACTCAGGATCCAGACCAGGGATCAGCAGCCCCAGCCAAGAGCTACTGCCTACAGAGGGGGAGTTGGGGGTGCTTTAACAGGCCTGCACCCCCGTCCACTCCTCACCCACACACGGCAGAAATCAAACCCTGAGTTCCCAACCACCCGCAGAATAAAGACCAGCCGGTGAGCTCTGATCCCCACCTGGCTGGATCTGTGACCCTGGCAGGAGGTCCCAAGACGCTGAAACTTGGCAAAGGGGGGCTCTTCCCCTAGCACTGGAGAGGGGATCGGGGTCCCCCGTGCCCAGGGGGCTCCTGGTCCAGAGGCAGGCAAGGAGCTGGTCCTGAGGCCAGGTTCTCTGAACTGTGCGTGTTGTTGGCCGCTGGGACGTGGCTGCCGAGGTGAGGGGGTTGGGGGGGCATTAACTGTGCCCAGATGCCCCAGAACTGGCTGCACATGAGATGTCATGACATGCCCCTTGGGGACCCCAAAGGCCAGCCAGTGCCCCCCCCTCCCACCCCCCCCACCAGATGGATCCGGGACCTGGACGGCCACCAGCAGGATCCCGGGGCAGGGACAGCCCAGCACAGCCCAGCCCGCCAGAGTCCGTGGGGCCTCGTTAGTTAATTGTCAATTCATCGTGGCGCATTAAGAGCCGCGGGCATCATTTATTCAGGAGCGGAGGGGCCTGAGGGCTGGGAGCAGCCAAGGGGTGGAGACAAGCTGGGGGGATCCAGGATAAGAGGAAAAGGATGTTGGGTTGCTATAGCGACTGTGCAGGGAATGGGGGGGTCTAGGGGGTTGGGATGCATTTCCCTGCCCCCCCGGGTAGGGGTCTGGGGGGGGTCTGGCTGCCCCCCCACAGCTCCAATTAGTGCAGGCACGAAGCTCTACTTCCTGTCCCAAAGGAGCAAGGCCTGCCTGGCTGACACACACACACACGCCTGTCACAGACAGGCCACACACGTGTGGGGCACATGCCCCACACTCCCCCACCTGCCCCATCCATGCCTGTCAGACAATGCACATGCACACACATGCAACCTGCACTGAATCCACACGTGTCACAACAATGCACATGCACACATAGGCAATCCACATAAATTTACCCCCTGCTCTATGCACACGTGTCACTACGTGCACACACATGCAATCCACATGAATCCACACACCTGCCTCAGACACAGCTACCAATGCACATGCACGCACATGCAATCCACATGCCTCCCCACCATTCACATGCACCTACATACAGTCCATGCCCACCCATGCATACACCTGTCAGTCTCCATGTGCACTCATGTAGTTCATAAACCCGGGTCACACCCCTCACCCAATTCACTCACACCTATACACGCCTGTCACACCAGCCACATGCATCTGCAGCCCAGCTCACATATGCACACGCCTGTCACAATTCATACGCACCGTGCATGTTTGTGCAGTTCATACATCCACGTCACCCCCACCAAATCCACCCGCCTGTCACATCGTCCATGCACCCACATACAGTCCGCCTTGCGCACGCATATGCCTGTCAAAGTCCACGTGCACACATGCAGTTTATACACGCACGTCACCCCCCCACCAAACCCACCTGCCTGCCGCACACGCATCATCCACACGCACCTACATAGAGCCCATCCTCCATGCAGATGCCTGTCCCAGTGCCCACACACGCTCATGCCGTTCATACACCCATGTGCCAGGCCCCACCAAATCCACCCGCCCACGCACACACCTGTCACAGTCCACTCGCACCTGCGCTCCGCTCCCCGCAATGCCTTTCAGTGGCTGCAAAAACACATCCACACACAGTACACACATCCCCTCCCCATACAGGCAGATGGCTCGTTAGACTGCCTTTTAGATCAACAATGTGTTCACTCTGGTGCCTAAGGATGGGAAGTGCCCATGCGGTGAGTGCATCGCTAGGTGCCACAGTGAACATGTTGGGGCTAGGCAGGCTCCTTTTCCTTCAACATGCTGTTCACTCTGAAGCCTAAGGAAGACCTGGCCTAGGCCTCGTCCCATGGAGGCAGGAGCCCAGTCCCTGCCAGGAAAGGGGGCCGGGGACTCCAACAATGAAACGATTGCACCAGGTCCCCAAGTCACTGTGCATGGGGGCAGTGGCAGAGCCTTCACCATCCCCTGGAGCTGGTGGAGGAGAGGAAGGCTCCTGGGCCCCTGCCTCACTACGGTGGACAAGACGAGCTGGCTGGGCAAGAGGCTCTCGCAGGGGCAACACCTTCACTCTGAAACCCACTGGAAGCGTGTTAGGGGCACACTTGGGGCAGGACATGGAAGGACCAGGGAACCCCCTCCACAGTGACAGCGTGCACACTCTGGACACTAATGATGGCATATGGAGGGCACATATGGGTGTGGGAGGGGCAAGACAAGGTAATCCCCCCCTTACAGTGACAGTGTGCTCACTCTTGAAATTAATGGGAGAGTATTTTGGGCACACTTCAGGGCAGCAGTCTGCAAAACCAGGTAGCCCAAATTACAAGGGGATGTTCACTCTGGAAACTAATGATGGCAGACAATGGATACTTTTGGGGGTGGGAAGGGCAAAATGAGGTAACCCTTTTAACTGTGTGAAGTAACCTTTTAACCTTTTAAATGGTGTGTTGGCTCTGGAAACTCATGATAATGACTGCAAGTTAAGGGCACACCTGGGGCAGGGAGATGCTGTCTGCAGAACCAGGCGACCCTGAGCAACAGCACGTTCACTCTGGTGCCTAATGCAAACACACAGAGGGCACATCTGGGGCTGAGCAGCTGATGCCTGCCAAACCACGTAGCCTCTTTTCCTACCGACAGGCTCTCGCTCTGGAAGCTAACGAAGATGGGGCATGGGACGGCCAGTGCCTGCATCTCCTTCCCATAAGCCAGGTGTTCACTCGAACCTAGCAGCAACACGCGAAGCGACTTAGGAGCAAGGCAGCTCGGGGCAATGCCTGCAAACTGTAGGACTGTTCACCCTGGCACCTAAAGATGGCAGGAAGAGGGTAAGGTGGGGTAGGGAAGACAGCTTCAAAACCACAGAACAGCTCCTAGTGGCTTATACGAAGGCAGAAATGGCCCAGGGGTGCAAATGGTTGCATCCAGGCCCTACCCTGAGCTCTTCCCTGCCCCAGCGAGGAAATCAGCCAGCAGGATATCAGCTCTGAGGCCCAAGGCCAGTCAGTGCATGGAAGATGATGGGATTCCACGTGAATATACTATACGCATGCAGCAGCAGGGCAGTTACAGGGCACCGACCCCTGGATACATTGCAGTATCCTACCCTATTTATATGCAGCTCCATCACTCGTGGTCTGTTACCGCACACGGCTGCGCTTCCGCCACATATATTATAACCCAGCTCCACGTTAACTCGCCAGAGTTGTTGCCCTGGTGCAACGTTACCGCTGGGCTCTCACCGCGTACATCACAACATCCCTCCATGCTTATGTGCAGGCACTTCATTCACGGACCGCTGGGGCCCATGCTGTTCCATTACCGCATACATTATGATCCGTCTCCAAAGTCATATGCAGGGGCTTCATTAAAGGACGGGGGGCCTTCCCTTAATGAAGGGTGTAGATCGTTAGAGTGTACTGCTGCGCTAGTACACCACACGATGCTGAACCCTAAATTTGGCCTGTGGTATATTCAAGGCAAGGTCTTTATTTTTGTTATTTGTTCTGCGGTCCCAAAACAAGGCAGTGGTTGTCTTGGGGGGTGCGTGGTATGCCAGCAAGTACGGTAACGCCCTATTCCTATGCAGCTCGTGCTCGTGGCCCGGCAGGGCTCTCTGGCCTGCTCGCCTGCGTGGATTAGATACACTTCATCTCCACATTCCTATGCAGATACTTCACGAACGGCAGATCATAGCACGCTACTGTGCTCTTCCAGCACATATTAGGAAGCGATTCCACGTTAACAGGCACGTGTGTCATGACTGGCATGCTGGACGGGCTGGTGAGCGACTACGGCACGCATTATTGTGAGCAGCCACATGAATATGCAAGGAAATCATTAACAGCGCGTTACAGGAAGCCGAAGAGCTATTACAGGCTATCGTGTAACGTGCCCGGGCTGATAAAGATTGATACCGTGCAGCAGTGACAGGACACGTCGTTAAGCGAGTGGAATCGTTTTGTCCCTCAGCCGACGGGCGTTACATGTCACGAACACGAGGTCGCCAATGCTAAGCTGCTACGTCCGCGCCGCGCACGCGCACACAATTATGTACGCTTCTGCCGGCGACGGGAGGGTTTCAGGGGCTACGGCCTCGGCCTCGCAGCTGGACCCCACCTCCCCTGCGGGTGCCCCTCGCTCCCGCCCTGCAGCCCCGACCCGGGGACCCTCTCGCCCCACGATACCTCCAAACCCTTGCCCACAAAGGCCCCATCTTGGGGGACTCAATCTCCCAGCCCCTAGAGGTGCCAGGGCCTGGCTCGGGGGCAGGCACTACATCCGGGCAGGATGGGAGCCCCCGTCAACCCAGCCCGGAGCCCCCTGCACAGTGGGGGGATCCTGGCGGGGCTGGCGTTTCCGCGGCACCAAGGACTCCAGCAAGGGCGAGTGGGCAGGGACGCGGTGCTGCCCCCGGGGACTGCGGCTGCCCCCAGGGAGTGTCGGTCGGGGGGGCCGGGCCCGCAGGGAGACGCGGCAGAGGAGCCTGTTGTGCTGCCTGGGGGGTGGGGGGGAACTGGGGCCACGCAGACCCGGGACCCCCCAGCTGTGACCTCCCCAGGGTCCCACCGCCCACAGATGGCCCTGAAGGGGGGGGGGGGCAGTTGCTTTCCTCTCCCTGCCCCGCCCGCCCGCCGGGATCGGGCCCGGGGGTGCCAAGGGCGGGGCCCGGAGGGGGCCGCACCCCGCGGGATCGGGCCCCTTCCCCCGGCCGCAGCCCCGGCGCGGCGCGGCTGACCTGGGCACGCAGCTGGGCGAGCTGCGATCCACCTCCCACGTCGCGTACAGGTTCATGTGCACGGGGCGGCCGCCCGGCGTGCCCGGCCCCGACCCGGCCCCCGGCCCCGAGCCCGAGCCGGG
>JAGPOW010002950.1:22996-47720 GCA_030014935.1 Caiman crocodilus
GGTGGAGCCCATCATGGCAGTGCCCACCGTGGCCGTGCGCTTCTCGGGCAGCACTGTGAACAGCTGCGGCGTCTCGCTCCTGTGGGGTGGAGGGGCGGGGGGTCAGTGGGGGCGGAGGGTGCCCCCCCAGCATGGCACCCCCCCCACCCCCAGCATGGCAACCCCCACCTCCCAGCCCCAGTGGCCCTACCCATCCATGGCCTCCTCAATCTTCTTCTTGCGCAGCTCAATGAGCTCGGGGGTCTCCATGCCGGCCGGCACCGACGAGAACCCACCCGGCGTGATCAGCCCACTGCAGGGAAGAGAGGAGACAGGTGGTCAGACCTGGACAGACAGCAGCCGCCCCCACTCCTCCCACAGCCTAAACCCCACCGGTCAGGGCCTGCCACCCCCCCCCCCGATGTTTTCCCTGCCCAACAGGGCCTCCCCCAGCACCCAGTGCCCCCTCCCCGCCAGGCAGGGCCTCAGTAGCCTGCTCCCTGGGCCCCCAACCTGTCGGCGGGTGTGACAAAGCCAGTCTCGTCAGGCTTCTCCTCATCGCTCTCATCCTCCTCCTCCTCCTCTGAGGACTCCTCATCTGAGGGCTCCAGCTCCCCCCAGGGCGTCCGGTCAATCTCCTCCTCCTCTGCCTTCGTCTGCACACATGACGGGGTGAGGTGAGGGGGGCTGTGTCAAGCCCCTCCACGGGGCACTGTACCCTTCCAGGGGGCACCAAAGGGTGTGGGACCACTGGCCCATGGGAGCCCCTGGGCAGGGCTTACCTGGAACTCGGCAGCGTTGGTCCCGAAGACGTCCCCATACAGCGGCTTCCCCGTCTCATCCACAGGCGGCTTTCCCCAGCCCCCGGCGTGGTACCCGAATGAGCAGCCCTGCACATGGCAGGAGAGTCAGCCCGCACGCCTGCGTTCCACCCCAGCTCTATGAGGAGCGGGGCCTGGGAGCCCGGACACCTGGGTCCTGTTGCAGCCCATGCTGGGGAGGGAGCGGAGGCTGGCAGCCTGGACACCTGGACTCTAGAGCCTGGCTTAGGGAAGGGAGTGGGGGACTGAGAGCCCGACACCTGGGCTCTACCCTGGCTCTGGGAGGGGAATCAGCACTGGGCACAGGGATTAAGAGCAGAAGAGGCTGGAAGCCTGGACCCCTGCGTTCCCTCCCAGCTCTGGGCTTTCATTAGAGCTGGGAACCCGGCCCCCAGGCTCTATCCCAGGTTTCAGAATATGAGAGGTCCAGCTGGTCTGAGCAGGGAGCTGCCACCCAGGACTCAGGGGGCCTGTTCCTAGCTTGTGCAGAGAGATGCAGCGGGATGAACCCCAGGCTCCGGCTTCCAGCTCGAGCCACCGCTGCCAACAGCACACAGGACTGGTGCTGGGCACGTTCCTGGGTGGGATAGGATGGGTGGGATAGATGGACTCACCTCAGGGATGGGGGAGTTGAGGCCCGGGATCTTGAGGTTGGGGTAGGACGGCGGGGGGCCATAGCGCTGCATGGCGATCAGCCAGGGCGGGGGCACCTTGTGTGCGTTCTGCGGGGGGGACAGCTTCAGTGATGGCCCGGACCTGGCCTCCCAGTGCCCTTTGCTCCCGACCCACAGCCCCGTTCAACCCACCCTGCCAGAGCCCCTCACTCCCAACCCACAGCCCCCCAGTGCCCCCACTCCTGACGCACAACACCCTGCCCCCCAACTCTATGGGTGCCCCTCACTCCCAACCCAGTCCTCTGCCGATGCCCCTCACTCCCGACCCAGAGTCCCCTGCCCTGCCCCATGCTCACCGGCCCCACAGGCATGCCCAGGGCAATGCGCAGCTCGTCTGACAGGTCCCCTGGCTTCTTCTCCTTCAGCCGTGTCTCAAACTCCTTGCCCTAAGGGCCATGGAAAGGGTCAGAGCAGGCCCCAGCACCACCCAGCCCAGTGCCCACCCCAGGCCTGGCCCAGCCCAGCCCCACACCTCATAGTAGAGGTCCCCGTGGATGGTGAGCTTGGGCTTGGTCTGCCACTTGAAGAAGGCATCGTGCAGCTTCTGGTAGTCAATGTCGATCTTGCCCATCTTGGGCCGCACCTTCTCCCGCATCTTCGACTTCATCGTTTTCTGCTCCTCCTGTGGGGAGGGGAGCGGTGAGCCGGCAGCCCTGGGCCAACCCCTGCCCCGAGATGCTCACCCACCCTGTGCACGGAGGGACCATTCCCTGGAACCCAGATGCAGCTGCCTCTGGGGAGGGTTAGACTCATACGAATGTAAGAGCTGCCATGTGCTGGGTCAGACCCCAGGTCTGTCTTGCCCAGTCTCCGGTGTCACATGGGGGCAGACAGCAGTGGCTGGAAGGGAGAGTTATTGGGTCTGTGCAGGATTTGCCCCCGTTCCTCTCTCCCTCACAGCCTCCAGCATTTAGGGTCCAGGCAGCTTTGATTCAGAGCTCAATAGCTGCTGACACCCCTTCCCTCCAAAACTGTGTCCAAATATCTCTAACTCTCAGCTTCTGCTGCCTCCGGTGGCAACGAGCCCAACGCTTCAATTCCATTTGGTGAAAGAGTTGCCTCGTGTCCATCTTCAGCAGAGGACCTGCCACACATCACATACACTGTGCAATTCCCACCCCCTCCCCCTCAGCCAACGGTGCAATAAATAGACTGGCCGTGGCTTCATCACCTTAGTTTTAAATGGGTGGCTGACTCGTTTGGCATCGTGACCAGTCTTGTCTGGTGAGACAGGCAGTAAGAAATCCCTGTCAACTCTCCCCACCATTTGTAAGTCCTTCTTGTGTCTCTTCTCTCAACCTCTAGTCTCTGCTCCTGTGGAAGTCCCTCCATGTCTTCCTCATCCTTGCTGCCCTGCTCTGGGCCTTCTTGAGGTCTTGTATGTCTTTTGGGAGGTACAGGGACCAAACCGGGGCACCGCTTTGAGGTGTGGCTGCACCGTGGGCTCATAAAGAGGCATCATGATGCTTTCCTGTCTTTCCACTTTTCTTTGTGATCCCTAACATTTCTTTACCCTTTTGTGCTGGCTGCTGAGCCGAGAGCTGGTGCCCCTCCAAACCATCCACGGCTCCCAGGGCTGACCCCTGATCCCCTGCCCTGTGAACAGCTGTGGGGGGACCCTGGGTGGGTACCTTTAACCACCCCCAGAGGGAACTGTTCCCAGTGGGAGATGAAATGTGGCTTCCTCTTGGGCAGGTGTGTTGGAGCTAGGAATAACAGGTGGAAACTTATCTGGTGCTAACCTGGGGTATGATGGCAGCAGTTGCTTATATGGAGCCAAGATGTAGCTTATATGCAGCCACCTGTGGGATGGGTGCTGGGGGTCAGAATACAGGGCCCCTCACCTGGCACTGCCATGCAACCAGCTTCGGGGTGTGTGTCAGGGGCTGTGGGCGTGTTGCCCAGTATTCGGATGGGGCTGACTCCAAGTGGTGCGGGTATATAACATGCCCACACCAGAGCAGGCCCAACTGGTACCTTCTCTTGCAGAGCCTCACGCATCTCCTGGATGCCGGTGCGCTTGATGAAGTCAGGAAGCTCAAAGGGTGGCTTCTCAATGCCACGCTTGCCCTGCAGGTACTTGCGCTTGAAGCACCAGTGCCGTGGCACCGGCACTGAGTTGCGTGTGGCCTTCAGGTGCACCAGCAGCTTGGGGTCCTGCGCCGTCACATCATGCATCTCCACGACGTCCGGGCGTGCCACAAGCTGTAGTCAGGCACAGTGTCACACTGGGCAACGGGCCTGCCCAGCCCTTACATGCCCCTCTTTCCCCAAGGTACCTGAGCCCCCAGTCCTGCCCCAACCCACCCCAGACGACCACCCTGTCCCTTCCCTGGCACCAGAGCTGCCCATCCTGCCCTCTGCCCCTACCCCAGCCCTCCTGCCCAGCCCCACTCCCCAACACCAAGCCTCCCTGCCCCCCACCATGGGCCACAGACCACCCCCCTGCTCGCCCCCAACACTGGAGCCCCCTGCTCAACCCCCTTAGCGCTGGTGCCCCAAAATTTGCCCCTACCCCCGCTTCAGCCCCCAGGATCCCCCCCATCAATCTTGCTCGTACCAAATCTCACCCCCACACTTCCCCCAGTACCAGAGCCATTGCCCTGGTCCAGCCAGACCTTGGTACCAGAGGCTCCTCTCCATTAGGCCAGGAAGGCCACCCTGCAGCCAACTGTCGTCCCACTGCCCTGGGCCCTGGCGGCCCCCTCCAGCACCCCTCATACTGGAACCAGCCCCCGCCCCATACCCCACAGTGCCCAGTTCCCTCCCCCACCGCACCTGCTTCAGCTCAGCCACGGTGAAGCGGTTCATGCGTCGCAGCTTCTTCTTGGACAGCTTGGGCGCCTCGGGCTTCTTTTCCTGCAGCCGCACACCCGTCAGCACCACCCTGTGCTCCGGGGGCCCAGCCAGCCCCTGGTCCCCCCCCGGAGTCCTGCACCCACCCCACAGCCCGGGATGAACCCGTCTCAGGGGCTGGGAGTGGGGACAGGGCTAACTCCCATAAGCGACCCCCAGCCCCTCCCCACAACCCCCTAACAATCACCTCACCAGCCCCAATAGTCCTATGCCCTCCCAAGCCCCAGCCCCTCCACACCCCTGCAGCAGAGCCACCCACAGGGCAGAGCTCCATCTGGCCCCGACCCCCCCCACCCCGACCCCCCAGGCTTCACCACTCCCAGTTGCTATTTGGGCCCCACCCACCTGCTCGTCATCAGTGCTGTCATCGTCGCTGCCCTTGCGGCCCTCGTCGAAGCCCTTCTTCTTGGGGGCAGCAGCGCTCTCGGGCTTGTCGGCTTTGTCAGGCTCCTTCTCCTTGTCCTTCTTCACATCATCCGTCAGCTGTGGGGAAGAGGGGGTGGGATCAGCAGGGGTAGGGGCACCTTGGGCAGAGGCGGTAGGGCGGCACTGGGTTCAGTCACCCCACGGCAGGGAAAATAGCCTGGACACAGCGAGCAGAGAACCCAAGTGTCTGGGCTCCCGGCCTCCCCTGCTGTAACCCTCGATCCCAATCCCTTCCAACAGCTGGAGAGAACGAAGGGCTCCCAGCACCACCCCTGCTCACCCACCAGACCCAACTGCCTTCCTAAAATGAGGCAAGAACCTGGAAGGGGCAACCTCCAAACCGCTCTCCCCACCCAGAGAAGCCAGGCATCCAGGACCCCTGCTCTAATCCCCCATCACCCCACTCCCCTCATGGAGCAGGGAAAGAACCCAGGTGTCCAGGCTCCCAACCCCTCCAAGCAAACACCGCTGCCCTCCTAGAGTGGGGTGAACCCAGGTATTCAGGCCCTCAGCCCCTGCTGCTCTCGCTCCCCAAATGCCACCGCCCTCCCGGAGCAGGGAGAACCCAGGCATCTGGGCTGCCCGCCCCACAGACCTTGAAGGCGTCGAAGATACGCTTGAAGAACACGAAGTTGGGGTCATAGATTTCAGGCTCTTCGGTGACGTACTCGATGTCCACGGTGGCGTCGGGGCCCTTGGTCTCAGGGGTAGCCGTGGAGGCCTGGCCCTGGCGCCCTCCGGCCTCCCGCCCAACTCGCCCCTTCTTCTTCTTCTTCCGGTTCCGCCGCTTCCGGTTTCTCTGCAGGGCGGAGATGAACGGCACCGGGGGGTGTCAGGGGAGGGGATACAGGGCCTTTCACCCAGCACTGGGATGCAGCTGGTTATGGGGTACAGGCCCCTTGGAGACAGATAGTCGCCCCGATGGACAGGTCTCCAGCACTGGGGGAGGGACTGAGGGGCCCATCCAGCCAGTCTTGCAAAAGGGGAAACTGAGGCACAGAGCTGTGGGCCGTTTCCTAAGGAACTGAACTGTATTCTCATTCCTGAGACGACCCAGGCATCCAGACTCCCCCCAGGCCCCCGCCCCGCTCCTGAGCAGGGGCAGACCCCAGGCATCTGGGCTCTTGCCTCCCCTTCCTGTAACCCCAAGCCCTCACTTCACTCGCAGCGTGTGGGCAGAACCCAGGCATCCAGCCCGCGCTCCCCTCCCAGAGCAGGAGCGAGAACCCAGGTGTCCGGGCCCAGCCCCTCACCTCTTTCTTGGAGAGCAGCATGTCCTCCTCGGTCTCTGAGGCAGAGATGCTGAGCAAGGCCCTTGAGTCTGTCTCCATATCATCATCTGAAGGTAGAGAGGCAGGTCAGTGGGGGGCTTCTCCCCCTTAGTGTGGGAGAGGGCAGGACAGGGACTGGACTGTGGCCTGATGCCAGGCAGGAGGCCAGGAAAGAGACCACAGCAACGGACTGCTTGTGGTCAGGGCGGATCCAGTACCTCCCAGGGCACAGAACCCAGGAGTCCTGGCACCGCAGTGCCCCTGCTGCAGCTCGTATACAGCCAGGAGCCTGCCCCGCTTGACCCCAGCCAGGACTAGAGCCACCAGCACATGGGCAGCACCCTCCACCCAGGCCCAGGCTGTTACCAGGGGCACCCGGCACCGTAAGCTCCTCCTGCCGGATCTCCTTTAGCTGCAGGATCTTCTCCAGTGCCTGTGGGATCTTGGGGCCAGTTGCCGAGTCGTCTGGCTGCAGGGTCAGAGAAGAGTACTGAGCCCGCGGTGGGGAGAGAACCCAGGTGTCCGGGCTCCCAATCCTCTCACCCCCCACCCCCAGACTCCACTTCCCCTCCACCCCCAGTTGGGAGAGAACTCGGGCATCCAGGCTCCCAGCCTCCAGTCCCACCCAATGGAGCTCCTTACCTCTCGGATCTCCTCTCCAGGGGGAGGGGGGGGCCCACGGGGCCTTGGGCTGGGCGCCCCCATGGGAACCCCGGGCAGCGGAGCGCCCACTGGGGCACCACCTACAGGACAAGGAACACAGGTCCTGTGAGACACCCCCAGACAGCATCCCACCTACACCCTCCCCAGTGCTCCCTTTTTGGGGGGGGGGGGGGATCAGGCCAGTGCCCCTCAGAAGGAACAGGTGCCTGGCACCCCCCACCCGGCCAGGATTGATGGGGTCTGGCACCCCCAGCAGGGCTGGGCAGTTGTGCTGTTCTCACCTCTGGGTGCCATGGGGGGCCGTGGCCCCATGGCTCCAACGGGTCTCACTGGCCCTGCGTCGGGGGGCGTGCGGGGCACTGGGGGGGCCAGCTTGGCCATCTCTTGCTGGCGCTCCTGCTCCAAGAGAACAGCAGCCTGTGGGGCAGGGGAGATGGGCAGAGGGCATGAGCAAGGCAGGGCAGTGGCTCCTATCTCTCCTGCCCTCCCCGGGAGATGGCTACCAACACTCAAGCCTCTAAGAGAAATCCTGGAGCCAAGCCAGACTTGGAGACCTCTAGGACGCGTCCCTGGAGCCAGGAGAGCATTGCACAGCATGGATTGCAAAATAACCCCTCGCTGGCTGGACCGGGGACTTGCCAGAGGCTGCTAAATCCTGAGGGCTTGCGGCAGGGGAACCTCAGAGCTGCCACTGACTGGGCCAGACTCTCAGCCTGTCTCGCCCCGTCGCCTGTGTCCCACGGCGGCAGAGGCTGGGAGGGAGAGTGAACAGGGTCTGCCCAGGGTTTTCCCTGTTCCTCACCCACTTGCAGCCTCCAGCAGTTCAGGTCTAGGAGGTTCTGATTCAGAGGCCGTGCCCCTCGCTCCTGTGCTCGACAGCTACTGGTGCCCCTTTCCTCCAAGAACGTGTCCCGTCCCTTTGGGAATCGGGCTGAACTCAGCTTCCACCACAGCTGGTGCCAGTGAGCGCCAACCTTTAACTGCACGCGGGGTAAAAAAGAACTCCCGTGCGCTGGTTCTAAACTGACAACCTGCTGCGCCCCCGCCACGCGCTGCACGCGTCATGCAGCTCGCTGGTGAATCGCGCAATCAATGTAGCCTGGCCACACGTACCCGGTAACAATCACACAATTAACGGATTCACTGTGCTATAAGGCCACATGTACCGAGTAATGATTATGCAATTAATGAGTGCATCGTGCAATAAATGTAACCTGGCCACACGTCAGATAATCCTCATGCTATAAAAATGGCCGTCCAGCAATAAAGAAAGCGAACCAGCTACGTTAGTGCTCGAAAGCACATGACTTTACAACCAGTTTCTATCCAGCTTTGTTTGGAACGTGTGACAAGGCCCCTAGTTTCATGCTGTGACCCTGCCGTCTTGTCTGGTGAGAGAGTCAATAATAAATCCCTGAGTTTCTCTTTGCCATTTAGCATTTCGTAAGGTCTTCTCAGGTTCCCCCCCTCAAACACCTCTTTTCTGAACTGAACAGGCCTGGTCTCATGAGTCTCTCCTCATGTGGAAGCCCCTCCATTCTCCTAATCCTCCTTGTTGCCCTGCTCCACACTGCGGGAAGGACTGGTTGAGCACTGATGCCTTGGCGTCACACGCACCAGAACCCCCAGTGTTAGCAGAGCTGAGGAAAATGGGTCATTAAGGAAAGCATGGAGCTTTGTGCTCCTCTGCCGGCGAGCAGAAGGGAAGGGTCACGTGGAGCCAGGAGAAGAGGCGGAGGTCTCAGCACTGCCGATGCTGGAAGAGGAATGGGGGGAGATGAGGACAGGGCCAGTCTAGGGCACCATGCGTTGTAGCCTATTTAGAAGCAATTTTGCTGTTGCTTCAAGCCACCTAAAGGGCAGCATGAGTCTGGACTGATCTGGAAAGGGGGTGAGCAGTGAGCTGGTCAAATCTGCCAATGACACAAAATTATTCAGCAGTAAAGACCAAGGAGGAGTGCAAGGAGCCACAGAAGGATTTGGGCACAACTGAGGGAATGGGCACCTAAATGGCAGGTGAAATTCAATGCAGACAAGCATGAAAGTGATGCACCAGGACAAAAATAACCCACATTCGACTCACACTGCAATGGGTTCTACATGACCCGTTACCCCACAAGAAAGAGATCTGGGATCCCCTACGGATGGCCTGCCGAAAGCACCAGCTCTGTGCTCAGCAGCTGTCAAAAAGGCAAACAAGACAGAAAGTATCCAGATGCCCCTTTTATAAAGCCATGGGGTATCCACGCCTCAAGTGCTGTGCCCAGTTCTGGTCCCCGCACCTCCAAAAAGGATAGAGAAAGACTCAAGGAAGTCCACAGAAGGGCAACAAGGACGACCAGCAGTATGGAGATGCTTCCACAGGAGGAGAGACTGACTGCGGAAGCCAGGGCTGGTCAATTTGAAAAAGAGAGATGCTTGAGGGGGGATACAGGAAGGGTTTACAAAATAGTGACCCGCAAAGCAGAAGTCAGTAGGGATTTACTACCGGCTGTCTCTCCCCAGACAAGAACAAGAGGTCACAGCATGAATCTAGTAGGTAGGAAGTTTAAAACTAACACCAGGCAGTTCTTTGTCACATAGCATCACATTAAAGGATGGAGCTTGCTGCTGCAAGGTGTGGTGGAAGCTGAGAGCCTAGCCAGATTCACACGGGACTGGACAAGCTCTGGGAGGAAAGGGGCATGAGTACTGGGTAGGGATGTGAGGGGCACGGCTTCTGAATCAAAGCTTCCTAGATTTTAAATGAAGGAGGCTGCAAGTGAGAGGGGAACAGGAGGAAAATCCCTGGTCAGACCCACGTCACTCCCCTTCCAGCCTCTGCTCTCTGCCCCGGTGACACAGGCAACCGGACAAGGCCCTTGGGTCCGATGCAGTCAATGGCAGTTCTTGGGTTCCTACGAGTCTAACCCAATGCTTCTCAACAGGTGTCCTAGCACCCTAGGGTGCCTGGAGATCCTTTCAGGGTGGCAGGGCACAGGGACCTGTTGTGTCTCCATATCATCACTGGGCCTTATAAGGTGGAGTGCACCATCCAAGGTTCATTCACCCGCCAGTCCACGGTTGTACATGCCACCACTATTTACTGAGCCCCTTGCTGTCTACCCCCGGCAGGCAGAGCAAGCTCTATGTGCAAGAACGAATGAACACCAGCTGCAGAAAGATACTGAAGCCTGCGGCACACTTCAGCCTCTCTGGACACCCCATCACTGACCTTGGGATGGCTGCTCTCAAGCCAGTTTGAACAGGAAAATGCAGAACAAGAGGCCATCTACAGTGGGGGCTGTGTTAGGACTGGTTAAAACAGGGACTGTGGATTCTTATCTCATTACCTGGATTAGCTTTGGTGCCCCTCTTTGTTCCTACGGGTTTACTGCTCCTTTGCTTTTCTCTCCTAGCGCTGCCCCTCCCACCCATGTCTTTTTACTCTAATTTCTCTCTCCTTATACTCTGCTTTACATACATCCTTTGCAGCATCCGATGAAGTGAGTTTGGGTTTACAAAAGCTTTTGCTCTCTCTCTCTCCATTATTTAGTTCGTCTCTAGAGGCGCATATGTGACTGACTTTGGACTATCGCAGTGAACTATGTCTCCTGAGAGAAACCCAGACATTTCAAACAGGAATCCCCAGTTGTGCCTTTCTGAGCTCTTTGCCACGGGAAAAACTGCTCTCGTATTTGTTTGCAGGAGTAAAAGAGAGAGAGAGAGAGAATGAAAGCAAAGGGGGTGCAAGCCTTCAAAGACTGAAACGCTGGGCTAAGAGGAGGGGCGAAGGGAATGATCAGGCCAGAGAACACCACAGACATCTGAACCGTTTTAACAAGCTCAAGGACGACTGAAAAGGAAAACAGAGGGTAAAGGCTGCAAAGTTGCCTCAAGCTCATTTAGTGGCACGATGACAGACAAGCTAATTTTGGATAAGATGATGCTTATGTATTAGGAACAAAAATAGGCCTATGAATATTAAGAACATAATAACATCAGCCATGCCAGTGTGGGTCAGAACAATAGTCCTTGCAGCCCAGTATCCTGTCTCCAACAGTGGCAGAAATGGATGCTCTGGAGGGAGAGCATCGACCCGGATGTCTCCAGAGTGATCTCTCCCCTGCTCAATAGCCGCCCTGGCATCCACCATTTATTGGGTTAGAGATGCCTGAAGAACTGTCTCTAGCCGCTCTGTTCAATTAAGAGTATTAATTAGAGCTTTATTAACGATGTGCTCTACATGAGCTGTTACCACACAGGAAAGAGATCTGGAAGTCACTGGAGACAGTTTGCTAAAACCCATAGGCTCAAGTGCTCAGCAGCCATCAGAAAAGCAAACAACACATTAGGGATTAAGAAGAAAGGAATTGTGAGCAAGATAGAAAGCATCCCGATGCGCCTTTACAAAGCCGTGGGGTATCCATGACTTGAATCTGTTCTGTTTCCTGCACCTCCACAAGGATTTTGAAGAAGATCCAGAGGGCAACACGGCTGATCTAGGAGGCCAGGCCTGGTCCATTTAGAAAAGAGGAGGGACATGAGAAGGGTTTACAAAATACTGAACAGCAAAGACAAATCAGTAGGGATTTATTATTACTGTCTCTCCCCAGACAAGAACAAGGGGTCATCGCATGAATCCAATAGATAGGGAGTTTAAAACTAACACCAGGCAGTCTTTTCACACTGCGTCTCATTAAAGGGTAGAGCTCATTGCTACTGGATATGGCAGAAGCCGAGAGCTTAGCCAGACTCAAAAAGGGAGTGGGTACATTTGTGGAGGAAAGGGCCATCAGTAGCTTCTGAGCTCAGGAGTGAGGGGCACGGCTTCTGAATCCAAACCTGCTGGACCTTAAATGCTGGACACTGCAAGTGAGAGAGGAACAAGGAAACCCCTGGTCAAACCCAGTCGCTCTCCCTTCAAGCCTCCGCTGTCGCCCCATGACACAGGAGGCTGAGCAAGACGGCCCTGTGGGCTGACCCAGTCAATGGTAGGTTTTATGTTCATGGAGCAGCACTTCTTAGAAATGCTTTCATTTTTTTTATTTCATTTAGGAAGCTTTTGGATGTTTTGGCCAAGCTGCAAAGTATAAAATGGGGTCCACGCTTTGAGATTTTTGCCCTTAGCCTTGAACTGTGTTTCTTGCTGAAGTGCCCACATGCAAGTGTCCCTCGTTAGTGCACTTCCAGGCCCCACATCTCAGAAGGGATACAGAAGAACTGGAAATGGTCCAGAGAAGGGCATCCAAAGCGATTGTCAGGCCAGGAGCAACTAGAAGACTGGGACCCTTTGGGCTGGAAAGGGGGCGGCAGAGGGGAGGACAGAATAGAGGCAATCATAAAAGCTGTGGACCAAGCAAGCAGGGAACCGCTGTTCACCAAGTCCCAGAACACTAAAACCAGGGGGCATCTGCTGAAATTAGTAGGTGACAGGTTTAAAAGTAATAAGAGAACGGAATTTTTTTTCCTTCCTTCTTCTTTTTAAACACAACACAGTTAACTTGTGGAGTTAATTGCCACAGGAGGTGGTGGAGGCAGATTGCAGTAGTCTGTCAATCCTGGATCAGCCTCGCCAGCCGTTTACGGACCCACAGACGGGACAATCATGGAAGATAATCATCCTCCACTGAGGGATTACCAAAGCGGTGGAGGCAGATACCACAGCTCAGTTCCACAACGGACTGGATAAATTCATGGCTGATAGATCTATTACTGGCTGTTGAACAGAGCAGTTGGAGATGTTTTCTCCCGCATCTCTAACACAAGAAATGGTGGGTACCAGGGAGGGTGATGAGTAAGGGATGGATAATTCCTAAAAGATACCCGATTCAATGCTCTCCCTCGAGCATCTGTTCCTGACACTCTCGGACAGAGGACACCAGGACCGTGGGTCTGACCCACTGTGGCATTTCTTACAGTCTTATGCTAGTTGGACTTAATTTCCAAAACCTAGATAAGACTATTTTGTTTCTACCAGGCTCAAAAAGGTTAAGATTAAATAGCTTTTACATTTCAGTAAGATGGCTAGTTCTTCAGATAAACATGCATTTTACATTTTTCAGTTGTGTGCATGATAGTCTCAACTGTACTGTCAAGGTATTAGTGTTTCCTGTATTTTGTTTTTGAGTTTGCCATTACAAATTTCAATATTCTGATACTGCGAGTATTTCACATTGGTGCGACTGACTTGTTGAACCTTTCTTGTTTCTCAGAATCCACCCGCGGGCCAACAAAACTCAAAAAAAGTCGGTCAGCGAGGGGGCAGATTACAATTAGCTTATGGTGGCAGGCACTTGTGGGGAGCCTGGTGCTGAGAACTGAACTTATTGGGTGCTGTTTCCAGAGTTATGGTTGCACAGGGCAGGGACAGAGCCTCACCTCCAGCAGCCTTGCCCTCCCTTTCAGACTTAAAGCTGAAACCCTAGTTGCTGCTGAAGACTGAGCTCTATGGATGAATCTATGATTTTGAAAAGAGGTAAAGGGTCTTCCGGGCTGTGAAACAGGAGAGTAATTCTCAAGCAGGGTGCTCCAGGATACCACGTAATAATAGCACCGTTAGATGTGCAAACACGACTCATAAAGTAGACCCAGAGATTTCAAATAAGACTCTATGGTGTTAAAACTATTCTGGAGATCTCCTGAAGGCCCTCCGAGTTCTTTGCAACAGAAGAATTGCTCTATTAACTTTCTGTAGTCAAAAAGAGACAGAAACCTAGGAGCTACCATTTTCCAGGGGGTGCCACGACTCTATCAAGGGGTGCCTCAAGTCTAATAATGGTCGAGAAGCACTGATGTAAACAGGGTTGTTTGCCCCTGGCACACACCCCATGCCCCACAAGTAAGGTGCGCGCCTTGTTTGTGGAAGGCAGAATGAAGAGAAAACGTTTTTGCCTTGTTACCAAACGGTTAAGAATCCTTTCAGACTCACTGCCCCCCAAAATTAGCAATTGAAAGAGTGAGTGTGGTAGGTGAGGAATGTAGGTACTTGGAACGGTCTTAGTGTTGTGTGTGGACATTCGGGACATAGAATCATAGAGACGCTGGACCTCCAGAGGTCACATCTAATCCAACCACCTACCTGAGGCAGGACCAGCTCTATCCAAACCATCCCATACAAATCCATCACTTACCGTATTAATAAAACCACTGCCAACCCTGAAACACTACAAGACATCACACCTGAACCTGGCACCGGGAAGGCAGGAGATCACGGCAGCCAATGCCCTGTTTTTGTAAAGGTTAATATATATGCTCAAGATATGGTGCGGATCAGTTCTTGGGGCATCCTACACTGCATTTCTTCTCCCTCCCACCCCAACCGGGACTGCTCCCCTACGGGCTGCTCTGGTATATAGCCAGAACTCTACTGCCCCCTTCCTCCTGTCTCTCTCAAAAAATTCATGAGCTCCCTCATTGATTATCTGGCTAACAACAAGTTGTGTCCTCACTCCCTAGGCTACCACTACCCTGCTCATCCGCCAGCTCCTGGGATTCCCAAACCATGGGTGCAACCTCCTAACTAGCCCACTCTGAGGCCGGCTGACGGCTCACTCCCCTCCAACTCCTGCTGTGAACACCATGACACTTCATGTGCAATTGTGAACCAGCTCCCAAGCAGGGATGTCTGGGACTAATACAAGCTGGAAGCCTTAGTCGATGGCACTGCCATGGGCTTAGGAACAGAGATGCTGTAGGGAGCCAATTATTCAGAGCAATTAATGTCCCATCCTTCTGGATAACCAACCATCACAGTAGCAAGGTCTGAAAACTCAACCTGAATCCCCATTCTAGCCAGCTAACATTAAGAAGGGCTCCCCAAGCGAAGACTAGGACTAGCGGTCATAAACTGTTAGAAGACTGCTTTAGATTAGACATAACAAAAAACTCTTTACAACTCGAGTGTCCAGGATCTGGAATAGACTCTGCCCAGAAGTGGTACAATCACCTACCCTGGATATCTTCAAAATACACCAGGATGCTCACCTTGCTGGGGTCATCTAACCCCAGCAGTGTTCCCTGCACAAGCACAGGGGGGCTGAACCTGATGATCGCGAGGTCCCTTCCAGCCCCTAATATCTATGAATAAGAATGACAGGAGACCAATGGAGGGCTCTGGGCAAGGTTTCAAAATCTCAAAGCACTGGTCAGAAAACAATGTGCTCTTGTCATGCTGTAAAGAGAGACCCAACTGCGAGTTTGGTTTGTGCAAAATATGTCTTGTCGTATTTTTCTTACATATAACACGCTCTGGAATAGGACACATGTTGCTTTTTTGGGGGGGGGAAGATTTTTCCAGAGTTATGGCTCTAGAGAGCAAAGATGGAGCCTTACCTTGAGCTGACTCACCCTCCCTTTCTTAACTGAAACCTCAGCTCTGCTGGAGACCCATCTCCGTAAATGACTTTGGTTTTGGAAAGAGCGAAAGGGTCTTCTGGGTTTTGAAATAGGAAGAGAGAGGCTAGGAATGGCAAGCAGACAGGAAGAGTGCCCTAAGAAAGGTTAGCTTGATTGGTGGAACATCAGAACCATTAAAAAGGCAAAGAAAGTCATTAACACTGGTGGAGAGAAGAACAAGGGGCTGGGCTCCCTCAGCAGCCACAGCTGCTGTACTATGGATCAAAATCAAAGCAAACGGTTTCTAACCCAGGCAGAAAATTCAGCTTCCCCACTTAAGACAGGCATCCCAATTTGAGCGGGGGGGCTGATTCCTGCGGGAAACGGTGTGCGCAGCATGCGAGTAAGCACAGTAATTGATTTACTGGATGATCGACTCTGCTGCAGTGCTTCTCAGCTTCATTAGACCCAAGGGCCCCGCTTGGAAAATGCCAGCTCTTTGCTTTTACTCAACCCTTCAACCACTAGAGCAATGGCAAGGAGCTCAGCCAGCCTGGAAATCTCTGGGTTGCGTTGGAGAAGCAGCTCAGAGATGTTTTTGCATCTGCAACTGTAACTGAACCAATGCTTGTGGTACAACCATATGGCCTGACAGTACTGCCTCCGACAAACCCAGCATCACAGATGGATTTGTGCTAATTTTGGTGTTAAAAGCATTAAGAATAGGCCAGTTTTAATTAACTGGGTTCCTCCCCTTCACGACAGCATTTGAATGTGAAAGAAAGAGCCAGCCAAAAATTCTTTTACAATGCTGTTTTTAAACCAGTTTAAGAAAACACAGAGAGAATTCAGATCTTTTAAATAGACCGATTCTGAGTTTGGTGTCTAAACAGTATCAGTGAATATGATCAAAATGCATCGGAGTTGTAGGGCATTAAAGCAAGTCTCTCCTGCGTTTTAAGGTAGCCAGGACTTGGCTGCAGTACAGACCAGAAATCTCTTACTGCTTGAGACTCATGAGGGGTTTTTTTCCAGCACTTAGAAGTGATTTAGTTTTTCATCACAGCACTGAGTTGGGAGTTTTCAGTCCCAACTAAATTACATTTAAGGGATGAAAAGGCTGCTGCTTTGTTTAAAACAAAAAGCACAACACTGGCTGCCTGCAGAATTCCAAAAGGAATTTATCCAAATTCTCCATTTAATATTTTTCCTTCTCCTTTTGCTATTTAAGCTCCTTCTGGAAAAGCTGTTTTATTGGGTGCATATCCATGCGTTAACGTAAGTGCATGCAGCCATCTATCAATTGGCACCACAGGTTTTTAAGCTGTGGTTTGTTTTATGTATGCTGTGTTGTCTAAATGCACTTTGTATTATTGTATATACCAAGTATTGTGTTTCGCACACCATTAAGTCATATATTTCTTTTTTTAATATTTTACTTTGTTGCAGCTTCTATTAATCTTGCACATGATGAAGTAACAGTGATGCCACATTGTTTTAGTAACTTCAGGTCATAAGGAAGCCGGGTAGGAAGGGACCTTGCAAATCAGAGAAGTAGGGCTACAAGGAGCCTCCAGAGGTCATCTAGCCTAACCCCCTGCCTGAGGATCATCCCTGTCTGAACAATCCCAGACAAATCCATTGTCCAACCTCTTTGCAAAACACCATGGGCACCCTTGACGCAACACAAGACACCACACCCAAATCTGGCACAGGGAGAGCAGGGGGACTATGGCAGCCAACATCCTGTTGCTGCAGAAGTTGCTTGTATACATTTGAAAGCCAAGGAAGTGGTTGATTCTCCCTGCTACAGAAGGCAGCAAAACCTGCCAATCCATACCAGCCCAACTAGGGGGTAATATTCCTTCCTAACCCCAAATGCAGCATCAGCCTCACCCTGAGCACAGAGGTAAGACAGGACCCTCTGGCTGTAAGTCCCAGCTGGAGCACTGCACAGCGCACTCACCAGCCCCAGCCTGGGATGTAACCAGCACCCAGTGCCTTGGAGGGAGGTAAAAACACCCCCTGACACACAGCGAAGGGGGGCAGCAAAAACCTGCAAGTGCTCTGTTAACCCCAAGCTGCAGGATGCCACAGGTCCATCTGACCGAGCTGAACTGCCCAGCCCCTCTTCTCTACTCCAGGCAAGAAGGCCCCTGGCCCCTTTCCCTGCCTCCCAGGCCAGTTGAGGGCCTGAACTACCCCTCTTGGAGCCAGGAGTGCCCTGAGTGCCTACCCAGCTCGAGAAGGGCTGGGCAGTTCAGCTCCCAAGCTCCCTCACTGAAGACACGCACCCCAATTTCCACAGAGAGGAGTGCATGTTGTATTCCAGTAAACGAAGTAAACTTCACCGTTCCAATGCAGTGTCCAAACCGGCCTGGCCTGCCACAGGCTCCGAGTTCATTGCAACACCAGAATCACTCTAGTACTTTTTCCATTGTCAAGAAAAGAGTGAAAGAGAAGAGCCAGCATTTTCCGTGGGGGCCCCGGAGTCTAATGAGGTTGAGACCTGCTGTCCGGAACAGCTAACGGCTGTGCAAAAGGAACCAAAGGAAATAAAAAGAAAGCAACAGCTATTAAGCAGCTTCCCAGGCAGACGGCTTCTGCCTCTGAAAGAAGCAATTAAGGAAATTCCAGGAGCTCGGAGATGGAGAGCTGCGCTAGCCTGCAGATGAGCAGAAGGCACCGTGCCAGCTCACCGTGACCTGCGTGTGTTGGCCAGACACGGCAAGCCCTACAAAGCAGACAAACAGACGCCAATTTGACCCCAAAGCCCTTAGCAGGAAGCTTCCACCATCCTGGACAACCAGCCTTGACCTCAGAACAGCTGCCCTGAGCCCCAACAGCTTTAAAAACCAACTAGGATGCAAAACAGCAGAGCGAGAGATCTTCCACAGCCTGGACTGCATTCACCTGTCTCAACAGGGCTTCTGGATCCTATTACCTGGCCTAGCTTTGTCCTCTGGCCTCCGGCCAGGTGGTAATTACCTTATCTTATCTAAGCTAATCAAGCTTCCTGGTTACCTCTTAGCATTGGCCTTCTATGCTCTTCCTTTTTTCAGCCATTCCCAGCATCTGTGAAATTAGGCTGTTGCCTAGGAAAGCTCATGCCTCTCTCAACCAGCTAGTCTCTAAAGCAGTGATTTTCAGTTGGGCCTGGGAGGTCCTAGCTGCTCTCCAAGGTAGTGATTTCCCACTGGGCCTACAAAAGAACCTCGTTCAGGGGTGGGCAAAATGCAGCCCGCCAGGCTATTCTGTCCGGCCCACAGGGCCCCACCCAAAATTAAGAAAAATGAATATTTATCTGCCCTTGGCTACCTGTCATGCGGCCCTTGATGGCTTGCCAAAAAACTCAGTGAGCGGCCCTCTGCCCGAAATAATTGCCCGCCCGACCTAGTTAGTCCCCGAGGCAGTGATTCTCAACCAGATCTCTGGGAGATCCCCTAAGAGGTGCTACAAGTCAGGGTGGCACAATACCCAACCCCTGCAATGCATTAAATGTGCCACTCACTCCTCCCCATGACAGGCACAGAGCCCACGGACAAAGGGCGTTCGTGGTTCGCCCAGCAGCAACTCCAGAGTTACCATTTTTCCAATATCAAAAGACGACACCTGTGGGAAGGGGAAGGGGGAAGTAATATGCCCGTGCCCTGCTGTGTCTAGGTTGCCGGGTGCAGCACAGCCCCATCCTAGGGCAGGACATGCCACAAGCCTTCCCTCCTCTTCTGCCAGCCTGTGCTGGGGCTAGGCATGCTCCACCACCACCTGGATGAATCGGACCCATCGCACTCCAGTCGGGTTAAGACGGGGACAGCTGAGGCCCCTCTAGCAGGGTTGGAGGTGCAGAGGGCTGAGGCTTGGGAGTGCAGGGGACCAGGGTGGTGGGGGGGACTGTGGTTTGGGAGTGCAGGTCATTGGCAGCGCCAGGGGGCTGTGGGTCTGGAGTGAGGGGCACCAGAAGAGTTGGGGAAGGGGGTCTGTGGGTTAGGAGTGAGGGGCACCATCACAGCCCAGGAGGGCAGGGCACTGCAGCTGGAGAGCAGGGGGCACAGGCATGTCACTGCCCCCCACCATCCTATTCAACCCGCTCCCTCTCCCCAACATGACAAGTATCCTCTTTTTTGGACCTGGAAATATAAAATAACCCTACACACACTCACTCTCTGTCTTTTGGTGTTTATGTCTCTCTTACCGACAAGCAGATTGCCAGGCCCGCACACAGAGCATATGATGCCCCGACAGCCAATCACGCTGCCTTGTTGCTCCCAGCCCCAAGCAACCAGGCTAGAAGTGCCCGGGAAAAGCCAGAGGCAGAGCAAAAACTCAGACATCTGCTCACATTTTAAAAACCTGCCCAGACAGGAGGCCAAAAGGAAAACCCAGATGTATAGTAACTCTGAGTAACTCAAATCCACATGTAGGGAGGTCAGGTGTTGCTCTGGGACCCGACACACATGGGACCATGCAGAGCTGGGAGACGCAGCCCAAAAGGGCGACTGTTATAATATAAAACAGCACATAACAACACAACTAATATATTCACTGCTAAAGGAATGTTTTCATTACAATCTTCATACAATATTTCCATTTGGTTTTGAAATCGGGTGCCATTACATCCTGAAAACTTGCTGAGGGGTGTCTCCAGTCTAAGGTTGAGACCCACTGCTCCAAGGTGCTCACTGCGCCCCCCAAGCTAGGAAATTGTGGCCCCATCTAAAGTAGGGATTTGGCCTAGGGTTCTGACAAAGGCCACATACAGATGTGCAGTTTCTCCTGGGGGAAGCAGGTGCTCTCCCACGACTGTACAGATGTTTAGGACTTTTCTCCCAGACCAAAAGTAGCTACTCCAAGAGAAAAGTGACCTGAGAACAACAGGGTTAAATCACCACCAAGTTTCTCCTGAGAAAACATTCTTGTCTGAGAGATGCCATAGCACAGTCCTCAAGCATCCCAGCATGCTCTGCTCCTGTTCTCCCCCTTTTCAGGAGCAGTGCATTGCTTGCTGGACTCTATGAACACGCCCTCTCTGCAATTCCTTGCTGTAGCTGTAAGGAGACAGGCTGAGTTTGAGCAGCCCAGATCAGCCAATCAGGGCTGTCCTATGCCCTCGTGCCATCTGTCTCCAGGCAGAATGAGGGAAACTGCAGAGCACTGAGATGTTGCTGCAGAGCATCAACACTACAAGCTCTTTGCTTCTCAAGGGCTCAGCATTCAAATGCCTGTTCTGGGGTCTCCAGGTAAATTTTCTACCAGGTGAACAAACCTGGGAGAATTTACCCACATTATTTCAACAGATGTACGTGTCCAAAAAGACACCCAAAGATCGAGCTCAAAACCCGGCAAAGTGGTACTGCACCCTCAGCACATGTGAAGTTTCTTCCCTAGTCCAGTGGGCCAAAGAAAGTCGTCTATCCCCAGGGCCTCAGGGTTGAGGATGGAGGGTTGGAACCAAAAATACATCCTGGAAGCCATAAGGAAAAATGGTTCCCAGAAGCCCATAAATTTAAGTCTACACTAAAACCAGCAAGAGAGCTGGGTCTGTCAGCCAAAAAAGTTTGTACATGCAGTAGGATGCTGGCAGTGCCGAAAGGCCCACAGAAAAGGGGAAAGCTATCAGTATAAATATGGCAGAGCATTGATTAGGCAGAACAATTAGTGTCCTCATCATTCTGGATAATCCAATGCCACAGGATGAAGTGCAGCAAACTAGACTTTAATTCCCATCGTGAACAGTACATGTTCTGTCTTTTCCAGCATACAACACACACCTGCCCCCCACCTCCAGCCAGTTGCTAGCAATTAAATTGTATATTTTATGTGAGAAATACAGTAAGAGCAGTTTCTGTACAAACAAAATAGAAAGCAAAATCTGCATCAGTCTCACAGGCTAACAACAGACTTGGGGTTTTTTTGGCTCACCTTGGCTTCCACTCATGTCAAAACAGGTGTGTGGATGACCATTTCCACAAGAAGCTTGAAGAGCAATTAACTGGAATTAGCTGGTATTGTCCCAGGGAAAAAAGTGTTACCTTAATACTTCATAGGTACTCATTAGATACTTCACAGATACTTTAAGTAGGGCAATGGGTTTAAATTAGGATCACAAGATAAGAAGCTTTAGCCACAGGGAGTAAAACAATAACTAGAAGAGGCCAACCTGTAATAATTACCCAGGGTATTGTTACATGCCAATTCTGAGTGGCTCCTGGAGCCCTTAATCCCGAGAATGACCACACATTAATGGTTTAGAGTGGTGATGAGCACTTTTTCTGTGTCTCAGAGTTATTGCCACTGCAGGGCAGGATCACCTCTGATCCCCGCAGCCCAGTCCCTGTTCCATTAAGGTGTGGCCGCTCCCCACAGATGTTCAGCCCAAACTGAAATCCTCCAGTATCCCAGGATCTCCCACACCTCTACCTACCACCCATACAGCATGGTTAGACGCCCGTCCCGACTCACCAACCCTCTAGTGGCAACTCACAGCTATAGCTCCTCGCCCTGCCTGGGCTCACCTGGCCTCTAGTGGCAAGTCACAGTCGTGCAGGTAGGGGACAATCGGAGAAGGTTTCTCTAGAGTAGACCAGAGTTGCTCAACCTGTGGGTTGTGACCCAAAAGTAGGTCACAATAATATTTCAAAGGTTCGGGAGCAAGTAAGCACAGGTTTCCCCTTCCAGGCTAGCAGCGTTCCAGCCTACAAGGGGCTGCTTGGGGCATGGCCAGCATGCAGTCAGACACAGTCATGGGAACAGCACCAGGAGCCAGAGGAAGATAAGTGTGAGAGGAAAGGCCACTGGCTTGGGAAGGGGGTGGGGTGGCAGGGGAGGGAGGGTGCCCGCAATGCCCTGCTGTTCTCTGTTCCAGCCTGGCAGCCAGTATTAGGTGAGAGCCAGGCTCGGCCAAGCCCGGTAGGCTGCAGCACCACCCAGCCCTGGCCTGAGTCCAGCCCGCTGGCCCCTCGCTGCTACGGCTCAGCTGCTCTGCGGGGCCATAGCAGAGGCCTCTCCTCCTGGCAGCTGTGGCTAGCGCAGAGTTGTGCGGCTTCAGGGCTCTCCATGGGGATGAGGGCTTGGCTGCCCCGCTTTGTAGATGCCATGCCACTCCCACAGGCTGCGCAGAGGCCAGCTTGGGTGGGCAGCTCATCACAGGGCCTTGACACTCACTGCCCAGCTGTCAGCCTGGCTTCAACTGGTGCTTAGTAATGCCCAGCCTGGGTCATGCTGCAGGGGCCCTTCCCCTGGCAGCAGCAGCTCTGGTTCCATACCAGCACCCCCACCCCTCCATGCTACCAGCCACTCTGTGCCACTAGCCAAGGCCCTGAGGGTGTCTCCAGCAGCCTAGAGCAGCAAGACCCAGCCAGGGGCAAGAGGTGTTAGGGGATAAATGAGGTGACGAGATGAGCAGATCAACTAAGTCAAAAAGTGCAGGCTCTGCCTTCTCCCAGCCTGGGTGATCCAACATCCCCAGGGTTTGGCCCCTCTGCAAGCAGCTAAGCACTGGCATCTACAGTTAGAGAGCCACATAACCTCAAATCCAGTGAAGGAGCATGGATTTGCATCTCAGATATCGGCACTTCTGGTTTATAAGGTGCCAAACCCTGCTTTCTAGTGTGTGTGTGGGGGGGGGGGGCGCAGCTGGTGCCTGCTAGCACTGGGGGAAAGTGGCCAGGCACCCAGGCTGTGGCAAGGCAGGTGGTAGCAGGGAACTGTGGGTCAAACACTGGCAGGGCCAGGGAGGTGTGGGTCAGGACAAGTCAGCTATCTTTGCCTGATCCCAGAACACAGATCTGGCACCAGGCCCCAATCCCAGCACACAGGGGGCAAGAGGGGGTAGTGCCAGGCCCCAAGGATTCAATCCCAATGCACTAGGGCAGAAGGCAGCAGTACCTAGCCTCCAGGGTCCAATCTTGGTGTGCTGGGGCAGGAGGGAGCATTGCTGGCTCCCTGAGAACCAAATATCAGCACATGGGGGGCAGTACTGGGTCCCAGGGGCCACTGCCAGCACTCAAAGCAAGGCAGGGACAGTGCCAGGCCCAGGACCAGATTCTGGTGCATGGGACATGATCCAGTCAGTAGACCAGCCCCATCCTACTCCTCTACCCTGTGGGGCCAAAAGGTTAAGCACTGCTGGTCTAGATGAGGCTCCATGGTAACATCTTCTACCACAGAGGAAGGACAGGAGCAAAACATTTGCTTTGATGACACTGCCTGGCAGCTGCACCCATCGCAGCTGGGTCAGGAGAAACTTCCAAGGAGGATCTGCTGACCCCAAGTGGAAAACATAACTAGGACCATTCCCTGGCTAAGGGAACCCCCATTCTTGACAGATTCAGGATGCTGCAAGAGTCAAACCACAAAAGACACCTGCTCAAGAAGCTGGAGATCCCAGTGTGAGAAGCTGGGAGACAGCTACTGCATTTACTCGTACACTCCATGCCCCAGATAAGACCCACATCTCCATTTGGGAAGGCAGAATGAAGAAAAACCATTTCCAGAGCCCTGATGACAGCCAACGGCCTGCAGCAATGGCAGGGGCTTCAATTCACTCATGGACTCCCTTAAGAAGTGTCTGGATGCTTATCTTGCTGGGATCCTTCGACCCTAGCTGTCTTCCTGCCCCGGGGCAGGGGGCTGGACTTGATCTCCCAAGGTCCCTTCTGTCATAACCAAGTCTCAGTTAAGTGACCCTGCCACAACAGAATTACCCTAAACAGCTGCAGTTACTTTTAAATTTGGTACGTTCCGCCTCATTAGTTATTCTCACCTGGCAGTCCATCATTGGCTATTCTAAACATATAAAAGCTTATGCAGCTTCCGCCCAAGTCGGAGATCTCCGTGAACACCTTAGAGACAATTGGCAGACTGATCACCCACCAACTTCTCCCCATCACCAACAGGCCCGTTCCGTTTATGAACTCGTCGACTCCTCTCGTTACCGTGTGATCTGTAACTGCGTAAGCAACCTCTTCGCCTGCGTGTTACCTTCAGCGGCGTGAGTAAAAGTTCTTTTTGCAACCAATACGCTGTCCTGCCTCTCCATCCACCAGCCCGCCTGACGACCAATTAATTAATTAGCGTTCCTTTGGTCGGCTCCAGCCGGCCGGGACACCTTCCAGCCCTAATGTCTATGGAATCTATGAAATATGTCCTGGCAGCAGTTTTTAACCGCTTAATACACTATGTAGATGAGTATATACAGTAAACAGAACAAGAAGCCAATACTGAAAAGCCCGTGCCAGGGGCTTTAAAGTGACTGGATCCAGTAGGTGGTGACACACGGCTTGGCTGGCAACCACCCACCCCTTTACGGGGCAAAAGCAAGAGCCAGCAGTGGGAAACACAGCTGAGATGGTCACGCACGCCAGCTGGGTTGTGAAGTGTTATGTTACCATATTTCCCCACATACTACTTGCACCTTCCCCCCAAAATATTAGTCCCCCCACAAAGCTTAGATGTTTTTTAACCAGGGAGGCTGATTTTTCTGCAACACAATGGAGGAGCCAGGCAGTGGCTGGAATGAAGCTCATTGCTCAAGGTCATTGCTAGGCTTCCCTGCTTAAAACACTCCTTAGCTTTGGGAGGGCTAATATTTTGGGGGAAAAGTGTGTGTGGAATACTGTTAACCCTCTCATGGTTTCTTATGCTCAACAGAAGAGGCCGTGAGAGGGTTAACAGCACTCCTGCACTCTGCCTTTGTGATCAGGATGCTGAAAAAAAAAAA
>JAGPOW010002950.1:48108-59893 GCA_030014935.1 Caiman crocodilus
AAAAAAAAAAAGAACTTTTCTTTATTTTGCCTTCTGAAAACCAGATGAGTCAAATCTGGCAGCATAGATATGCAAGGAAATACAGTATTCTGCCAGCCTTGGCCATTTTGAACAGGTCTTGGCCAAGCCATAGAAGTGGGGCTAAGCAGAAGGCGCCAAAAGCCTACTTATGACTGACCACAGCATGAACCTTTGCAGATATGACAACTAATTTGATCAGCAAAAGGAAGCATCTGTCTAAACCAGTAATAAGATGCAACCAAACAGACTGCAAGGCCTGAAAGGAGTCATTATAAGGAAAGACTGCACATTAAATAATCCACGTACACTATATCAGAGCTTTAAAGTAGTAGTGATAAAAGAAATCAAGCATAGTGGATGCTGTTTTGTTAAAACAGATCATTCTTTGTTAAAATGCATAATGCGTGAAAACAAAACAATTTATTATCTTCTCTGCTAAGGCTAAGGTAAAGAAGGAACAGGCCAGTTTTGAACAGTATTGTGCAAAAAGGAAGGAAAGAAGATAATACTCTCTTTCACTTTCCCAGGAATATACCGTATTTGACTAAATACAAGATGAGGTGTCCTTGTCCCTCTCCCGAGTCAGCAAGAGGAAAAGAAGACCACTGTCTTACATTTGCACACAAGGAAAACTCACTAAACAGTGTCTATTATTAAACTGCTGCTAAAAGCAGCACGTGCTCAGTAATGGAAACCAGCTATGAAGCTGACTGAATGCAGCTACCCCTGAGCATGACTGTACAACACACGGCCCACATTCAACCAACATAACTGTTGGGAACCTAACCCCACAGTAGACTAGTGCAGTCCAGCCAAATAAGATATATGGTAGTGCCCCACTGAGTGCTGGCCCCCTCACCGCCAACTCTTTTTCAAGTCATGGTGAACCACTACAGCGAATACATTTGAACTCCCTCTTCACTCCCACAACTGAGCTGCATCTTTCTTTCCAGTTATTCTTGTTTCTTCACCTACCTTAAGTGTCTGACAAACATAACAGAATTTGTGGTAGATGTTATACCTTTTATTAGACCAACTATATTTTTGCTTTAATTGCAAGTTTTCAGGCACAAGCACCCTTCTTCTGGCACAGGTGTGCGCAAAAATGCACATATGCCCAAAAGCTTGCAATTAAAGATTTTCTTTGCAAAAATCTACTTGGTCTAATAAAAGATATCACCTTTACCATAAGTTCTGATGCCTTTTGTCTCTAGACCAATACAGCTACAATCTGGATACCTGACAAACATCACTACACGGGTTCACCCAGAATCCCTCTGTGGCTGTCTCTCTCAGTCTGGTGCACACAATTAGTGTGGCCCTTCCCTCCATGAGGTGAAGCAGAACAAGGTTGCACTGAGTCACCTCTGCATATATATTTGTGGAGCGTGACAACACTGGTAACAAGAACACCTGGTTCCAACTCATGAGTGGGGGGAGAGTGGGGGTTAGTCAGCACATGGCTCCTTTGTGAGGAGGGGTATATCTGGAGTGCGCGCGCGCACACACACACACACGGCCCAGCCCAGTGAACTGTATAGCAAATCTTGAGCCTTTTGGCTTTGGACTAAATTTCATGCATATACAAGTCGCTTCTCAGCCTCTTGAAGGCTCAGATCAAATGTAGTTGCACACTTTTGCAAACTCCTGTGCCTGAAGAAGGGTACTTGTGCCTGAAAGCTTGCAATTCAAGCAAAAATCTAGTTGGCCTAATAAAAGACTTATGGTTCCGGACTCTTGGATTTGGAATTAGTTTTTATTAATTTGCCCTGGGATACATGAAATTAAAAAAAATACAGGTAAGTGGCAAAGTGCTGCTTAAAAGTGTGTTTATAGAGTAGCTCGACTACAACTTGCAGCACTTTCAAAAAGGTAGCATGCAATAGTTCTGGAGGAACTAAATCTATGGGTACCATAAGCAAGTTATTACAGCTGTGTTTACTTAGAATCTAATTATTGGGGGCTGTATTATAATCAGGGTTGACCTGTATTCTAGTAAATATGGTATCTCTCAACTGACGCCTTCCAAATCCATGAGATCTGGCTCAGGCATGTTCAGTTCCAAAATTTTCAGTAACACAAAGAAGCTTAAATAAAACTAATCAGAGATCATTTGCTGGAATATTAGAACCAGCCACCTACAGACGTGAAGCATAAGCTAAATGGGAGCCTGTAGAGCTCAGCAAATTCAAGTCCTGCCAACCTACATGCCACCCTCCAGCTCAATTCTCCCTACAGGTGGGCACTTATGCCGTGTTGTCACAGCAGGAAGTCAGACTTAGGGATAAGCGCTTGTTTTTCTGTATTTTCAGGTGCAAGCAAAAAAAATATCTAGCTGCAGACCAATTTCTGCTTTTTATCATTAGCCAACTTGCAAGGTTACCTGTACCCTGGGCAACTGGGGGGGGGCAGTCTTATCCAGGGGAATGTGGTGTATGAAAAAGAGGGTATTCTGCCTTCTTTCTACACCCGAGTGCCATCAGACACCTCTGTTCCCCACAGAGTACAGGTTTGTCTCGACAAGGACTTCAGTGTATGGCAACAGGCTTGATGGCAGAGCTGGGATGAGGCTGGTAAAGGGGGCAAGGGGAACCCAGAGACCACTGGTAACGCACAGGGGGTGCACATGCACCTGGGATTGGCGGTACATCCCCTGAAAGAAGCTCTGCTGACACTGCTGGAGGCATCTGCAGATGGTCACCACATTCCACACCCCCCTTGCCACCAACACTGCCAGCAGCATCTGTGGGCGGTCACCAATCACTGCTGATACCCCCACTGCCTACGGGCAGTCACGGTACCCCCTCAGTCTCCAAAGACACGCGTCATTTATGCCCCCGGAGCTAGCCCACCGACCCAGTGGTACATGCCATGGGGGACTTACCCGCTTCTGCTGCTCCAGCAGCTCCTGCTCCTTCAGCTTGTCCCCCTGTAAGAGAACAAGGCATGAATGGGCAGGCACCAGTATACTGGGGGAAGAGGGCTGGGGGCACCAGGATGGAAGATCACAGCCCACAGCAGTGCCAAAGTGCAGGGCAGCTGGGTCTGACCCTGTCCAGAGCTCAGGGGAACAGCGGTGCTTCCAAAATGGGGGGCTGGGGATACAGGGCCCTGGGATGTGGCCGGCTCTGGGACAAGTGTCAGGGCTGGGGATATGAGGCTGACTTGGGATGTGGCAAGCTTTGGGGCTTGGGCTACAGGGTGCCTTGCCCAGCCCCAAGATGTGGCCAGCTCCAGGCTGAGAGAGCAGGGTTGAAGATACAGACACCCCAGCGAGCCAAAGACCCACCACGTGCCCTCCTGACCAACAATGCCCCTCTCCAAACCACCCAAGGCAGCAACCCCACAGCTGATCCCCGTAGCCCCCAGCCCACCCCTCACACCACAGCCTCCAGCTGACCTGCTTGGCTCGCTCTTCCTGCTGCATGATCATGGCAGCCTGCTGCTGGGCCAGCTTGAGGCGCTCCTCCTCTGAAAGGGTCACGGGGTCCACACTGGGGACACGCAGGGGAGGTCCCATGGGAGGTGGCGGGGGTGGCCCCACACCCATGGAGTAATTGAGGCCCATGCCTGGTGGCGGGGGAGGGGGCGGTGGAGGCTGCATGGGCATCCCCATCGGTGGAGGGGGCATCGGGATCCCTGAGAGCTGTGAAGGGGACAAGAGAGACAGGTAAGAAGGAAAGCACAGGCTGTCTGCCAGGATGCAACCGGCTGTGGGGTAGATGCTGGGGGCTGAATATATAACAGAGATGCAGCAGGCTTGAGGCAGGGAGTTGGGGCTCAGGTCCCCTTACCCCATTGCTAGAATGCAGCTGACTAGGGTAGGCAATGGCGCTGGACATACAGGGCCCCTCGCTTGGATGCAGCTGGCTCTAAGGTGGCTGTCCCAGCTAGGAAAGGGATGCTTCAGCCAGCACTGGGATGCAGCTGGCTCTGGGGATACAGGGGCCCTTGTTTAATAGTGGGACATAGCCAGGTCTGAGGCTACACTACGGCCAGCTCTGGGGAAGTGGGAGTGGGGGCCCATCAGGACCGAGGATACAGGACCTCTCACCTGGGACTGGGATGTCGCTGGCTCTGGAGAGAGCACTGGGAAGGCCCCTCACCAGGATGCAGCCAGCCCAGGTGAAGAGGGGGCATGGGGGGGGCGGCGCGACAGCGCTCAGGATGCCTGGCACAGCTGCTCATTTTGGTGTCCCATGCCCTGCCTCCCCAGGCCTCACTCTTCACTTGGATGCGGCCAGCTCTGGGTGGGGTGTCAGTGTCCAGCACAGAGGCCGGCAGCATGATGCCCCCCCACCCAACTGAGGGGCTTGAGACGAAAGAACGGCCTCCTGTGGCTCCTCCATGGGGCCAGACTTCACACCGCACGTCAGTATCTGCGCCAGGGAGAGGGGCCCAGCTTCGCCATCCTACTTACCGGGCCCGTGCGTGGTGGCGGTGGGACAGGCTTGTCGCCATCCTCTCCTCTCAGGACTGGTCTGCTCAGTACGATGCCCGTCTGAGGGAAGGACACAGGGTGAGTGCGGGCAGGATGGGTCTCGGGGGCCCACGGTGGCTTCCCTGTGCTCCTCCACTGCCTGGGAGGGGCAGGGCAGGGGCGCAAGGGCACAGGTGAAGGCGTCAGGGCTTGGGTTACAGGGATGAAAGCCTCATGCCCGCTTCCCCCCACCTAGCTGCCCACCCCCAGGCCTGGCCAAGGCTGCCGGGCAGGTGGGGCCCAGCCCAAGCCCGTGCTGGAGAGGTGTGGGGACGGGGTGGGGGGCTCACCTGCAGCGTGTAGGTCTGCAGCCGCTCCACCAGCTCCTCGCGGCTACCTGCGCACACGGGCAGGGTCAGAGCGGCGGGACCCGGGGGTAACCCCTTCCCTTTCCCTTTCCCCTCCCCCTCCCTCCCGGGCAGCCCCGGGCCCCGCCGCACCCCCTCCCCCTCCCCCTCCTGACCCTGCGTGGGGGCGCCGATCTCGGCCAGCCGGGCCTGCAGCTCGGCGGGGGCCCAGGCAGCGTATCCCGGCCCGGCCGCGGGCCCCGGCGCGGGCAGCTCGGCCGCGGGCGGCTCGGGGTGCTCGGCCGCCATCTTTGCCGCGCGCAGACCCGACAGCCACACACTGCGCAGGCGCTGCGCGACAGAACCTCCCGCCGGCGCGCGCCGATGACGTCAGGGACAAGGGCGGTGCCGCGCGGCCCGATGGGAGCTGTAGGCCGACTGGGGTGCCGCGCGCATGCGCCCGCCCGCGGACGGGGCGGGAGAGTGGCCACCCGAGGCTCGTGGCGTGTCCGCATGTGCAGGGGTGGCTCCGCCCTCAACCCCACGCCCCGTCCACTGCTCCTCCCCCGAATGCCCTTCCGTCCTCTCCGTCACTGCCCAACCCCGCCCCACAGTCCTCCCAACCCCGCCCACCCGCCCCGCATCCTTGCCCATCGCCCAATGCCCCCTCCCCTGCCCCAGGGCACCTAGCCCCTTCCGCACCTTACCCCCAAGACCCTGTCCCTCCTCGTGCCCCCCCCATTCCCAGACCCCCTCCCTCTTCCTGCATTCCCTTGGCATGAGAGATGTGTTCACAAGTCTGTGCAAGAGCTCCGTGCCAGCTTGCACACAGCTAGCACGGGGGAGGTGCTCACCAGCGTGTATGAGGTGCACACGCCTGGTTAAATTCGGCTCAAGCAAGAGACACATTCCCAAATCCACGCAACAGCCTTGTGCCAGCTTGCAGGGGGGAGGTGCTCACACGTGTGTGCCCAGGTTGCATTCGCCTGTCTTGACAGGGCCCATCAGGAGCGCACGGGAGAGCCACAGCCCTGCTTGCACATGGATCACACGAGGGAGGTGCTCACGTGTGTACGCAAGGGGCACACGCCCTGCTGCATTTGCCTGTCGTGACAGGCCCCATCAGGAGTGCACGGGACAGCCACAGCCCTGCTTGCACATGGATCACACGAGGGAGGTGCTCACAAGCATGTGCAAGGGGCAGGCATGTAGCCTCATTCAGCACGCACGAGCGGCACGATCACAAGTCCTGCGTCTGCTCACCTGCGCTCCGGAGAAGGGGCGTGAGGGGGCATGGCTCTGGGCACTCAGGTTGCACTTCCCCAGCACCTCCACCCGGGGCCAGGATGGGGCCTGCAGCCGGGTCTCCCGTGATGGGACGGATGAGGATCCAGCATGCCCTGGGGACAGCACAGCCTGATCTGCCCCCACTCCCACCCCCCAACCAGCAACCAGGTCTCCAGCCCTGGTGCCCTGGCAGCCCAGGCTGTGAGTGACAGCCCAAGTCCAGACCCCCAGGGTGGGGACTGCAGGTGGTGGAGCCGACCTGAGCCTGAGCCTGAGCCAGGGCTGGGGGAGGACACAGCTGGAACTGCCCCTGCCAGCACTGGGCGGGTGGGGCTCTCCCCAGCCCTGGGTGAGGACCCAGCAGTCTGGGCTCTAATCGCTGGGTCTCAGGCTCTATTGGGGGGCAGTAGCAAACTCCAGGGGTTAGCATTGCCAGATATGCAAAGGGTTGTGGGTACTGGGGGGGGCATAACAGGCTCCTGGGGGTGGTATGAGCTGGGGGGGGCATTGCCAGATATGCAAAGGGTTGTGGGTAATGGGGGAGTTTCTCTGCCCCCCCCCCCAGCCTCCTGCCCAGCAGGGAGCACCAACAGCAGGTGCTAGGCGCCTTAGCAATGCGGTGATGTCACCTCCTGGGCTAGCTCGCAAGCTGCCAGAGCCACCAATGAGGGCCTGGCACCACCCCACTGCCTGCTGGGAGTTGTAGTCCTCAGTGGCTTTGCATGCTAGGGCCTGTAGTTCTGGGGGGGTGGGCACAGGGCAGCCCCAGCTCACAGGGGGCGCTGGAGCCCCACCTCCTCCCCTTAACTCTGCCCCATCCATGCCCCACATCGCAGCCTCTGCAGGAATTTGAACCCACAGCTCCTGCTTCCCAGTCCAGGACTGCTGTCATCAGCCTCCAGGGGTGGGAAAGGAAGGCCGTCAGCCCCCTGCCCCGTGGAGACTGCAGTTTTGGCCCCAGTGGGGCAGAGAAACCAGGAAGCCAGATCCCGCACCCCGCTCTGGAAGGACCCTGGGGTGCTGGGTGCTCAGCATGGAGCGGGACAGCCCTGTCCAGCCCGCACTACCCACACGCTTTCTGCCTTCATCAGAAAGGCGGCACCGGGACGCGACTGGCTCTGGGGTGGGGGGTCGGCAGCAGAGTATAACAGGTGCAGGGGTACCAGCTCTGGAGGCGCCTTTGAGCAAGCTCTGCCTAACCGGGCTGGGGGCTCAGCCCAGCTGGCTAATGACTTCGTTAGTGATCACGAGGGTGGGACGCTGCGCATGGGTCCGACTGGTGCCTGGCGGGGGCAGCCTGGGGGGGATGTTGTCACCTAGGGAAGGAGCCGCCAGCCCGGAGATAAGGTGCAGCAGGAGCTTTGGGGCCCAGCACCAGATAAGGCTGGAATGTGCGTGTGTGGCCCTGGGTCGCCAGCATGGGATTGGCCAGTGGTGATGTGTGGCCACGTGGGATTGGCTCATGCCAGGGCAGATAAGAGGCTGGTACAAAAGTGGCCCCACCCTCAATCCGGGCCACCCCCCAGTGGTAATGTCCCTTGCCTCAGTTTCCCCCGCCACCCCCTTAATCAGCTCATTGCCTTGAGGACGCGACCCAGGGTCAGAGGCAGGAGCCAGTGGAGTGCTGGAGCCCAAGGGGGCACGAGCTGCGGGTGCAGGCAGGGGTGGGCAGGATGTGGGAACGGGGCACTGGGCGGCCCAGGGAGCAGCCCTGGAGCGGAGCCTGGCTCAGCCGCCCTTGATCGGGGGCCGCGATGTGCAAAGACATCTCGGCTGGCCTGGGGCTGAGCGCTGAGCCCCACCGGCCAGGCCAGGGCCTCCTCTGCAGTGCTGGTGCCAGCTCTGCAGAGGCGCGGGAGCCATCTTGACAGCGGCTGCAGCGCAGCGTCTCCCTGCTTCTATTCCAGGCTGCCCCAGGCTGTGGGTGGGACTCGCACCCAGGTGCTGCCTGTCACTGCACCCTGGGGCTGTTGTATAGCGCAGGGACACGTCTGGGGCATGGGCTGGGCTGGGCTGGGCTGGAGGGGACTTCACAGAGCCTGTCTGGAGGCCACGGGCCAAGCCGGCCAGGCCATGAGTAGCTTCCCTGCCTACCCCCCATGCAGCTGCCTCCCAGGGCAGTAGAGTTCCAGCTGAGGCCAGAGCGACTGGCAGCCCTTGGGGTACAGAGAGAGGGAGCGTGGGATACCTGGAGGCCTGACACCCCCGCCTTTCAGGGCTCTGCCTCTGCCACGAGCCCCTCGGTGCCCCCTCCCCCTCCAACACGGGGCTGAGCCGGGAGCGGGGAGCCCATCGCCCTCGAGGCCTGGCCGGGTGGGCGGAGAATTGCCAGGCGGAGACGGCGCTGTGCCGCTCAGGCATCCCCCGGGAACGTGGGCTGCACACTGGGCCCATTGTGCGATCCCGACCCGAAACACGATCGCGGCTCAGGGAGGAGCAGAGTCCAACAGGCAGCCGGGGCCGCGGGGCCTCGCTGGCTGCGGATGCTCTGGGGGGCACCGGGTTTCCCAGCCCGCGGGGGCCCGGGCTCTGGGGTGTACAGCCGCCAGGCTGGAGCTGGGCCAAGGCCCTGCGCCTCCAGCCCCACCCCAGAGCCCCCCCAGCCCTTCCCCACTGAGCCATCTCCGCCCACTCTGCCCTACTGCCCTTCCTGCTGTTGGGCCTCTGCTCAGAGCAGCTCTTTGTTCAGCTGAAGCCTTCTTTATGCAGGGGACGGCACTGCGGTGCCCCTCGCTCCCCACCCGCAGCCCCCTGCCTCCCCCTCCTCTCTGCTGACCTGCAGCCCCCTGCCCCCAGCCCTGTTGGTACCCCCCACTCCTGAGCCTCAGCCCTCTGCCCCCCCATCCCTATCAGTGCCCCTCACTCCTAGCCCACTTTGCTCCCCTCCCCGAGGTGTAAGAGACCCCAGGCATCCGGCTCCCAGCCTCTCCCCCCGCCCTCCCCCACTGCGCTCCGGGTCTAGGTGGGCACAGGGCTGGGGGGGCAGGGAGCCCTTACCTGGCTCCCGTCTGTACCTCCCCCTTGCCCACATGGGGGCACCCAGCTCAGCCCCACCCCCACCCCCACCTGGTAGAACAGGTTTCGCTGAGCCCTGGCCGGGGCCTGGGAGGGGGCTGGAAGGGAACCTGAGCCCCTGGGAGGGGGAGGGGAGGCTAATCCTGCCTGCAGCCTGCCTAGGACCTGGGAGAGCCCAGGGAGAGAGCCCAGGCGCCCCAGGCCCCACTCCCTTCCCCCAGTGGGAGTGGAGAGAACCAGCCTCCCAGCTCCCAGGCACCCAGCTCTAACCACTCACCCCCCACTGCCCTCCCAGAGCCGGAGAGAGCCCAGCAGCCAGCCTTCAGGCCAAGCCCACCAAGGGGGGGCACCTGGGTCCAGGCCCCCAGCACCTCTGCTCTCGCCCCCCAGCCCACTTCCCCTCTGGAGCCGGAGAGGACCCAGGAGTCTGGGCCCTGGGGGCCGGGGGGGGGCACGCTGGGCCCATGGGCTGGGGTCTCTGGGAGGAGCTCACAGGGTCCCTGCCCCTGCCTGGGCCTGGGTCTATGTGGGGGGGTAGAAGCTGGGATGCCTCGGATCTCTCCAGCTCTGGGGGGGCAGCAAGGAACTGGGGAGAGAGTAGGGGGTCCTTGGAGCCCGGACCCCTGGGTTCCACCCGGTCATAGGTAGGATGTGGGGACTTGCGGGGACTTAACTTGGAGCCTGGACACCTGGGTTGTCCCTCTGTCCTGCGAGGGCAGTGGGGACCGGGGCTGAGATGGGGGTCCTTGGAGCCAGGATGCCTGGATGCACAGCTCCAAGCTGTGGTGGGTGCCCCGTCTGCATGCAGCCCCTGCCAACCCCCACCCCGCCCTGCCCTGCCCTTGCTGGCCATGGGAGGCCAGGCACACAGAGGCCCATTGTGGTCCCGGCCCCCGCCCTGCCCTGGGCCCCGGCAGGGGTGCAGCCACACTGCCGGCTTTGTGGGGCAGGCGGTAACTGGAGCCCCCTCCACCCCCGCCCTGGCACCAGCGCCATCACCGTTGTGCAAGGTGCAGCCCCAGGCGTGTGAGGTGCACACAAGCATGTGAGTGTGTGTGCAAAGGAGGGCCTGGGGGGCGGGCAAGGGCTGGATGTGCATGCATGTGTCCGTCCCCGGGACACCTGGGTCCTGAGTGTTTGTCTCCCTGGGACACCTGGGTTCTCTGTGCGTGCACGTGTGTGTGTCTGAGACACCTGAGTTCTGTGTGGGTATGTGTGTGTGTGTGGGGGGGGGACATGGGGGGTCTGTGTGTGCGTGTGTGTCTCTTGGACACCTCTGTTCTCTGTGTGCATGTATGCTGGATGCCTGTGTTCTCTGTGTCAGATATCTGGGTTGTGTGCGTGTGTGTGTGGCAGTGCAGCGTGTGCAAATTCGGCAGTGCCATGCACATGCAAGCATATGGGGCTCCCTATCTCATTTCCACCTGCTGGTTACAGGATACATGGTAGCATCTGTGTGCGGGCATGTTTGTTTGTGTGGGGGAGCATAAACAGGTGTGCACTGGGTGATGTGGGTGCAGCGCAGACAGGCGCATGTGTGTCCCGGGTGCCTGTGTGTCTTGGGCAGTGCATGTGCCAGGATAGGGTGCAGAGCCCTGTGTGTGCCTGTGCTATGAAGCAGGGGGAGGAAAGGGGATTGCATCACAGTGCCTTTTGTGTGTTCCTGCACAGAGTGTGTGCACATTTCCACGTGTGTGCGGTGGGTTTCTACAGGGCAGTGGAGCCTGGGGGTGCATGTGCTCCCCATGGCATGTGCAGGGTTGTGTCAGGGCAGGGCTTCATGTAGGTGCATGTGCATGTGGGGGAGGTGTTGCACTTGGCCGTGCACTTCTGTGCATGTTCAGGGAGCCTGCCTGTGCATGTACAGAATGGTGCTGGTGTGTGGCACTGCAGCTGTGCCATGCCCTGTGGTGCTGTGCCCCATGTGTTCATATGTGCACATTTGTGTGCATGTGCAGAGCTGTCTGGGGGTGTGCGTGCTGCATGCTGTATGTACAGGGCAGGGCTGGGCAGGTACATGGGGTCTGTGTTGTACTGGTGTCTGCTGCTGCATGTGCGAGCGGGGAGCCTGTGTGGGTGAGGTGCTCTGTGCGTGTGCAGATTCGGGTCCCCGCATGTGCAATCATGCATGTGCAGCGGTGTGTGTGTGTGCACGCAGACAGCTTACGTATGCATGCACAGATTGGGGTGTGGGTGTCCCAGACACCTGGGTTGTGCGTGTCAGATGCCTGTGTCCCATGTGTGTCCGTCTATAAGGGAGTGTGCACACTCCAGAGGGCACAGGCATGGAGTGTGTGTGTGTCTGTGTCCGTGTCTCCTGGACACCTGAGTTCCATGTGCGCCTGCCGTGTACATGTGTGTGCACCCCTGTGTGCGTGTGCAGGGAGTCTGTGTGTGCACAGGGCCGTGTGCAGGCGTGTGCATCCTTGTCTGTGTGCGTGCACCGAGTGGCATACGTGTGTGCGCGTGGGTGCGCGCGCCCGGACACCCGGGTCGCGTGCGTGTGTGCGCGTGTCCCTGACACCTGGCTCCCCGGTGCGCGCCTGCCCGGACGCCTGGGCCCGCGGGGGCGGGGGGCTGCGGCGGCGCCTGGGGGGACCCGCGGCCACCTGACCCGCCGCCGCCGCCACCGCAACATGGCGATGGGCGCCCCCCCGCCGGCGCCCGCGCCCGCGCCGCGCTGAGCGGCCCCGAT
>JAGPOW010002956.1:14862-36373 GCA_030014935.1 Caiman crocodilus
GCTGAGCCCCCCACCAAGGAGGAAGGCAGGGAAAAGCCCCCCAGGAAAGCTGACAGCTTGAGGGATTCCCCCAGAAAGCGCATCGTGATGTACGGCCGTAAGTACGCGAGGAGGAGACCCCGGGGCTGAGACCGGGGGACCCTCAGAAGCCGCCAGCCCCAGTTGTGGGGCCGTGCCTGGGCGGTGCAAATCCCCCCCATGCATGGAGAGAGGCAGGAAGGATGTGGCCAGGTGGTCTCCGCACGTCCGCGGGGTTTGGGGCAGGGCCGCGGTCCCCAGCCGGCCCTCCCCTCCCCTCCCCACACAGTCACTGGAGCCCGTGCTAATTTAGATATGGCTAATAATGGAGCTATAACACGTGAGCTGGTCACCGGAAACCAGAGAGCGATCCCGAGTGGACTGGGTTCAGATCGAATGGGAGGATGAACAGAAGCAGCAAAGCAGCTAGCGTTCTCCATTGCACACAGCTGAGCATTGATCGCCCGGGGAAACTCATTAGCTACGTAGACTGAGGAGCCCAAGCTTGAAGATGGAGCCATGTCCTTCGGGTCCTGCGTGCTAAAGCAAGGTTAAAGGGGGTGGGGATCTGGGAAATGACCACAACTTGAGACTCAAACAGCGTGCGGCCCTTCAGGGCGAGGGAAGCACATAGGTTTCATCCCAGCTATAAACTGGGACTCATCGGTTGGAAATAATGGAAGAGAAGGATCTGGGAGAACTGGCCGATCGGAGACCGGCTGTGAGCTGCCAGTGGGACACAGCTGTGAAAAAGGCTAATGGGATCTAAGGTTATATCTGGAGAGGTGTTTCCAGCACGTACAAGGCGGTATTAATGCCAGGGTCCAAGACGTGGTGGAGACCTCACCTGGAGTACTGCCCTCAGCCCTGATCACCTCTGCTCGAGAAGGACGAGTTCAATCTCAGACAGATGCAAAGGAGGGTTAAGATGAGCAGATATAATACAAAGGCTCAGAGGTCACTTCCTAATCAGAGTAACAAGGGTGATAAATCTAATTTATCAGAAATCAGTTTCTGACAAGAGCAATGTGACATGGTGCTGTGGTAGGGACTGGTCCCTGCTGGCCCTGCGGTCCCATGTCCACGCTCCCTATGCATCAGGCCTGGGGGTGGGGGGGGAACGTCCCTTGGACAGAGGAAGAAGCTCTTGTGTGGGCAGATCTGGTAGCCGCGGCTTACCCGGCTCCAGCATCACAGAATCGCGGGCAATGAGGGCTGGAAGGGAGCTCAGGAGGTCACATCTAGTCCAACCCTTGCTCCAAGCAGGACCAGCCCCAACTCCATCATCCCAGCCAGGTTTTCAACACCTCCAAGGATGGAGAGTCCACCCCCCTTGGCTCTTTGAGCACCCCATTACTTATATTGCGGGTCCCGGCAGGTTGGCTAGTGATAAAAGAGGCAGAAACAGGTCTCCAGCGTGACCTTTTATCTGCTTGCAGTTCAAAAGACAAGTGTTTGGTGCTGGAATCTCCATCCTTGGAGGTATTTAAAACCCAGGTAGAAATGCACATGTAGGTGCACCCAGTATGTTTGCATTATTTAATGGATGGTCTTCCCTTTATAATATCTCCTTTCATGCCTTATTCTCTGTTTAACTGCGACTCATTACTGGGTTGGTTAGACATGCTGATGGTTTCCTTCCCTTTGTTGACCAAGTTGGTTGTTGCATCTGAAAAGGTTCAGGCTGTGGTCACACGGAAACAGGCTTCGGGGCTTTCTGCCTTGGCCTCTGCCAAGGCCAAGGCTGGCAACAGTCCCCACCCTCATGGTGTCCTTGTTCGGCCTCAAGATACATCAGCCCACAAACCAGGTCAAACCAATGTGGCTTAGTTTTCCATGCTTGCCCAGCCCATGTTGGTTGGGTTGGGTTGGGTTGGAGGAGCCTGGTACTGCTTTGGGAAGTAGATGTGTGGCCTCAGGAGAGAAACTCACCCCCCATCTCCTCTTCTGCTTCTCCCGTAGAGGATTTTGTTCTGCCTAGTAAGTGGCGGCTGGTGTCCTTGATCCTGGGGATCGGCTGCCTCATCTTGTTCATTGGGCTTGTGGGCTTGCTCGGCAGCTGTAAGTACCAGCAGGGACGCCTTGTTTCACCCAGGGCACCCTGTGCCGGCTCTGGCACCAGGGGTCACAATGCTTCTCACCCCGCATTGGAAAGGGGCTCCCTGGCCACAGAGCAGTGATGCAGTCTCCGTATTACCTGAGGGAATCCTATAGGGCTGGTGCATGGAGGACCAATGCATATCCCTCCATCTTGCCCATCCAGCACCTTCCTAAATTATCAGAGTCCTGCCCAGGGTCCCACAAGGAAGGGGCTGTGCCATGAAAGCCATTACCCACCCTTTCCTCCTCTGCTGATCCATACGGCATCATAATCAGCCTCTCTTCATGGCTTTGATGACCCATCTGGAAAGCATTCCTCCCTTCCTATGCCCTCCAAGCAGCAGACAGTAACAAGGGCCAGGAAATGTTGACTAGAAGAAGACCAATTCAAAGGCATGGCCAGCCTGGCAGTGGGGAAAACACCAAGAAGGAAGGCTCTGAGCCATCTGAGCGCCTGCCCTGGGCCATGCCATTAACGGCCCATTTTCATCCATTTCAGATGCCAACATTTCCATCCTGAGGAACAAAAAGCTGGAAAGCCTCCAAGAGCAGAATGAGAAACTCAAGCTAGCGGTGAAGCAGCTGGCAGCCGGCAGAGGTGAGCGGCGGAGTGGGCCTGCAACCTATAGCCCCCAAAGCAGGTACAATCGGGGTACAAATACTGCAGGAGGAGCTGACTAGCCCTGCATGGAGCTAGGCAGCTCGGGATGAGTTTTGCTGGCAATTCAGGCCCGCCCGCCATGCAGTGCATTGTTTCATGCATATTCGACTGGGAACAGGGGTACAGCCAGCTGTGGTTTGTCTCCCCAGGCAGCCAGTGCAATCCATGCCTGGACAACTGGATCCAGCGAGGTGACATCTGCTACTTCATGACTGATGAGCTGACAACCTGGGCCGAATGCGTCTTCGTTTGCAAGAGAAAAGGAGGCAGGCTTGCAAAGCTGGAGACCCAGGCCAAAGTGGTAAGACCAGATGTTTAGTCTCTTTTCTTCTTTAGCTCGGGGCCTGGGGTTGGCATGGATTTGCAGCCTTTCATACGCTGGGCAGAGGGGTTAGTTGGTCCACAGGAGTGGGAAATGGCCGCTTTGTCCATCTGTTTGCCCATCTGCAGAGTATCACAGAGACATGGGGTGAGGTTGTGCATTACACACACACTGCACTAAGGGCTCTTAAGACGCGATCATCCACACCTTAAGTAAAGCTCATTAACTCGTGCTAAATGCCTTCTGAGGCCGCTTCAGATGCGGGTTAACTGTGTGTATGGACTGACTTGGGACTAACTTTCATCCACACAGTGATAACGTGCTTTAATGTCTGCACGTGTAGACATCCGGCCTATTTCCGCTTACTGCGCAGTAAGCTTAATGTGACGTAAAGGCACATGTAGATGCGCCCAGTATGTTTGCATTGTTTAATGGATGGTCTTCCCTTTACAATATCTCCTTTCAGGCCTTGTTCTCTGTTTAACTACGACTCATTACTGGGTTGGTTAGATGTGCTGACGGCTTCCTTCACTTTGTTGAGCAAGCTGGTTGTCACATCTGAAAAGGTTCAGGCTGTGGTCACACGGAAACAGGCTTCATGGCTTTCTGCCTGGCCACATGTCTGCAGCTCGCATTAGGGTAACTTCAGGTTGCTCCATGGAGATAAAACGAGTCATTGGTAGTCCTCCAGCATCCCAGGATGCACCAATCCCAGCCCCTTCTCCCAGCAGGAATAGAAACCAGGTGTCCTGGCTCCCAACTGCGCCCCTCCACACCGGCAAAAAATGGCATTAACCCTTTATGTGCCACAGCTCACAGCACGTTCTAATTTTAACACTGCTTAACACGCCATGGATTTAGTGCGGGCCGAGTGTAACGTGTCACTTCACCCTAAAGGACAAACATCTTAGGTCACATCACAACCCATCCCCTGCTTCAAGCTACATCGTCCCTGTCTTAACTACTTTAGGCTGGTGTTTGTCTGTCTGTCTAGCCTGGGTTACCCATCCGTGTTTCCCAAGCATTTGTGACAAGGCAAACAGGAGATTGCTGGTCCCTGGCAGGAGTGTGGGGTTGGGTTAGAAAAGCCTAGTGCACCAGGATACGATCAGAGACAGGGAGCAAAGGGCTAATGGGCAGACCCCTGGAAAGGTAGGAGTCAGCCCAAAATGTCTCCAATCCATATAGTACAAACAAGCACCATCTTAGAGGGGGTACCAACATTTGCACCTCCCACCTCAGGGTGCCAACCTACTCGTGACACCTCTTCCCGCAGCCATCAGTTGCCCGTGGTAGGAGCCAGGCTATCCTCTTGTCCCCAAAGAGCCACGGGCTGCATTCATCCTGAGCTAAGCTGGGATGTCCTGGGAAGCTTTGGGCCAGATCTACCAAAGCATCGAGACCAGCAGTTCCCAGCCGGGCACCCAGGGCTGCCTCAAGATCCTTTTTGGGGGATGCTGCAGGGCGGGGACAGATCATGTGGGGTGTCATGCTGCAGCTGAACCCCCCGTTCAGGTTGGACCACACCTGGGGGACCCCTGGGGACCTACCTGTAGACCTACCTGAATGGGGAGTTGCCTTCTGCCTGGGTTTGGCTTTCCCCCCAGGGAGCCTCGTTCTTTGGCTCATGCCTGCCTCCTCCCGCAGATGTTCTTCCGCATGCAAATGCGTCACAGGTTCGAGATCGTCGACCGATTCTACCTCAAGTATTTCCGTTACTGGGTCGGCTTGGCCTACAACACTCTCCTCCGCAAGTGGATCTGGATTGACGGGTCCGACTTCGAGCAGCTGGTGTAAGTGTCCTGCTCTCTGGCCCCCACAGGAATCCAGGCTGATAGCCCCAAGCCAGCAAGCCCCCTCGGGCACATCACACCCCTCCAGAGGGATGCGCTCCTCCATTGGAGGTAGAGTGGCTGCATCCAAGGAGCGCTCTGGGCAGGGTCGTTAGCACTGCTGCATGCCAGGGCTAAATAAGCCTGCCCCTTATTAATTAGCTGTCAAATCAGCACACGCTAGGGGAGGGGGTTGCATTCCTCTGCCTGGGCTCTCGCTAGTGCATTGAACCCCCTGGAAGCAGCAGGGCACTGCCACCCTTGTCCCCTGGCATTGCCCGGGGCAGGGCTTGGGGGCTCTCAGTGCAATGGACCTTTTCACAGGGTAGACCAGGATGTGTCTGGGGTGGTTTGGATGGAGCAGATGCTGCTTTGAGAGCCCTGCCAGCCCGACTTTGGTAGACTCACGGAGCCATGGGGTTGGCAGGGAGCTGCGGGGTCACATCTAGTCCAAGCCCTGCCCAAGGCAGGATCAGCCCCGTCCAAACCAGCCCCGTCCAAACCATCATCTGAACTCTACAGACATCATTATCTTAGTACCTCAGAACAGAAAAGTGAGCTTCATAGACACTCAAACACAACAAGTATGATCAAGTGTGAAGTGGAACGGGATAGTTTATTAGCACTCATTTGAAAAGACTCATTTCCATGGCAATAAATAGGGGAACATAGGAACTGCCAGGCTGAGACAGGCTCGGGGTCCATCTAGGAGTCATCCTGCCTCCCATATTGCAAATCGCACGACACCGCCGTGTAGTAAAACATCCCCGCGGTTGTAAAACTTGTTAAGAGATTGCATGTAGCTAAGCTCAGACAGGCAGAAGGAAAAGAAAACTGCTCTAAAACAGCGTTTCTCAACTCATGGGTCATGACCCAAAAGTGGGTTGCAAGAATATATGAAAGGGTCACAAACAGACTTTAGCAATGGATTTTCCTTTAAAGGAGAAATCATGGAAAGTGTGGCTTTTCCCTTGCAGGATGGGAGAGTTTCAGCCTGCAAGGGGCTGCTTGGAGCCCCCCATGCCCCACTCTCCTGGGGGCAGCGGGTCAGGAGTGAGGGGCATGGGTCAGGACTGGCCATCGATGTTTACAAATGAGCCCTAGTACACGAAAAATTCCCATTCTGCAACCACAACAGCCCTGTCCAACCCAGCCCGGACAAACCCATCATCTAACCTCCTTGTAAGGCTGCCGCCAAGCCTGGCGCAGCCCAAGCCGGCAGAGTGCAGCGTCACGTATAACACCCTATATATCTTTCTCCAATTAAAAAGAAACTAGAAGCTTGACTAATGAGCCAGGGGCCCAGGGCCGTGTCATTCAGCTTCAGAGAGAATAGAACATTATTGAGATGGGAGTTAAGTTGCTATATCATCTATTATGTATAAAACCCCCCACAACAAACCAGGCTAGAAACAAGCAAAAGATGCTGCTTCATTAGCCCTGCTGTCGTTAGAATTAGACGTACGCCTCCCTTTCGGACTCAGAAAACAAATCCAGCCTTCCCCAGCATCTTGACAGGGCATCCAGTGCGTCACTGAAAGTTATTTCTGTGCCTGAATTCATAATTTTAGCTAGGCAGGGTAGCTGCATCTGGGCAGGGTCAGTTAACCCGAGTTAATATTCACCTTGCTGGGGTCACCTAACCTCAGGGGTCTTCCTGCCTAGAGCAGGGGGGCTGGACCTGATGATCTGCAATGTCCCTCCAGCCCCTAAACGGCAAAGCGCACACACGGGGTGCTGAGCACGGAGTTGGGGGTGCCCCACCAAAGGCACCTCCGGGGCAAAGCGGGGCACGCAGGTCAGCCGTCCGTGCAGGCGGGAAGGCTGGTCAATGCCAGCCCCGGAGCGGGAGGCAGCGCCCGGGGGGGCATCGTTCCAGCTGACGGGCCCCCGCCGCGTCTCCGGCAGGTATTCGGAAAAAACCAAGACCTACAAAACGGGCTGCGGCTTATTCCTCGGCGCGATCTTCCAGGTGAAGGAATGCAACATGCATTACCGCTGCATCTGCGAGAAGCTCAACGACTGACCTGGGCTTTGCAAAGTCCCCCACAGAGACGCGCGTGCCCCCTTCTGCTCCCGCACCCCGGGAAATTCGACAGAGTTTTACGAACCCAAGCATTAAACCACAGAGCGTGGCCTGGCGGGCTGCGTTTTCCTGTTTTCTGATGACTCAGGATCACAGCAGAGTCGGGTTGGAGAGAACCTCACAACGTCATCTAGTCCGACCTCCTGCCTGGGACAGGGTCGCCCCCATCCAAACCCCCCCAGACACGTCTGGGTCCCACCTGGTCCACCCCCCAGCTCTGTGGCCAGTGACAAGGGCCATTGCCCACGGACACCAAGAGCCCCCAGCCCTGCCCCGGGTGATGCTGGGGGTTGAGGGCTGGCAGTGCCCTGCTGCTGCCGGCGGGGTTCAATACTGCACTGGGGCAGGAAGGGATTTCCCCCCTGCTCACACTGGTGCAGACTGGAGGGTTTGCCAGCCCTGGGCCTGGGCTGGGTGAGATGCCCCGGGGCTGCGGGGGGACTCACAGGGTCCCGGCAGGTGACACGGCGGAGTGCAGTGCAGCGCAGCGACCTGGAGAAGTGGGGCTGTGCACCCTGCAGTGATGGGGGTGTGCAATGCAGTGAGCTGGGGAGCAGCGTACGGTGCAGTGACCCCAGTGGGGGGCACAGGGCCAGCTGCCCTGGGGCTCGCTCCCCCACTGCCAGGGTTGCCCTGGAGCCTGCACCCCCCCGCCGCCGCAGCGTCTGCACCGGGGATTCTCAGCCCAGGCTGCCATGACATCACTGCTGCAGCAGTGAGGTCACAGCCCTGCAGGCAGTGAGGTCACAATCGTGGGACCTCGCCTGGCAACCCAGGGGGATGTGAGCTCGGGGGGCGCAGAGGTAGGGGGGTCTATCGGGGGACCCCACAATGGAGCGGGGGGGCAGGTCACCACCCGCACGCCGGGAGCCGGGACGCCTGGGCTCCCTCCAGCTCCGTCCCCCTCTCTGTGTCTCCCCCACCGCAGACCGCCGCACTGAGACCCCCCCCACCCCATGACCCCCCTCGGCGCCGCCCCCGCCAGCCCCCCGCCCCGGTCCTGCTGCCGCCTCTCGGGCAGCGCCAAGGGGCTGCTGGCGGCGCTGCTGGGGGGGGCGCTGCCGGCCGGCTTCGTGGCCCCCTTCGCCCGCCTGGCGCACGACGCCTCGGGGATGCCGTCGCTGGAGCTGCTGCTCTTCCGCTGCCTGCTGCCCCTGGGCTTCGCCTGGCCCCTGCGCCGCCGCGGGGCTGCGCTGCTCGGCCCCCCGCCCGCCCGGCGCCGGCTGCTGTGCCACGCTCTGGCCCACGTGCTCTCCGTGGCCTGCGCCTACACCTCCTACCTGGCGCTGCCCACGGCCCACGCCGCCACCGTGCGCAAGGGCTCCTGCACCCTGGGCGCCGCCGTGCTGGTGCTGTGCGTGGGCGCCCGCCCGCTGACCGGCGACGACTGGCTGGGCCTGGGCGCCAGCGCCGTGGGACTGCTGGTCACGGCGCTGCCCGAGCTGCCGGGCGCCGGGCTCCGCGAAGCCTTCGGCTACGGGCTGGCGGGGCTGGGCGGCCTGGCGCTGGCCCTGGCGCTGGTGGCGCTGCCGGCGCTGGACTGCCCGGCCCAGCTGATCACCACCGCCTTCGCCTTCGGAGCCGTGGGCACCGCGCTCTGCGCCCCGGCGCTGCTGTGGCTGCAGGAGCCCGTGGTGCCGCGGGCGCCGCTGGCGTGGGTGTGCACTGCCGGCGTGGCCTGCCTGGCCTTGGTCTCCTCCATGAGTGCCGGCTACGCTGTGACCGCGGCGTCCCCGGCCCTGGTGTGTGCAGCCCTGCACACCGAGGTGGCGGTGACCTTGGTCTTGCAGCGCTACCTGCTGCTGGAGCCCGTGGCCCCCGGGGCCGTGGCCGGGGCCGGCGTGGTGCTGGGAGCCATGGCTGCCATCGCCGCCCACCAGGCCGCCTGCCCGGCTCCGGGGGACGAGGGGCAGCAAGAGGCTGAGGACAGTGGGGAGAGGCTGGATGGGAAAGCAGGGGGGGCACGAGGCGGGGAGTAGGGGGCCAGAGGGGGGCACTGGGCAGTAGCTGTGCCAGGCCCAGGCTGTCCTTGTGCCCCACGCCCGAGCTCCCAGGGCTGGGAGCTTGCAGGCTGGAAACAGGTTAGCGGGGGGCTTTGTGCCCCGGGGGTCAGTTACGCGGAGATCTGGACAATAACGGGGGCACTGACGGGGAAGCTCATGGGGGGTTGGGGGGAGATGCTAAAATAAAGTGCATTGTACCAAGGACAGGGCGTGGGGCAGATGGATGCATGTGGGGTCCTGGGCAGGAAGCCCCGATGCCCGGATTCTTGCCTTGCTCTGGCAGGGGAGTGAGGGCTGGGGGGCTAGAGGTGGGGTCCTGGCAGCTTTCTGTACACACAAACATGTGCAAGGTCAGACCTGGCACATAGGTGTCTACATACACGCACGGCCAGATGACACCTACACACACACACAGGCAGAGATCACTCTCGCACACATATATACACCCCCCTCACTTTGCAACCCCCAGCTCACACTCACACACCCAGAGCCAGCACAACAGCTCCAGATCAGCCCCCCCGACTCTCCCCCTCCAACTTCCACCTCCCTCCTACAGCTGCCAGCAAAAGTCCTTGGTTTTATTTTTACTGGCAATCTTCAGGTTCTTTTACTGACAGAGAAATGTTTTTACTGACTTCATCACTAAAAAAACCCCTCTGGGGCCGGCAGCCCTGTGCGCATGCAGCACTGTTTGTACACCCTGCAGGCCCCCGACCCTGGGCTCCCCTACTCACCCCACACCCTGACACGTGTGACTGCACCCCACATCCTACTGTACCCCCCCTCCCCCCAGCCTCACTCCCACTGACCCTGCTCTCCCTGTCTTGGTAGAGGCCCTGCTATGGCATCTCCCCATCCCGGCCTGCAGCTCCATGCAGGTGGCACCACCCCCTTGCCTGCATCAGGGGGCAGCTGTTATAGGCAGAGGCTCAGCAGCAGCACATGGCTGGGGAAGCACAAGGGATTTCCAGTGAGTGCAAAGCCCTAACCAAAACCTTTCCAGTTTTTACAAACGGGCGTTACAGGGTGGTTCTTTATGGCATGTCCGTACATTACTGGCTGGAGGGTAATCCTGCCCTGCGGGGCAGTCACATAAGGCAGCTGGGAGCAGGATCTAATGTGCAGGTGAGCTGGGTAAGAGGAGCCCAGGGAGGTGTGTCGGTTCAGAAAGCCCCAGCCCAAAGCAGAGGAGCTGGGGTGGGGGCAGGGGGAGTAGGAGGCCCAAGAACATGTCCCAGCTCACACAGGCGTGCTGGGGTGGGTTTGGCTGGGTGTGGGGTGGAATGAATCCTCCTGGCTGGGTCTGGAGCGGCGGCATACAAGGAGCCCAGCCTGCGGGATCCCTGGTGCCCCCAGACAGGTGCTCCCTCCCCTCCAGACGCACTGGGCTGAAGAACCACGGCCGGAGCCAGCCTGGTGACCCCCCTCCCACATGGGTTCGGGCTCGTTCCCTGCCAGCCACAACCCCCTGCCCTGGAAAGGGCCCTGCCTGCCGCCCCCTGAACCCCGCCAGCCACGGACAGAGGGGCGAGGGTGTTGACAAGTGGGGGGCAGACGGTGTGGCACCATCACACCGAACAGGAGACATGTTTGTCTCTAGCTAACAAGGAACTAGAAACTTCCCCAGCATGCTCCGGTGGGGTTGTGTTGGCTTAGGACCGAAGCAAAAGCAAGCGGAGCTTCATTGGGATGCCCACAGCGTTGCTACGTCAGTGATCCAGCTCAAAACCCGACGGCAGCTAGGAAAAAGGGACGTCCCTCTGTCAGTCGGCCCGTGGTCTTCGCCGTTAAACAGACGTCTCTCGCTGGCGTTCATAAAGCAAACCCGTGGTTTCTTGAGGGCCTTGGCAGTGCTTCCAATACCGCGTTGCCGTTCACACGCCCGCGTTCATGTGACCGCGCCAGAGCCAGACAGAGCCGGCAGGGTCGAGGTGAAGAAGGGACGATGGCCCGGGGAGGCCAGCGGAGAGCCGCATCGCCGAAGAAAGGGTCGTTTCGACAGTGGAGCAGCAACACCGTCCACAAAGGAGAGAGAGTTAACACCCAGGGGGTGGAGCGATTAGCAGGAATCGAGTAGATCATAGGAAGGTCCTTGCCTTCCTCTGTAGTGGGGGCACGGCCTTGGCTTTGGGGCTCTGGACACTACGTTTGCACTCTTTGGGGCTGCAGGATGCGGCCCCCCTGTATCCCGGGGGCAGGGCGGGGGTGACTGTCGCGCGGCTCCAAGGTTGCACACGGGTTTGTCTGGGTTGCTTTGGACGGGTCTGATCCTGGACTGGATGTGACCCCGCACCTCCCTGCGGCCCCACCGCGGACGTGGACGCTGCCCAGGCACGGGGCACCGGGAGGGCGCTGAGACCCAGGGGGCAATAGAAGCAGATCCCGGAACCTTCTCGCCCAAGCGGTGTTTCCGGCCGGACGCATTTCGGCGACGGACGCGGGGAAGATGGCGGCGTTTCCGGCCGGACCCATTTGGGTGTCGGGCGCGGCAAGATGGCGGCGTTTCCGGTCGGACCCGTTTGGCCGACGCACGCGGACGATGGGCGCGTTTCCGGTCGGACCCGTCTGGCAGACGGACGCGACAAGATGGCGGCGCCCAGTGGCGCGTACATGCGCTGAGGCGGATCGGGACCATGAGCGGGCGGACGCTGCTGGTGCGGGGGCTGCCCCCCTCGGCCCGCGGGCCCGGCCTGGAGCAGCTCTTCGGCCAGCTCGGCCCAGTGCAGCGCTGCTTCGTGGTCACGGCCCGAGGTGGGGACGGGCCTGGGGGGCAGTAGGCTGGGCCCGGGTCCAGGGTGGAAGAGAGAAGGAGGGGGGTGGGGGACTCCAGGGGGGTGCTGATTTGGGGAGGGGGTGGTGGTCCAGGGGCTCACACAGCTCCCGGCCCCGCAGGCAGCGAGACCTGCCGTGGTTTCGGGTACGTCACCTTCTCGCTGCCCGAGGACGCGCAGCGAGCGCTGCGGGAGGTCAGCGCCTTCGAGGGCCACCGGCTCAGCATCTCCGTGGCCAAGCAGAAGCCGCCGGGCAAGGAGAAGAAGCCTCGGCAGCGGGGGCAGGAGCCAGGTGGGTGCGGGGGTGGTAGGCACGGCCGCCCCCTTCCCCTCACCGCGCACGGCCAGATGCTGGGCTGGAAATGATTTCGGGGGGGCCAGGAGGCGCCCCAACCGGCAGGGTGGACTCAAGGGGGGATGCGTTGCTTGGCACTGGGGCGAGGGTAGGCATCGGGTTGTCCCCCCAGCTCCTCTTCAGAGCAGGGGGGTCTTTGTCACCCCGCGCCCCAAGCATACACTGGTCTAACCAGGCTGGCTGGGCCTCGTGGGCCTGACACTTCCCGCTCCATGCTCCAGATGCGGCCGAGGCGCCTCCGGAAGAGAAGCCGGCGAAGGCCAGGAAGCCCAAGGCCAAGGGCAAGAAAGCCCGGCTCATCGTGCGTAATCTTAGCTTCAAGGTGAGCAAGAGCCTGGCTTCCTCCCTCCGCCGGGCTGGGTGCAGTCCAGCCCTGCCCGTTGAGGCTGCTCCGGGTGACTGGTGGCTTTTGTAGGGGGCAGGAAGGAGCCTGGGGATGAGCCGGGACTCGCAGCCGCCTCCAGGCTCTGTCTTTTTCTGCCCCGGAGAGTTGGCAATGCCGGGAAGGCGGGTCTGGGGCAGGGGCAGTGGCGGGGGGGGTCGATCCTTGCAGCTTTGACTAGGCTTTGTCGCTGCCTTCTTGGCGCGCAGCCCTGCAGACTTCGTTCCTCTCCCGCCAGGGCTGGGGATGCAGGGAGCCTGGCACCATGTGGGCATGGACTCCCTCCCTGGCTGTGCCCCTGCATTGGGGTGGGGGGTGTTTCCCTGCTCTCTGCAGGGCGCAGGCAGCTCTGCTCCCACCCCAGCTTGTCCGTCAGCCCGCGCCTCCCCTCTCCCCAGTGCTCTGAAGACGATCTCCACACCCTCTTCTCTGCCTTCGGCACCGTCCTGGAGGTGAACATCCCCCGGAAGCCAGGTGTGGGTGCCAGCCGTGGGGCGGGGAGGGGGCTGGGCTCTCTTGGGGTGGGAGTTGCTGTCCTGGCTGGGTTCATGCTCCATGAGCCCACAAGTTCTCCCTGCCACGGGGCGGTGGGCTGCAGGCTGTGCCTGGGCTCCAGCTAGGACTAGACAAGCTGCAGGGCACGGGCCAATCTAGGCGGGTTGAGGGGATAAGACCTTGGGCCCAGGGTTTCCCTGTCCCTTGGGCTGCTGGTAACGGGTTGGGTCTCTCCACACGTCCCAGTCCTAATATTTGTTCTCTGCAGCATCTGTGGTTGGACTCAGGGCCCTGGGCAGGGGGGGGAACCTTGGGGGGAGCAGTTTGGTGGTTGTACACATGTTCCCTCCCTCCCCCATGCCAGCCAGGAGGGTTTGGTGGGGGAGTGTCTTAGGGCTCCTGTAAAGACAGTGCAGAGTCTTCCCTGCCTACTCCCTGGGGTGTTTCTGCTGCCAGAGGATGGGGAGGGGGATGAGCTGGAGCTGACAGCATGGTGGGAGTCCTGGGGATGGACCAGACGTCCCAGCCCGGCAGACGCCTGGCATGCTCTGAGCCCTCCCTTGGTGGCTTTGCAGATGGGAAGATGCGGGGCTTCGGCTTCGTGCAGTTGCGGACCGTGCTGGAGGCAGGCAAGGCCTTGAAGGCCACCAACATGACACAGATCAAAGGTGGGGCCCTGCCCTGCTCCCTCCACCCCACCCTGGGGACCTTTCCTGCCTCGGGCTGTAGCCACCGGAAGCTGGTGCTTTGCCAGCCGTGCTGTCTGCTAGGGAATGTCCCCTCCAGGGACCCAGGGCTTTGCTCCTCCTTTGTTCCCTCCTTGGGGGCCGTTCGGTTAGCCCTTCTGCCCCCCGTGCCAGGGCTCTGTTCATCAGCCCTGGCAAGCAGGATCTTTCCTTGGATGAGGGAGGATGGGGGCACATTGCAACTATCCAACTGTTCCCTTTGCTAAGCCTGGCTCCCCATGTGACTCGTGCCATGGCCCCTGGGCACTGGCTGTCACCGTCCCCAGCTCCCCAGGTGGCTTAGCCTGTCCCCAGTACCACACGTTCCCCCAGGCCCCCACAGCCTTTCTGGTCTCTTGCAGGACGGCCAGTGGCTGTGGACTGGGCCGTGGGCAGGGAGAAGTACAGAGCTACACAGGCAGTGGCACCTCCCCCTGGTGAGTGGCCGAATTGGCTGGAGCTGCTGGGTGGGGAGTGAGACTGCAGCCTGATAGGGACTTAGCCCTGACTGTCAGTGATGAGGATGTGGCCATGGCCCCCAGGAGGCAGCCATGGCTGGGGTGGAGCTTGCCAGGACCTGCCTGAGCTGGGGGCAGAGGGTGATCGGATGCCAGGTGGAGCTGGATGCCTGCTCAGGCACTGGGTTTCAGGAAGGGGAAGGTGGGGGGTGGCTTGGGACACTTGGGTTTCTTCTTGCCACCATGATGCCAGGTGAGTGGCTTGGAGCTGAGGGGCTTAGCAGTGGAGGCAGGGGCAGGCCCCTGGGGCAAACAAGGTGTGCCCAGGGCTGCCCCCTCCCGTCTCTGCTCAGCTCCAGGGACCCTGCACTGTTGCAGGCAGCTTGGAGGTGAAAGCCAGCATGGCTCCGGGACAGGAGGGGGGCTCGGAGGATCCTAGCGAGGAGGAGGAGGAAGATGAGGACGAATCCGCGAGCCCAGAGCAGTCACCCAGCACACAGGAGCAGTGAGTGATGTGGACCCATCAACTGTGCCCATGTGGACTGGCCAGCTCCCCCAGCGCTGCCCTGGGGAGGGAGGGACATGGAGCAGGGTTTGGAGCAGGGTACCTGGGACCCACCAGCTTGGTGCTGGTGCCTGGGGCTTGACCCAGTCACGGAGCAGGCAGGGGACTCCAGGCTGGGACTTGCTCTTGCAGGCTTGCCCAGGGTGACAGCAGCGAGGACAATGAGGACATAAGCTCGGATGGGAGCATCCTTGAGGAGGAGGAGGAGGAGAAGGAGGAAGAAGAGGACAGCGAGGATGAGGAAGGTCAGTTCCATCTCCCCATGGCTCTGGCTGCAGGTGTGAGGAGGAAGCCAAGGGCTGCATGGTCTCGCAGAAGCCTGGCCTGTCTCAAACTGGGCCTGGGCAACCCCGGCCCTGGCACCTGCCTGGTCCCTGCCTCACAGGCCAGCAGGCCATATGGGGGCTGCTCTCAGCTGTGACCTGCCAGTGGCACCAGCCTGAGACCCTGATGGGTGCCATGGGGCCGAGAGCAGCCCTAGTGCTAGTTGATGGGGGCTGGGCCTGGCATTGCACAGGCCCAGGCCAGTGCATGTCCCTTCCCCACCTTTTCCTGGGAATTGAGGGGAGGAAGGCTGTGGGGCATCAGTTCTTTTCCCCAAGAGCTACAGGCTCCAAGTCCCGGAGACTCCGGTCCCAAGCCTTCATGTCTGTCGTCCACTGGTGCCCCCTTCCCTGGGCTCCAGTGATTGTGGTGGGGTCACTGCTCCCCTCCTCCCAGGGAGCTCAGCCCTGCAGTCCCCTGCCTGGGGCCCTGTTCTCTGCACCCTGCAGTCCTAGAGCCGTAGGCCTGGCAGGGAGCTCTGGGGTCATAGCGAGTCCCAGCCATACCTGAGGCAGGATCGGCCCTCTCCAAACAAGACTAGACAAAACCCGTGCCTGACCTTGGAGCCACATGACACAGTTGCCCGTGACACAGCCCTAGGCATTGCCCCCACCCTGCCCCCAGGAAAGTAAGGGCCATGGCTACCAACAAGCTGCTGCCGCCAGGGGGGTCGTGTGCTGCAGAGAGCCCAGGCCCAGCCCATGCCCCCACTGCAGAGGAAGGCAAACCCCCCCCCAGTGCAACCAGTCCGAGCAGGGAGGAGATCCCTTTCTGCCCCAGTGCAGCATGGGGCTGAGCCTGAACTCAGGGACCCTGCAGAGTTGGTGCAGCAGGAGCATTGGCATAGCCCAGTCCCATCCCCAGCTTGGGCTGCGGCAGCATCTGGGGGAGGCTTAAAACCCCTGACACATGGAGAGGACGCAGCAGGGGAATGAGCACAGCCCAGCCCAGAATCCCAGGACACCCACAGCATCACTGCACCTAGACCCTCCCACTCATTGCCTGTCCCCCACTCCCTGGCACACCAGTGTTGGAGAGTTCCCCCTGCCCTGGGTGTTTATCCCACGACCTCCCTGCTCTGGGTTCCCAGCAAGGGTGAGGGATGATCGTCACTGACCCCATGGCCAGGCCCTGTTGACCTTGCTGGTTGCCGGCCATCTTGCAGGTGACACCCCGACCAAGAAGAGCAAAAAGGGCAGGAAGCTGCCGTCAGACGTGGCTGAGGGCAAGACGATCTTTATCAGGTGGGCTGGGTGTGGGGCTGGTGTCCCTGGGAAGAGGGAGGGGGGTCCACATCTCTGCACCTGCTTCTCTTTACTCAGCCCCTGGAAGCAGAGTAGGGGGTAGTGGTGAGTCTCTTGGGGCTGGTCCTGGCCTCTGCCAGGGATTGGGGCTGTGACGGTGCCTGTAAGGCTGTCTCCCACCCACCCAGGCAGGAACGTGCTGCTGCCCTCCCCGCAGCCCCTGGCCTGGGGGCAGGTGGGTCTTGGGGCTGGGGTGGGTGGGTGGATTGAAGCGGGGCGGCGGCTGCGGCAGGGACCCTAACACTGCCCCCCGGCCCCTGGCAGGAACCTGTCGTTCGACACAGAGGAGGAGGACCTGGGCGCGCTGCTGGAGCCCTTTGGGGAGCTGCAGTACGTGCGCCTGGTGCTGCACCCCGACACCGAGCACTCCAAAGGTGAGGCTAGACCCCATCCCCCTGCCTGAGGAAGAGATGGGGAAGGGGCTTGCCCTGAGCTCCCCCTGCCCTAGGCCAAGCCCCCATCCAGGCACCTCTGACATCGTGTTGCTCATGGCTCACACCAGAGCCTGGGCAGGGCATTGGGGCACCACCTCCACCATCACTTCCCTGTCAGCCCCAGAACCCGTCTCATGGCTCTGGACCTTCTCCCTTGGAAGAAGTCCTGAAGTTGGATCCCTAGAGCACTTGCCGCCCAGGCAGGGGCTGACTGCTGGGGACTTGGAGGGGCCTCTTCTCCCCTGGGCAGTCCCTGGAGCCCGGCAGAGATGGCACAGAGCTCGTGGCTGACCCCTCCTGCTCTGGCTGGGATCTGATGGGGACTCAGCCATGGCATTGACCTCCCTCCTGCATCTAGGCTGCGCCTTTGCCCAGTTCATGACACAAGAGGCCGCCCAGAAGTGCCTCCAGGCTGCTAAGGATGAGAGTGAGGTGAGCCGGGGGGGGGTGTTGGTCCTGGAGGTAGAGGGGACACCAAGTGAGCAGAAGTCCTTGGCTAACGTGTTTCTGGGGTGCCCCCAAAGAGCTCCAGGGAGTTGGGGGGGAAACAGTTTGAGCCTATCGGAGCCTCCAGAGGAAGGAATAGCGTCTCCCTGCAAGGGCCCAGATCCCCGGGGCAGAGTCTCATTGCTGCCTATTGCCCGCAGGCTGGGGGGCTGCGGCTGGATGGACGCCGGCTGCGCATGGACCTGGCCGTGACCCGTGAGGAGGCGCAGAAGCTGCGGGAGCAGAAGGTGAAGAAGCCAACGGGGACCCGCAACCTGTACCTCGCCCGTGAAGGCTGTGAGTGAACGCCCCAGCTGCCAGAGACCTACGAGCCCCTTGCTTATCCCTAGAGTCTCCCCACTGCCCCTGGGGGTGGCTGCAATGGGCTCCTGGCATCTCCCTCAGGTGTGAGCTATCCCCTGGCTTGGCTGGGGCGGGCATTAACCCTTCCAGGACCAGCTCTGTGCTCCCCACTCACTGCTGCTGTGCTGCCCCAGTAAAGGAGGGAGCAGCATCCCACAGGTCCAGGCCTTAGAGTCTGATCGGAGCTGGGGTTTGGTCTGTCTGGGGCCTGGCAGGGCAGGTCAATACCCTCCCCATAGGGCCACAACATGGCCTCAGGCTAAGGTCCCATGCCATGGAGGGGAGGGGGCCCTGAGTGCTGGAGCAGCTGGCACCAGGAAGGCGGTGAGTATTGGGGACAACTGGGGCAGACCTTTGTCTCCTGGTGTCTCTGCTCAGCCCTGGGGAAGCCCTCACACCATATCCGTTCCCTGCAGTGATCCGGGCAGGCACCAAGGCTGCCGAGGGCGTGAGCGACACCGACCTGGCCAAGAGAGCACGGGTGAGCGGGCAAAGGGACACTGAGCAGACAGTGGGGTTTTACTGGGGGGAGGTGCACTGATAGGGGTGACATGGGGTAACACTGGGTCCCTGCCGGGATGGGGCTCCGGCTCTGGGGGTGGCACTGGCTGTTGGCGAAGCAGGAGCCCCAGGCCCCAGCCAAACCCCTTGTCCGCCCCCCACCCCAGTTCACAGAGCTGAAGTACCAGAAGCTGAAAGACCAAAACATCTTTGTGTCTGGCACCCGCCTCTGCCTGCACAACCTGCCCAAAGCCCTGGATGACCAGGAGCTGCGACGCCTCCTGCTTCAAGCTGCTGGTGGGGGCCAAGGCGTGCACATCAAGGAGGTCAGTGCCCCCTCCCAACTCCCACCACCCTAGGAGACAGCCCCTGCTTGGGCTCCAGCCTGCATCCTGGTGGGCATCTGGTGTCTTGGGGAACCAAGACAGGGGATCCCAGAACCTGTGCAACAGCTCGAGTGTGGGCTCAATCTCAGTGGGGTTCATGCTCCAGCCTGGGAGATCTCTGGCTACTGAGCACAAGGTATCTGGGGTGTGAGCCTTGGGGCAAGTGAGGGCTCCAGGGGGCTGGGCACGTGCATCCCGGCATGGCTGAGGTCGGGTTTGGGCAGCCTGGCCCCACTGGCACTATCTCGGCAGTGCCGGGTGATGCGGGACTTGAAGGCACGGACAGGCCAGGGCCGGGCACCATCGCTGGGCTACGCCTTTGCTGAGTTCACAGAGCATGAGCACGCGCTGGCCGCCCTGCGCTACACCAACAACAACCCCCAGCTCTTCGGGCCCAACAAGGTAGGTGCCAGGGGGTGGGGGGAGCTCTGGACACCAGGCTGGTGTGCATGTCTGTGCCCTCCCCATGGCTCTGGGAGGGGGCAACTAGCAGCTCCACATGCTGGGGGTGAGACTACAAGCTGTCCTGCTCCCCTCCCCAGTTGGTGGGGAGCTCTGGGGAGTTTGCTTGGGCAGCTCTGATCTCCTGTCCTCTGCAGAGACCCATCGTGGAGTTTTCCCTGGAAGACCGCCGGAAGCTGAAGCTGAAAGAGCAGCGTGCCCAGCGCAGCCTGGTATGACCCCATCCCATGGTCCATCTGGGCAGAGCCCACACCCCCGTGACCCTGCCAGCAGTGCCAAGCTCCTGCACCCAGCCTTTGTTCTGTGCCCTGCACCACATGCCCCCATCACTGGAGGTGTTGTGTGGATTCACGCCATGCTCCTCTATAGCACTGAGCTCTGACCTCAGGCCCTGCCCCTGGGGGAGTGCAGGGGTGCTCGAGCTGGGCCCTGAGATGTGGCCATGGCTCCTAACCCTGCAGGTGACCTGCATGGAGGAGGGTCCTGGACTTGCCTCGCATCTCATGTGGGGGTTACCAATGGGCTCTGCAGCCAGCGATCTCTTGTTTTATGCAGCAAAAGTTGCAACAGCAGGCAGCCAAGGCAGCCGGCCCAGCTGCCCCACCGCACAGCCCCCAGGGGCACAAGGGCCGTAGGAGGCAGGCAGAGGTGCCAACAGCTACAGAGCGAGCTCCCCCAGGGCAGAAGCCCACCAAAGGCCCCAGGGAACAGAAGGGCACTGGAGGGCTGGAGGCTGCGGCCTCGTGGTCAGGCTTTCAGACCAAGGCAGAGGTGGAGCAGGTGGAGCTGCCCGATGGCAGGAAGCGTCGCAAGGTGCTGGCACTGCCTTCTCACCGGGGGCCCAAGATCAGGTAGGAGACACCTGTCCGTGATTGTGGGGGGGTCTCGTGGTTGGGGTGGGGTCTTTTGCTGCCCCCCACAAGCCCTGCACCAGCAGGACTCAGGCAGGGTGGGGTTGAGAGGGGGCAGCTATCCTTGGGTGAAGTGGGTGGTAGGGTGGCTATGGGGAGGCCCTCCTGGAGGTGCTCGTGCATCCCCAGCCCCCCAAACGTTGCTCACGTCTTGGTTCCCCCCCACTCCCAGGAAGCGCGACAAAGGCAAGACCAAGCCACCCCCAGCCAAGAAGCCCAAGGCCAAGGCTGGCCCACGGCCCCCAGAGAAACCCAAGGTGGTGGCTGCCAAGCAGGTGAGGGAGCAGGGGAGGGGAGGGGGCTCCCCTGGGTCCCTCTTTACTCCTGCAGTGACTCAGGCCGGGCCTGTCACCATCTGGGACCCTGGGAGTGCTCTTGGATGGAGTTACCCAGCTCCCCTGCCCTTCCCAACCCCAGCATGGCCTTGCTAGCTCCATCACGTGCATGCTCTCAGCCCAGTGCCAGACCTGTGCCATCCTGCTCCCTGGCAGGGTGGGACCCAGCTGGCACTGAGGTTCCCAAACCTCCTGCCATGGCTCAGGCAGCCTCCTGCTGCTCCTCCACCCCAGGCAGGGCTGGGCAGTGCCATCTGCCTGTGCTGTGTGTCCCTCCCCAGAAGCAGGCGCACCATGCAGGGGGTCCTGGTATCTGACCCACGTGGCCTGCCCACCCTCACTCCCCAGGCCTGCATAGCCCAGTGCTCCCCAGGCCCAGTGCCCCCCCAGACCCATATATGCTGTGACACTGAGCCAGGCCCCTCTCCCTGTGCCCCCCCAGCAGGTGGCGGGGAAGCAGCGGCGGCCGGCGGGGGGCCAGGCCGAGGCCCGCTTCGAGCAGCTGGTGGAGCAATACAAAAGGAAAATTCTGGGGGGCCCCCGCGGCACCCCCAAGCGCAGCAAGTGGTTCGAGAGCTGAGACCGTAGGGGTTGGGGGGTGGAGCAGGGGGGCTTTTGATCTTGTTTATTTAATCTGTTTTTTAATGCACTTGATTTGTACCCTGTGAAGCCTCTTGTCTCCTGGCCCCCTGGGCATGGGACTAATGTGGCCCCCCGGCCCCCAAGCCCTGGACTCTGGTGCAGCCATGGGGGCCTCCCCTCCTTGCTGTATGCTGGGCATGAGAGTGAATGGGCCTGGCATGGGCTAGACACCCTCCCCAGCCCCCCTGGCCTTGGCATTGACCCCCTGACCTGGGGGGAGGAGGAGAGGGGACCCTGGGGGCTCTGCAGGAGGGCCCCTGCCCTGCCTTGCTGGCATCAGGGCTGCTTCCCCAGGCACATCCGGCAGGGGGCGCTCACACCACAGCCCATGGACCTCGCCCCCTTCAGTCTCTGATTGGGCGGGTGGACTGTGCCCACGGGGGGCCCAATTCTGATTGGTCGAGCAGTGAGCTTTCTCCTGACCCTGCCCCCAGTGGCTGTGGCCTGCAGGCAGCGTGGCCCCATGTACAGCACATGTGCTGGTCCTGTCTGACCAACCTGGTCGCCTTCTATGACCAGGTGACCAAAGCCATGGATGCGGGGGTCCCTGTTGACGTAGTCTTTTTAGACTTCAGGAAGGCGTTTGACAC
>JAGPOW010002956.1:36473-48178 GCA_030014935.1 Caiman crocodilus
CTTGGCTGGGGTCCTGTGACCCTGGCACTCGTTCCTGCCATTGGCGGGGGGTCAGACTAGATGGCCTGCTCTAGGCCCCTTCTGACCCTAGGCACTATGCTACTATTCTAGGGGGGGCTGTTCTACCTCCACCTCCTATTGGGCTGGAAACATGGGGGTGCTCAGAGCCCCCTCCATGTGCATTTGAATAGAGGGGTCTGGGTCCCCCATTGGGCACTGCTGGGGACACTGAAGCACAGGGGTGTGCCTCAAGCTGGGGGGACCCCGGCTGCCATGGGCTGTCTCTGTAATGCTGAGCTACCCCTCCACCCCAAGCTCCTTGTCCTGTGCCTGCCCCTGCCCTTCTCTCCCCAGCACTAGGTGTGAGGGGACACACCTGGACCCGTCTTCCCCTGGTACTGCCCTGTGCCAGGTCCCTCTCCCACCCACCTGCCCTCCAGGAGCCTTTATGTGGGACCTGGACCCCTGCAGTCCCCCTCCTCCTGCCCTTCAGCTGGTGCTGGCACCTCCAGCCTTCCTCCTCCCAGCCGTGCCATGGGTGCTGGAGCCCCTCAGCACTGCAGATGGGCCCCCGGGGGGTGCTCTGTGGCAGCTCGGGGGTTACAGCCAGGCTCCTACCTGCAGGCTTCTTGCCCCCCACCATGGCCGTGTTTGCCTTGGCACGGCTCAGCCGGGGCCGCAGCATCACACTTTCATTGCTCCTGGGCGCATGCCTGCTGCCTTGTGCCAATGGGCCCAGTGCCAGTCTGCTGCAAGCCAGGGCTCGACCCCAGTCTCCTGCTTCCCTCTGTGCTCCCGGGCTGGTTGTAGACGGGGCTTGGAGCTTGGTGCAGTGAAGAGCTGATCGCGGGGCTCTGGCCTATGGGGTCTCAACCTTTGCATGCTGGGGTGAAGCTCAGAGGCTCTTGTCTTGGCTTCTTGCTCCCCTGCCCTGGCCAGTCTCTGCCCCCTGCTCCAAGCCAGCCAGATCCCCGGGTCTGCACCAACCTGTGCCCCCTCCACCTTGGGCATCTCCATGGCACCCCTCCAGCAAGGGGCTCTGCTCAAAGCCCAGGCCTTTAGGAACAGGCTGGCACCAGTGTTTACCATGTGGGGTGATTGCATGGGATGACTCCAGCGCCCGCCCCCTGAGCTCTGGCCACGGCCATGAGCGACGTGCCACGTGGCTGAGCTTGTGCCACCGTGCACGCAGCACCAGTGGCTCCCTGCCCCGTGCCCCTGGGCCCTGCGGGTGTGGAGGGGGGGCCCAGGGAATGATAGTAACTGTCTTGTCTCCAGCCTGGCCTGAGCCAAGCTCTTGTGCAATGGGCTCCAGCTGCCAGCCCCAGTCCCAGCTGCTGTGAAAGGGGGCAGGGGCCACATGGGTCTTCCACAGCTGCATCTGGGGCCACACACTGGGACAGACTGCCCTAATGCCCCCACCTCAGGCAGGTTCCTGCCTTAATGCCTCCACTCCCATGCCAATGGCTGTAGGCCCCCTACTCTCGTCATCCTGCTCCTGGCAGCTCAGACAGACCCTAGAGCAGGGGGTGGACTCAATACGACCCCCCTGACTTCTGCCAGCCCAGCTGCCCCCCCTGCACCCCACGCATCTCAGGAGTGGGGCCGTGGCAGGGAGTCAAGCTCTCATGTCTGGGGTGGGGGATGCAGAGGGATGGTGGCTACCTGCCCTGCCCTCCCCCCCGCCCCCCTCCCAGCGGTGCTGGGCCTGGAAGGGGCAGGGGGAGGGACAGGACATCCTGTTGATGCTTCTGCAGAAATCCAGGGCCCTTGAGGGCTACTGTAATTCTCAGAGTAGAGCTGGCCTCAGCTGCTCCCGGCTGCTGGGTCACCTGAGGACACCAGGCCCCAGAGCCCAAATCCCTGCTGGCTGCAGTTGAGTCAGCTGTGGCGGGGGACGGTCAGCAGAGGCCCAGCAGCAAGTTGGGCAAGTTCCTGGGGGCACATCCCCAGCTGCATCTGTCTGCCTCTGAAGTGGGGGGCACAGCTGGCACCATAGCAAGTGCCCACTGGAGGCAGAACCGTGGGTTGGGGTGAGGGAGGGTAACTGCCCAGCCCCAGCACACACGTATGTACTAATGCACATGCAACCCGCCACCACGCATCCTTCAGGCAGATATGCCCCCTCATCGTCACTTATACATACGCTCCAACGTAAACGTGTACTCGTGCCCACACATATACATACGCCCCTCACCCCACGCACATGTATATACACATACACAAGCCCCACAGCCACCCCCACCTGTGCACATACACCCTTCACACTCATGAACACCCCCCCACCCAACCATAGACATGCATTCCACTTATACACGCCTATACATATCTGTACCTATACAAGCTCATCTATACCTATGCAACCTATACTCACACCTATTCACCCCACCTACACACACCGTGTCACCCTTATACCTACACGTATACATGTACACATGTACGGACACCCTGTCACACTCAGCCCCCCCCCCCCCAAACCTGTATACATGCATGAGCACACATGCCCCCACAGATTCTCTCCTCCATACATGCACACTGCCATACATACATGCCCATATACCCCCCAACCCTGCACCCATGCACACCCATACCTGCACACGTTTCCAGCCACCCTCCAGGCTATGCTCAGCTACCCCGGACTTCGCAGTGAGCCAGGGCTGTAAGCCGTGTGCATAGTCAGGGTCTTCCCCCTTGCCCCCAAGGAGCTGCACTGGGGTTGGGGCAGTAGTGTGAGGCCTGGGGTTACTGCCTCTGCAAGCCGGGGTGGGCTCAGTCACCCAGCAACTGATGCAAGGAGGTGCTGTGGCCTGACAGAGCAGAGCCAAGCAGCTCCAACATTTACAGCAAACCTGGGGTTACCCCTTGCGTCCAAGGGCAGATCTAGGATGTTGAAAATGGGGGTGCAGAAGTCCAGGTGCTTCTTTCCCTCCATCACACCTAGTTTTTCTCCTGTGAAAAAGACACAAAAAGCTGTGCTAAGGTACCAGCGATGTGACTCAGTCAAAGATCAAAGCAGCCCCAGATCTCACTATTGGAATGTGTCGTTATTGCTAGATTACGTCTTACGTACAAGACAAAAAAACCACAATGAAGGAGGCAAAAAATAATTAAAACCTGGTGTTTCCAAAGAAACACCAGGTTTTGATTTTTTTAAATTTAATTTTATTTTTTGACTCTCCAGTCATTAGGGTTCAAGGGGCCTCTCTTGGAAGCAATAATTGAGCCTCCCTGAGCTTCTGGACAGGGCTGGTGATGCTTTGCTGAAAGATTGTCACCTGATTTTCACTTGTGCTTTTTTTAGCTAGGGCTGGAGTCTGGGACCCGTGTGGGGCTGGTGCCTGCCCTGGGCATCTCCTGTGCACAGTGGGGTGGAGACTCCATCACGCTTGTGCCTCAGTGATGCTGCTCGTGAATAGCACTGGTTTTGGGGGCTTGAAGGCTGTTGCCTTGCAGGGCATGTTGCTCCATCTGTGCCCTCCTTTGCAGATGGGAAGGAATATTTTTCCACTTGCATTACTGCAGGTTTCAGGGGATTTGAAGCCTTCCCCAGGGGTACTGGGTGCTGCTGCAGCCCGGGATGGGGCTGGGGCTGGGCTGTGCCAATGCTCCTCCTGGCACCAACCCTGGAGGGTCTTGCCCCCGTGCTCAGACTCAGCCCCACGCTGCACTGGGGCAGGAAGGGATCTCCCCCTTGCTCAGACTGGTTGCACTGGGGGGTTCCCCTTCCTCTGCAGCGGGGGCATAGCCTGGGCCATGCAGTGCCCATGACCCCCCTGGCAGCAGCAGGAGGTTGGCGGCCGCAGCCCCCTCTGTATCCCAGAGCGGGGGCCATGTCAGGGGCGACTGGTCGTTGTGGCTCTGAGGTCGTGCATGGGGTTTGTCTGGGCTGGTTTGGATGGGGCTGATCTGGTGGGGTGCGACCCCACAGCTCCCTGCCAGCCCCATGCTTCTGGGACTCCATGTTTCCAGCTCGGGGTGCTTCGTGCGGGGTGCTAGAGCAGCTCAGACACCCCTGTGTGTCAGTCGGGGCCAATCCTGCCTCGGGCAGGGGCTTCCTGCCTACGCAGGGGGTCGGACTTGATCTATTGAGGTCCCTTCTGACCCTAACATCCACGAATCTATGAACTCAGCGCACCCCCCCGGTGCCAGCCCGGCTACCCTACGACTCAGTGCCTGGTAGCAGCGGGATGCAAAGCTCAGCTGAGATCTGCAACAGCTAGACCTTTTTGCGGGTCCAAGGCACTGGCCCTGCAAACTGCTGGGTCCAGACAGCTTCTCTGTCTCTGTCCCAGACAACCTGGGGGGGGCCAATAAAAGATCTAGCCCATAAAGCTCCCTGACTCAGTGCCCCCCCGGCCCTCCTCGACTCACTTCCCGGGACCTGAGCACCTTGTTATATCAGGGCCTGTTTTCAACAGATCTCCCCAGTGTCCCCTGACCCCCAAGGGGGCTTGGGCTCTGTGGGGCACCGGACAAAGTGGCCGGGGAGAGATCCTGATCCCCCCCCCCCCCAGTTCAATGCCACACTGGTGTTTGTTATAAACTGGGAGCCAGAGCCACGACGGGGGGTCACAAGGCACTTTATTAATTCTGGGGGGTACAAAAGGGGTGTAGAAAATGTGGCGGTGGTGCCCGTGGATGCCCTTGTACCCACTCTGGCCCCAGGCTTGGGCAGGCAACAGGGCTCCACGGGTGCTCTGGGAAGAGGTGCTGGTGCTGCCTGGGGTCCCTCGCTAGCGGGGTCTAGTGACGGGAACAGACCGGAGCTGAGAGACCGGGCAGCGGGGCAGGAATTGGTGCCCTCCGCGCTGTGGGCAGGAGGCATGGACCCGCCGTGCAAGGACCTGCCCTGCACCGGGCCAGGGGAGATGGCAGGGACCAGAGGCGAGGAGCCGCGGACGTAAGTAGCTGCATCCAGGCGAGGGGCAGACATGGACCCCCATTGCTCGGGGCAATGACGCGGGAGGATGAGTTGGATGGTCGGGGTCTTGCCCTGACCAGGGGACCCCCGAGGGAGCTGCATGGCGGGGGCGCTGATTCGGGCAGCGATAGCGTGGGCACTCGGGAGGCTGGGGCGGTCACATCCTGGCTCACAAGGGACACAAAGACTTGGGATGGCCACACATGGGAGAGGGTCAGGCTGATCTAAGGGGGGCCGTATCAGCCCAGGCCGGGGGGAATGGCAGGGAATCACTGAACCAGAAATCCTAGAGGTCGCATCCAGTCCAACCCCAGGCCATCTAGTCCACAGAGAGCCCAGAGTCCTATGGGGCTGGCAGGGAGCGGCGGGGCCACATCTCGTCCCAGCCCTGCCTAAAGCAGGATCGACCCCATCCAAACCCCATGTCTGACCTTGGAGCCGCACAACAGTTGTCCCAACGCAACCCCAGGTATCGACCCCGGGATACAGCGGGGCCGCGGACACCAACGTCCTGCTGCTGCCAGGGGGGTCACGGGTGCTGCAGAGCCCAGGACGAGGCCATGCCCCCGCTGCAGAGGAAGGCAAACCCCCCCAGTGCAACCAGTCTGAGCAGGGGGTAATCCCTTCCTGCCCAGTGCAGCGTCAGTGCAGGGGCAAGACCCTCCAGCCAGGACCCTGTGGGGTCGGCGCCAGCAGCAGCATTGGCACAGCCCGGCCCCGGCCCTAGTCTGGGCTGCAGCAGCACCCGTGGGTAGGAAAGCCCAGCAGCCATGGCATGGAGGTTGGGGAGAAGAGGCCTGAAGCTAAGGAGGGGCTGGGGACCCCCGACAGAAGCCCTGGAACGAGTTCCTTAGGTGGTGGCATCTCCATCCTTGGAGGTGCTGAGGACCCGGGTACACCAAGCCTTGGCTGGGCTGATGCAGTTGGGGCCGGTCCTGCTTGGAGCGGGGGGTTGGACTGGATGCGAGCCCCCTTCCCACCCCCGCTGCCTGATGCTGTGATTTCCTCTATCATCCCAGAGGGTAAGGACCATCCTGCCCTGCCTGGGGCTCACCGAGTTGTTTGCAACCCGAACGGGAGGATTTTTCAATACTCAAAAACACCCATAAAAGATCAAATGCTGTGAACGCGACGTTTCCAGACGGGATCTGGGGTCTAACGGGGAGTGCCTGGGGCCTGAACAGACGAAGAACCGCTGCTCTGAGCCAGGAGACGGATGCACTCACGGGCACGGCCGAAACCCCCGCGGACCCCGCGCTATCCCAGAAAGCCTCCCCCACCTCTTCTGGGAGACGGGGCCCAGTGCCAGAGGTGGGCGAGGGCTGGACGATGAGGTGCCCCCCGCCCGGTTTGTGCGCGGCCTGGTGAAAGGGGAAAAGCAGCAGCGATGCTATGGGGGCTACGAGAGTTGGAGCAAGCAGAAGGTGGAGGTAGCTCCGTGGGGAGGGGTCCAGGGGGGGCTGCAATGCTGGCAGGTGAGGCACCGAGGTCGTCGGGGGCGTTCGGTCTGGAGCCGGGGAGTGAAGGGGGATGTAGGGGCAGAGGACTGGCTTGTGCCATGCGGGGCGCGAGTGGTGGGGTCTGGGCTGCACCCACTCCCCCCCGCAGGAAGGCATTGGGGAAGGGGGAGACCCCTTTCTTTGATGGGGGGCTCTCAGACCAGCATCATACCAGGACCAGCCCAGCCAGCCCTGGGGCCACAGCCTGCCCTGGGGTCCTGCACCCCACGGCCGCCCCGACCCCTCCGCCCCCACCACGTTGGAGCCTGGAGTGTGTCCCAAGAGCTGCTTTCTCGCTCTCAAGCCAGGGGAGTGGGGATCGATGCAAAACTGGGGTGCCACGGAGCTCCCCCCGGCCCCGCGGGGGAGCCCAGGGTCCGGGAGCTGCCCATCACCCCGCGGGTCATGGGGCGCAGCGCCTGGCCGTACAGAGGTGTAGGGAATAAATAAATACTGGGGGGCTGCTCCTGGCCAAGCTGGGGGGGCTTTAACCCCTCAAGCGCCAGCTGCCGACGCCTCCTCGCCCGCCCGCCCGCCAGTCAAGCGGCACGGAGCCGCCCGCAGGCTGCCGTCCGCGAAGGGGCAGGGCGCGGGTGGAGACGGGGGCGCTGGGCCGCACGGCGTGGGCCCCGCTAGCAGCACCGCAGCTGGTCCAGGTGCTTGGTGATGCCGTGCAGGCTCTTGTGGAGACGGTCCAGCGCCACGGCGGCCGCGGAGTAGGGGGCCTCGGCCAGCAGGTCCGTGAGGTTGCCCAGCGCGGGGGCGGCGGGGGCGGCGGGGGGCGCGCAGCCCAGGTGGGCGCCCAGCAGGCGCAGGAGGCTGCGCAGGTTCTCCATGTCGTTGGCCAGCTGCGCCCCGGGCACGGCGTCCAGGGGCAGCCCGGCCAGCACGCGCTGGAAGACCTGCAGCGCGGTGTCCATGGCCTCCAAGCTCTCCGGCGGCCGCTCGCCCGGCAGGAAGTCGAGGCCGGAGACCTTCAGGTTGACGGGCAGCAGCTGCAGGGGGAGGAAGGAGTCAGGGGCTGGCGGGGGACGCTGCCCCTTGGCTCAGCACCGCAGCACTCCTGGGTCGGGCAGGGGCAGACGGGCTTGCCCGTCTTCCTGGACAGGAGCAAGGGCAGCGGGCCATCGAGTGGCCTGCAGCTCAGCCCTGGTGCTAAGGGAGGCCAAACCTGGCCCCTCTGCCAGGAGCCCCCGCTGCAAGGCTCGTCAGCAGGGGAGGGCAGGGGAAGGGGCAACACGAGGCACCTGCAGCTCCTGGATCCGGGCGATGAGCGTCCGCGTGAGGTTCTTGGCGTCCGCCTTGACCTTGTCGATCTTCACCGGGCGGCCGTAGAGGAGGGGCAGCCCCAGCCAGAGCAGCCCGCAGAGGGGCAGGCCGGGGCACCGCATGGTCTGCCCACGCTCGTCTCGGCCCTGGCAGGTGGGGAGAGAAAGGGACCGGGCTCAGGGAGGCGCCGGGGCCCGCAGGGTTTGGGGGACCAGCCGAGACCCCCTTCTCGGCGCCACCATGGGTCCCTGCTCCCCTTCTGGTACAGGGATCCCAGCAGTTCACACCTCTCTGCCCGGCTCAGAGACCTGCCATGGCGCCTGTGTTTGAAGGGCACGCGTGCACCATGCTGGAGACCCTGGGCAGGGCACCTGCGACCGCAAGGAGCCAGGAGTGGGTGCACCAGTACAGCTGAGCCGGGCATGGCGGGTGCTTGCACCGGGGGCCTGGCGCCGTGTCCCCTGCCTGGTCCCCAGTGCAAGCACCTGCCTCGGTATGGCGCTGCCTGACGGCTCGGGATGGGACCGGAGCAGGAGGGGAGCTCTGCGAGCACCAGGCACAGACCCGCTCATCACTGCAAGGACGCGGAGGCTGCAGCCTGCTCCCCCGGGGCAGAGCGAAGGACCCGTACTGGGGCTGCAGGGAGGCAGCTGGGAGCAGCGCCCCGATCTCCTGGGTCCCAGCCTCGTGCCCGAACAGATGCCCCCTGGCCCGGTGTCCTGGCCCGGCACTGCTCTCACCCTTAACCCCGCTCAGGGCCCTGCCATCGCATCACATGTCACGTGTTGCTCCATCCCATGCGTGTCATGGCCCTGCCTCTCCTTCTCTTTCCCGGCAGAGCTATTTATACTGGCTCGACAGTCGCTCCAAGCCTGCGCAGCCCGCTGGTGCGCTCGGGGCTGTACAGCCAGCTCCTGGCTCCCTGAAAGTCCCAAGCCGTGGGGCTGGCAGGGAGCCGTGGGGTTACATCCAGTCCAGGCCCCTGCCCGAGGCAGGATCAGCCCCGTCCAAACCAGCCCTGACAAACCCTGTGTCCGACCTTGGAGCCGCACAACACAGTCACCCCAACACAGCCTCAGGCATCGCCCACACACCCGGGATACAGGGGGGCTGCAGGCATCAATGTCCTGCTGCTGCCAAGGGGTCACGGGCACTGCGGAGAGCCCAGCCCAGGCCGTGCCCTCACTGCAAGGGAAGGCAAACCCCCAGGGCCACCAGTCTGAGCAGGGGGGAAATCCCTTCCTGCCCCAGTGCAGCGTGGGGCTGAGCCTGAGCACGGGGGCAAGACCCTCCTTATCCGCCTAGCACAGCCTGGCTGGGTCCGAACCCGCCCGCGAGCCTGGGCCAGAGTGGAAGCAAAGCAGCCGGCAGGTCCGTGGGGTCCTCCGCCTCTGCCCACCTGGCTCCAGCCCGGCCCCAGGTGATGCCCAGCTCTTGGGGCCAAAGGTTGCCTAGGGTGTGGAGGGAAAGGATGCACTTGGCCCCTGGGGACCCTAACCCTAACCCTCTTTGCATAGCAGAGACAGCTGAAATCCCAGCCAGGGATGGCCTAGGGCTGTAGCGGGCTGCCGGGAGCAGTGGGTACACAACCGGGCGCAACCGGATGCGGCCAGGCTGGGGATGGACGCAACTGCCTGCCCTGCCCTGCCAGGGGCAGATTTGCTGCCGGACGGCACCGGGGACCACGGCGCCTACGGGGCTGCTCACAGGCCTGTCCTGGCTCTGCCAGCATGCGCCGCATGCATGTGCATGCACACGGACACAGCTATGCACTCATGCAAGCATACACAAGTACAGACATACACGTGCATGCACTCAGATATGCCCACACATTCATGCATACGTGCACACATGCCTCCGCACACGTGCAGATATGCATATGCACACTTACCTACTTACAGGGACAGGCATACATGCACACGCATGTGCATGTGCACATGCATGGGTACAGGCACATATGTACAGATGCACGCACAGGTATGCACACACACAAATGAACACAGGTACAGGCACATATGCACACACACGCATCCACACAAATATGCCTGTGCACAAATACATGCAAGCACACATACACAGGCATGTGCACAGACACCAATGCATACACCCAGGATCACATGAACACACACGCATGCATACACATATGCACACATAGGTATGCCCCCACACAAATACACACAGGGACAGGCCGATGCACGCACACACACACAGATGCAAATGCACACATGCTCCTGCACACACGTGCATGTGCGCACACCCCAGTTCAGCTGATAGGATCCTCCTTCACTCCCACTCCCTGCTGGGGCTGAGGCACAGGGGTGCCCAGCTCTGCCCATGGCCGCCTGGGCTGGACCTAAGGCTGCACCCAGGTCCCAGGGCCTGGCCCGGAGGCATCACCCCTGCCCCACCCCAGCAAAGCAGGGCAGGCCCAGGGGCCACCCAGTCCCCACGGGGTGTCAATCTGGAGTGAGTCAGAGTGTGTCCAGAGGGGCACGTGTGGACACCTGGGGGTGGATCTGGATTGAGGCCAGCCTGGGGTCTGGGCACTGGGCAGACGGGGTGGGGGAAAATAGGCAAGGCTCATGTAGGTGCCCCCAGCTCCCAGCAGAGTCACTCCAGTGTGTGGGGACGGGGAAAGGGCTTTGTGCGGCCACACCGGAGCAGCCCAGAGGGGCCCGGGCATCACTTGGGACCCCCCCCCTCCCCGCAAGCCTCACGGAGAGCTCACGGCACCAGCCCCTGTGGGGCAGCTGGGGAAACTGAGGCACGGAGCATCACCAGGGAGGGGAGACTCCTACGCTCTCCCCCCACCGCCCGAGACCTCAGGCACCCGTCCCTACTGGGGAAACTGAGGCACGGAGCATCACTGCGGAGGGGAGCATCCCCCCCACCCCCTCTCAGCCCCCCTGCAATCTCACAGCACCAGTCCCTGCTGGGGAAACTGAGGCAGGAGGCACCACTGTGTGTGGAGGGGGGAGAAGAAGCCTTCTTCCCCCCGCCGCCCCCCGAGAGCTCAGGCACCAGCCCCTGGTGGGGAAACTGAGGCAGCGCCCCCGCAGCCGGGCCCGCGGGAGCCCCTTACCTGGTGCGGGCGCCCGGGCGGTCGTGCGGCGGCTCCATGCCCGGCCGGCCCGGCCCTTTATATGGAGCAGCAGCGGCGTTGCACAAGGGTTACTCATCGCTCCCCCCCCCGCAGCGCCCGGCCCCGAGCCCGCCCTGCCCTGCCCTGCCCTGCCCTGCCCGGTCCTTGCAGCCCCAGGCCCAGGGGCAGGGGCAGGGGCAGGGGCAGGGCAGGGGGCGGCCCCGGGGGCTGGGGGTCGCTGTCCATCCGCCCGGCCATCGGACCATCATCGATCTCTCCATCCATTCGCCTTTCTGCCTGACCATCCATTCGTCCCTCTTACCTGTCCACCTGTCTGCCTGTCCATCCGTCGGTCCACCTGCCCATTCATCTGTCTGTTGGCCTGTCCGTCCATCCAGCCATCCCTCTGTCTCTCGGTGTCTGTCCATCCATCTGCCTCTCTGTCCATCTTTCTATCCATCCATCTGACTGTCCATCCAGCCCTCCAGCCATCTCTCTTGCTATTTCTTTCTCTCTTCCCCTCTCCATCCTTCTGTCCGGCTTCCTATTCATCCATCTGGCTCTGTCTGTCTGTCTGTCAATCTATCCATCTGCCCGTCCATCTGTGTCTGCCCGTCCACCCCGCCTGCCCCCGCGCCCGGCAGGTCATTGCTCCGGGGCTCGGTGGTTGCTCCCTGGGGCAGGGGGAGGAGCGAAGGAGCGCGACGAATCTGGATTCACACTGGTTCAGAAGCGGGGAGTGGGGTGGGGGAGAATGGGAGCAAACCTCAGGCCCCCAGGCCTGCGTGGGAAAAGGATCGGGGCCCCGTGGGGCTGGGCTGGCCCCTGGCTGCTGCTGTGGGGCCAAAGGGGGAGAGGAGACCCCAGAGCACCTGGGGCGGGGGCAGAGGGCTTGTCTCGTGGTTGGGGGCAGAGAAGGGAAACTCCCCCCCCC